>JAUTXW010000111.1:2500-97500 GCA_030620095.1 Kuschelorhynchus macadamiae
CAATCATTTTGTGTTCCTGAATAGTACTTGTTATCATTTTCTCATTGTGCCGAGTTTTTACAAAGTTTATTTGAGTTTCTTATACTACTTAAAATGGAGGGTAATTATTCCAACGAAGAGAATTTGGATATGATAGAACTTTATTTTAAAGCAAATAGAAATACACAAGCAGCTGCGCGTTCATACGAAGAACAATTTCCAGACCGACATCAACCAAGCCAAAGGCATTTCAGATTTCTAATTGTAAACTTGTTAGCTTATGGGTAAAAATATTAATTCAACCATCGATGTTTCAGATTTTCAACTAAGATATTATACTAACAGTGAATACCCAGTGACTAAAATGTAACTATCACACTATTGAAAATACCTAAACTAAATTTAAATTAACACATAAAAAAATATAAGTTACACCTCCCTCCATTTTCCACACATTTTTGACATTTCTCCAATACCTTCCGTGTAACCCTTCTTAAGGTGTTCCTGTTAATATTAGCAAAAACATCTCGGACTCTGCCTTCTAGCTCTCTGAGACTTTCTGGCGGAGAAAATTCGTAGACCTCATTTTTTGCGTATCCCCATAAATAAAAATCGGGAGGAGTAATATCCGGTGACCTTGCCGGCCAAGCAACAGGGCCATTATTAGCGATAATATTTTCCCCGAAAGTATTTCTGAGGACCGCCATCACCTCTCTGGTACCGTGAGCCGGACAGCCATCTTGTTGGAACCAAATATTTTGCAGGTCGTTTGGGGGAACAGAATTTATAACTTCTGGAATAATTTGTTCCCGTAATAGTTGCAAATATCTGTTACCCGATAAATTTTCTTGGAAAATGAACGGCCCAATCAAACGGTTATCTAAAATACAAATTGTTATGAGTGATTTAAAGCAGAAGTGCATTGTTTGGAATTACCTATAATGCCACACCACACATTGAACCCAAATTTTGTTTGTAAACGTCTTTCTTCTAACTTATGAGGATTCTCGGTGCCCCAGTAATGAGTATTATGTTTATTGAAAATTCCACAGTTTGTAAATCGTGTTTCATCTGTCCAAAGTACTTTAGAATGAAAGTTGGGTATAGTAGTTAGCATTTGTTGATGAACCATTCACTAAACGTGATTCTTCTAGCAAAATCATTTACCTGAAGACCCTGTACAATAGTAGGTTTATAGGGATGAAAGTGAAGTTTTTTCAAGACTCGTTGGACGGTTGATTTGGGAATTGCCGTTTGTTCTTCAATCTTTCTTACTGAGGTTGTTGGGTTGTCCCTGACACTTTCTATTATAGCTGCGTTTCTTGCTTCATTATCTATTGAATAGGTCTTTGGTTTCGGTTTCAAAAAAGACCCGTAGGCTAACAGGTTAACAATTAGAAATCTGAAATGCCTTTGGCTTGGTTGATGTCGGTCTGGAAATTGTTCTTCGTATGAACGCGCAGCTGCTTGTGTATTTCTATTTGCTTTAAAATAAAGTTCTATCATATCCAAATTCTCTTCGTTGGAATAATTACCCTCCATTTTAAGTAGTATAAGAAACTCAAATAAACTTTGTAAAAACTCGGCACAATGAGAAAATGATAACAAGTACTATTCAGGAACACAAAATGATTGTTGACATGCGGCATTCTTTTGTTTCATTATGGCCGCCATGCGTAATCAAAGCCTACTTAAAAAAAACAATTATTTTGGTTTTTAGAGGTCAAGAAAAATAATAATCATACCTTGTTATACATCATTGGAAAGCTCTTAAAAAGATCTTTCCAAAAATACAATAATCCAATATGGCGTCGGTAAGAAAATAAAAAGTTGATGCCAATATCTCAAAAACAATTGAAGCTAGAAACTTCGTTTTACCTGCATAATGTTCCTCTAATAAAAGTGCCCTAATAATGTATAAACCATAAAACCATAATATGAGTCGTTTAGAAGCTACGGGCAAAAGTTGAAAATGCACCATTTTGATTTTTCCCAATTATCCTGAAAACCACAAAAGATATCCTAAACTTCAAAACGTCATCAAATTTGTAATAAAATTCTCTAAAACTTTCCTAATTTAACCCACCCTGTAGCTATAGCGGTTTACGAGATAGCAATGCATGTAAGCCAAATTTGGGACACATTGTATATATATATATATATATATACACATATATATATACACACATATATATATATATATATATATATATATATATATACTGGGTGGTGCAACCAAGATGGGGTGGACGATTGTGGGCAAACGGAGAGGAATTTGTCAAGAACGCTGTGTTTTAAAATTATACCCATTATACAAAGATAATGCTTTGACAGTATTAATAACAGATCTTTTTTTACAGAAAAAAATAAATTTAATATAAATCAACAAAAACAATGTAATTAAAACTTATAAAAGATGTTCAACTAAACCACCGTATTGCTGAAGGCACATTTCGAGTCTATCCATAAATGAAAGTTTCACTTTTCAGTCAGGTCTGAAATGTTGCGAAAACTGCTTTATTCTCAACTTCATATCTTCCACTGTGGTTGGAACCTCTTTATAAACTTCTTCTTTAACATGTCCCCATAAAAAGAAATCTAGTGGCGTTAAATCGGGTGACCTCACAGGCAAACTTAACTGGTCCACCTCGCCCAATCCAATGCTCTCCTTTCCAGTTATTGAGAAAATGTCTTACATGCCTATGGTAATGCGGGGTGCTCCATCATGTTGGAACCATAAGGAATTTCTTAACATTAAAGGTAAGTCTTCGAGCAATACGGGCAACTCATTTCTCAAAAAATTTAAATAGACTTCTCCCGTTAAATGCTCTTCAAAGAAATATGGTCCTATAACATGAGAGCCAATTATACCTCCCCAAACATTAATTGACCATTTATTTTGATGGTCCACCTGACGAATCCAATGTGGATTTTCGGTTGAATAATAGTGCATATTATGTTTGTTAACCAAGCCGTTGCTTTTAAAAGTTGCTTCATCTGAAAACAGCACCCTATCTACAAAAACCAAATTGAAAACTCTTGTCGTTGGACGTAATCGCGATCATACAGTTCTTGGTGTAATTCAATGTGGTAGGCATGATATTTATGTTGTTTCATAATCCGTTTAATACTAGTGCGTTCAATATCAGTAGCTCTCTCAGTTTCCCTGGTACTTGTGTGTGGATTTTCTTGCACTGTTAATAACACTGTCAAAGCATTATCTTCATTGGTAACTGGTTTATTAATTACTTTACGTTTCTTAAAAGCAACACTGCCTGTTTCTTGAAACCTCCCTAATAAACTTGCAAAAGCTTCAGGTCTTGGTTTTTTTTCGGCATCGGGATATCCTACCGCATAAACCCTGCTTGTTAGTAAAGGGTTTTTTTGACACTCGCCCAACATAAAAGTCATGTTTATCAACTCTGGAGTACTCAAACTCATTGTTACTTAACAATTTCTCGGCTTATCGTCAAAAAACAATGGTAATTGATGCCAATTCTCTCTCAATGCAAAGGATGTGTGTGGTGTAATTCCGATTCGGACCATGACTTTTTTTATTATCTTTTTTTAACAAAAGTTGCGTATGTAGTTGTTTTAAAAATCGGATTTCGTTTTGATTAGCCCTGGTTAGGTCTTTTTTTTTTTTGAGGTGATATAAAAAGTGTATCTGTATTAAAACAAACATTTTTTTTTTTTAATAAAATCTAAACTGTTAAATGGGCCCATCCCTTTAAGTTAGCACCAGGTTTTCAATAAATCACTAAAGCCATATTTGTCAGTAAAACTATATTAAAACCCGTAAATAATACCGTTTCTGTTAGAATGAGAAAACTTTGGTTTCACGGTTAATTTACTAAAAAACTGTTGGTTAGAAAGATATCAAATAGTATTTTAAAAAAATTTAAGTTGCTTCCTTTAACACAGTGATTGGTATATATTGCAATTAAATGTGTGTCGCCTTCGTAGTTTGTTTGTAACTTGTTTCCTTTAAACATTTTTGTAAAAAAGGAAACTCAGGAAGGGATGAAATTAATTATTAATTAATTAATTAATTTTAGTTTACTGACCTTTATAAATAAATTCCAACCCTGGAATTTATGGGAAATATTTAATTATTGCATAAAACACATTTTTTGCGTAAAATAAACACAGTAATCACAACATGCAACCAAATTGACAGCTATATTATGGCTGATTGGCTTTCTGACTTCTGTAGCACTATTTCGGCGGACATATATAAGTTTCGTTGAATTTTTTAGTGTAAAGCCTGGTGGCTTACTAGGGTGCTCCAGTTGCAATGCAAAGGATGTGTGTGGTGTAATTCCGATTCGGACAATGACTTTTTTTATTATCTTTTTTTAACAAAAGTTGCGTATGTAGTTGTTTTAAAAATCGGATTTCGTTTTGATTAGCCCTGGTTAGGTCTTTTTTTTTTGAGGTGATATAAAAAGTGTATCTGTATTAAAACAAACATTTTTTTTTTAATAAAATCTAAACTGTTAAATGGGCCCATCCCTTTAAGTTAGCACCAGGTTTTCAATAAATCACTAAAGCCATATTTGTCAGTAAAACTATATTAAAACCCTAATAAATAATAAAAAGTAACAGAAGTCGGGAAGCCAAACAGTCGAAATATCTTGGTAAATCTAGACACGAATATTTACAGCACTTCAAATTTGATAGCTTTATAATAATAAAGCCAGGCAACAAAAGCGATTATATGTGAAAAAAAATGTGTTTAATGCAATAATTTTATATTTCCAGTATTTGAATTTTTTTATAAATGTTAGTATTTATAAATTGGTCCATGCTAAAAAATATGTTAAAATCTAATAACCTGCTGGACACTCGAACTGCATAACGTAATTTTTTGGGGTATTTTTAACGTTCGATATTTCAAAAACGGTAAGCTAAATTGAAATGCGGTTTTCGACGTCAGCTTACTCAAGGTGTGTAGATTACAAACTCGACTGGTGGATCGCCAGATATGATGGGAGAAGGTTTGTACAGGGTGTAAACTAAAACTCTGCATTTTTTTCCAAATTTTATTTAACGATATTTTTTACAAAACAATATTTTATTTATTGTCATATACACCAAAATAATCTATGATTAGATACAAAAAAACAATTTCTCCCGTTTTTTGAAATTGCCATTTTTTCGGAATATACAGGGGATTTTCAAAAATTTGTACATGGTTTTACAAAAAAAATCCTAACTCACCAGTGATAGCTCACATCAAACTGATTGTTGTATTATTCTCATTATTTACAATACTGCCATCAGGAAAAAATACAATTATAATATACAGGAGTCTAAAAAAGCTTACAGTTGATTTCATTCCTAAAATATCATGTTTTTGCATATTTTTATGCTTTGAACATTGAAAACTACAGAAAGTATAATAAAACGTAAAAATTTTCAATCTCGTTACTTGATTTACATAAATTAGAGTCTTTCACCGAAACGGTTTTTTATATTCCATCCTAACCTCACTTTGGGAGAAAGTAGCGGCACAAATGGACAGTGTTGCTTTTTGACAATATTGTAGAGTGTTTTTTAAATCCATTTGACTTTTTAGAACTGAATAATTATTATAAAATAAGGTACCAGTAGCGTTTTATAGGAATTTCGTAGTTTTACAGAGTGTCTCATGGTGATGGTTTCTGGCGAACTAAACAGCAGACCTTAGTCTTAGTAAGAATTTGGTTACTCACATAAGGAGACATGTTCTATCAGGTCCGCTTCAATTAAAAATTAGCGGTAAATTCTAGATTTTTTATGAAGCACCCTGTATATTAAATAATATTTTTATTCCTTCAACGATCGAAGAGAATTTATGAAAGGTGCTTACTTGAGGTATGTAGGACCGAGTTATAAATGAAAGCTGTTAGATACCTGTCGATACGTTTCGCTTTATTTTAAGAGATCTTCAGGACATTCAAAGACGTTAATAATAATTAGTGTAGTAACCAAGGTAGTAATCGCACCTGGATTACTTTTAAATTAATTATATAAGGTTTTTAAAATGTTACAACAATTTTGAAGATCTTATAGTGTCTTGAAAATAAAACGAAACATCGACAGGACTATAGCTTGCATTTATAACTTGATCCATAACCCAACTAAGCATCTTTCAATACCCTGTATATTGTAACATATTGGATTCCACTCAATATTATAATACCCACAGGTATAGTATAGTATACCTGTATTCAACTCTAAAATATAATAAACAATTATTTGTTAACCTAATTCAACTACAGCGAAGAAAAAGTTTAGAATAGGAAACAAAATCTGATGGTCATGAAAGTCGGTACCAATGGAGGTATTTGATACTCGTGATAACATTCTTGGTACCTCCTTGTACAGTACTATCAGATGTGAAAAACCCTGGATAGTTTGAGTGTACCTAACTACGATGGCACATTTTTAGACACCTTAAAAAAACAAAAAATAACCCTTGTAGGATTGGGATAAGAGAAAGGAGAAGAAAGAAAAGAAACGTAACCATGTTAATATTTGGTTGGCCCTCCTCGCAGACGAATAACTTCACGGCATCTCCGAGACATGCTGTGCACTAAATTATTAATGAAATCTAGGGGGACGTTGTTCCATTCCTCTTGTATGGCTTCGGACAGCTCGTTCAAGGTTTCTGGGGCAACATCTCTTGATCTCACTAATAATTTTAAATGCGACCACACATTCTCTATAATATTCAAATCCGGAGACTTTGCAGGCCAATTCATACGATTTATATTATTGACCTGCAAAGCCTCCGTTACAATTTGCGCTCGATGAGGCCGTGCGTTATCGTCGACCAAAAGAAAATCGTGTCCATAATTTGCGGCAAATGGCACGACAATGGGAAGTATGATATCGTCCCTATAGACTACAGCATTAACTGTTTGTCTGGTAGTGAAAATATCAGACTTCCCATTGTATATTACCCCCGCCCAAACTGTAATGCCTCCGCCTCCAAAGGCTTCTTGAGGTGCCATGTTTTCCTCGTCATACCTTTCATTCGGCTCTCTCCAAACAAGAATTCTACCATCCGAATGAATGAGGTTGAACCTTGTTTCGTCGCAAAATAAACAGTTTCTCCACTCATTGATGGTCCAATCTCGATGTTCTTGGGCCCATGCTAACCGTGCTGCACGATGAGGTGGTAGCAAACGAGGACACTTCGCTCTACGTCGTGCTCTAAAAAATTTGTTTGATTTTATTTTTTAGTTCGTACTTGTTGACCTCTACTTGTAATAATAAATTGCTTTCGATGTTACAGATATTTCCATATTACTCATGGTTTGGGAATTTCTTGAATAAGATTTTTTTAAATGTAGATAAAAATTGGACCTTGCAAATTTAATGCTTGCTATGATAAAGTTTTACCTCAAATTGTTTCTGTTTAATGTCCTCCTTACAGTACGATCAGAAACATGCACTTCAGCTGTACGACGCAGCTCATCGTTCAATTTCCTGGAACACTTCGTTCTTTGTTGGCGCGTATTACGTACTAAATTTATTTCTGCCCTTCCTCTAATTTTCCTCACCCAACCACCACCGTGCCGATATGCGTCGTTTCCCGTATTTTCAAATCTTGTTTTTAGCCGCGAAATTTGACTTTCGTTCACATTATATAAATTTGCGACTTCTTGCTGAGACATGCCTTGGTCCAAGAGCCTAAGGGCATTTTGCCTTTCGGCAGCAGTTAGTCTCCGCATCGAGAAGATATGAATTAAATGCACAAAAAACAAACAAAATAAAAATCAATAAAAGGTAAAATCACGAAGTAAAATGTAAAAATATGAGTTTAAGAAACAGTACGTCAAAATGACAAACAAGGAAGAATATCCAATTAAGCATTTTGTCGTATCCATGGAATCCATGACATTTTTATCGCAACGCCAACTAAGATTAGACGGTGCACAGGCCATAAACCTTCCATCTTACAATTTAGCGGAAATAATAAAAAATCCAGCGAAAATCGGCATTTCTATGTATTTTTCATTTGCTGTTACGCCCCCTAGCGGTCATCTTAGAAACTCAAAAATTTTTTCCAGCATTTATTTGGCCACTATAGTTAAAAAAAATTTTACAGCAAGTTTCTAAAATCAGTAGTTTCCGAGATACAGTACATTGCACGCTTATTTGGCCACCCGGTATAATTATGAAATTATTATAAAACGCTACTGGTACTTGCTTTCCAGGTATAATAATGCTACAATTTCGTTATAATAATCATTCAGTTCTAAAAAATCGAATATATTCAAAAAACACTTTACAATATTGTTGAAAAGTAGCGCTATACATTTGCACCGCTAATTTCTTTGGAAGTGAGGTTAGGATGGAATTTAAAAAACCGTTTCGGTAAAATACTCTAATTTATGTAAATCAACTAACGGGATTGCAAATTTTTACGTTTTATTATACTTTCTTTAGTTTTCAATGTTCAATGCATAAAAATGTGCAAAATCATGAAATTTTAATAATTAAAACAACTGTAATCTTTTTTAGACCCCTGTATAATATTATTGTATTTTTTCCTAATAGCAGTGTCATAAATAATGAAAACAATACCACAGTGAGCTTGATTTGAGTTATCACTAGTGAGTTGGGATTTTGTTTGTGAACCCATGTACAAATTTTTGAAAATCCCCTGTATATTCCGAAAAAATGGCAATTTCAAAAAACGGGAGAAATTGTTTTTTTGTATCTAATCATAGATTATTTTGGTGTATATGACAATAAATAAAATATTGTTTTGTAAAAAATATCGTTAAATGAAATTTTGTAAAAAATGCAGAGTTTTAGTTTACACCCTGTACAAACCTTTTCCCATCCTATCTGGCGATCCACCAGTCGAGTTTGTAATCTACACACCTTGAGTAAGCTGACGTCGAAAACCGCATTTCAATTTAGCTTACCGTTTTTGAAATATCGAACGTTAAAAATACCCCAAAAAATTACGTTATGCAGTTCGAGTGTCCAGCAGGTTAGTTACAGGTTCCGGATAGGTAATCAGTCCCCATAACAAAATGTTTAAAACATTTAAATGCAAATGAACACTGCCCATCTGCAAAAACTGAAAATAATTTGACTTACACTGCCCGATATTGCACCTCCAATAAAACTTTGCCAAAATGATGGATGATCGCATTTCATGCAGGTCTTAATTGACTCGTAACTCATCCAGTAAATTGCCGAAAATGGAACGTCTCTTAAAAGTGTCGGAAATATACCTTTCCATAATCCTTTAATTCCATCGGTTCGAAGTAAATTTCTTAACGCTTCTTCAATCTCTAAAAATTGAATAAGATATTACTTCCACTTCAAAGAAATACCACTGTCAATATTTTATTATTAACAAAACAAAATCTGATATTAAATTTTTAAAGCACAAATTCATCACTTTATTAGGAAAAGGGACCACACTTATTCTCGAAAACTTCCGAACGAATTTCGTTTCGTCTACGAATCTTTCCGGAGATGTATGTAGACCCTTCGGAAGTTTTAACACTACGTCCTAAGGACCTGGAAAAATTCTTTCGACGGGAGTTTAAAGTAGACCAAAATCCTAAATAGGTCTGTGTTTCGAAAGTCTCTCACAATTGTAATATCTTTCAAAAATAAAAAAAAACTTTTTTTGCAAAACATTTTAATAATTAATTTCAGTTTCCTCCACGACGAAACCTCTCGTGGGAACGCACGTGAAATGTCTTAAAAAGCCGCTGTTTGAGTTTCTTAAACTATTTTTTGTTTTACAGTTTTAATCAATCACTTATCGATTAATAACTCCGGACCTATACTTGTTAGGCCAATTGGACTTTGATTTAATATTGGTCTATTTTTTGACTAAAACTTCTTCAGATTGGAGAACACGATTTCAGAAATACGAATTTTTTTTACCAAAAGACAAGTTGAGACTTTTGTATAAGATAGTAGGATTATGCGACACTATTTTTTGAAAACTCTTTCATAGACCGAAAAACGTGACGTTTTATAGAAGATAAAAATCCCAAAATTTGGATCTAGAGAAGAGACATATAATAATTTGTATCATGTTGCGCTACACCAAAATTTCAAATAAAAAAAAATTCAGAACAATAATTATATTTTCAACCAGCTATAACTTGACAATGAAGAATTTACAAACACTTGTTGCTTTTTCATCAAGAAAATCTCGTCCCAAAGAATTTTTATATTTGAATTACTATTTATACATCAGAATTTAAGAAGTGCAATTCTTAATGAAGCATTTTAAATCTGTGTGGATACTATTAAGTTTTATTTAAATTTAAATTAATTAGAAAATTATAATAAAATAACTTACCAAGATAACTTAACTTTTGTGACTGCATTTTTGTCCTTATTAACTCTAATGGATTAACAAGCGTAACAGAAACTACTCTAGCACTTGCACCAGACAAAAGAGGAATCCAATAAGGTTGTTTGGCCATTTCAGTAGGTGGTTTATTTTTATTATAGGTAGCTTTTAATTTCAGCCTAAGTTGCTCATATGTAACAAAATAACATATTGTAGCAGGAATTGATAATACTAAAGTGGGACTTAATCCACTCCACAATGAAGTAACACCTTCATTTCTACCAATTTGTATAAATGCATCCTACAAATAATACTTAATGAACATGTTTATCATGCAAAACCTGAAGTTGAAGGACTTTCGAGCCCTACAGGCCAAACTTCAGCCCATCACTATTACTACCACATTTTTCAAATAGAGAATACACTTTCTTTAAAGATTTTACTAAACTGCAGAAAACCACTATTGCCCTTTGAGGTTTTAAAACAACCTTCAATTCCAAACATTCTTGGCCAAGCAAATAGAACATTTTCTAAGGTGTATTTTGCGTTCAAGTGGATACGTGGGTTTTTGAAGTTGTCTCAGGGTAAAAGAAAAATGTTTGAGATATTTCAGGTCTAGAATTAGTTCTACATAGTGCCAGAAATCACATATGCAACAAAATGTGCTAACTCTTCAGAATCAAGTATGTTTGCAATTAAAGAATCTGGGGAGTGTGAATAAGTTTTGTGCTAGTGAGATATCATTTGCCTCTAGTATTGATGGGATGGGAAAGATGGGCCTTAATCAATTTTGACCAGGAATGCTCATTTTACCCCTTTTGCACTCAATATGCACAGTGTGCACCTTAGAGGAAGAATAAAAATAGAGTTCATTATTTACATATTTAGCCACTGCCAAGATTACCTCACAGTATAAGGTCGATCGTACGATGATGCCAAGCCTAGCCAGGAACACCAATGTTTATACCAATTTATATTACACTGAATATGTTTAGAAATGATGCAATAAAATTTTCATACAAAGAATAGTAGTGTATTTCCAGTATTAGTTTCTAAGCAGTATAAAGAAATTACTTTTATTGGAAAATAGTAAAATACAAACTAAAATACCCAAAGATCAGATTTCACCAGTAACAAGAGTTTTAGTTAGCTATGGCAAACCCGATCGACAACTCCACGTATTAGACCATCCCACTTTCATTGACAAGGGATTCTTAAAGTAAAAAAGTATAATAGTTTACCGTAAACATTGTTACAGGGTCACGTGACCAGCGTGGCTAAAAAACCAATAGCGGGTCGGGGAACTACAATAAATTTTAACATTAAAGAAATTAATTTGCTAAAAAATATTTTTTTAGCGTCACTACTGCATATGTTTTAATGTATTATTGTGATTCTTTGGGTATTAAAAGTAAAAATATGTTCGTAAACTTGTTCTAAACTGGTTAGAACTTAAGATTTAGGATATTGAAAATTTAAAAAAATCTTTTATTTTTCAAATTTTAGCTATTAACATGGAAAAACAATATGACAATTGGGTATTCTATTCGTATCTAATAGGGCTCGCTAATTGCGAGGAAAGTATTCTAGTTACAAAAAAATATATTTTCTCAGTTCCGTAGGTTAGTCAATATGTCGATCCGCGACAAAGCTCAAGAACTGCTTGTCCTATTTATTCAAGTTTTGGTTAAAAATTAAAGGTCATATGATGATGACGTGGTAACATTTTGGTAAAAATTCAATATGGCTGAACAAAATGGCGGTTTATTGAAATGTTAAAAAAATATTACTAAGAAACTGTTTATCCATTTTATCCAAATTTTGCAGAAGAATTAAGTTTGACATGACCATCAACTGATAAGTTTTACTACAAATCCAAAATGGCTGCCTAATAAAATATTGTGTGTCAATGCAGAAAACTATTACATCGATTATGTTCAAATTTTGCTCAAAATTCAAATATTATATAGGGATAAACTGGTAAAAATGTTGAGACAAATTCAAAATGGGGGAACAAAACTGTGGCCTAAATAAATGTTTAAAAATATCTGAAAAAAGTACTTATCGGATTCATTGATTGATTGATATCCCCATTTTAAATATTTATTATTAAAAATGTATGAATTGCTCACTTAATATCGATTTTGAATCAAATCTGTATAAATATTAAAATTCGCTCGCATTCTAGGCATTCCTACTCTCATTTTTTAAATATTTACTAAAAATGTATGATATGTACTTTCAAATAACCTCAGATTCCTACTTTCTTTCAGCCAAATCTACACAAATGTTAAAATTCCGCAGCCATGTTGGCATCACAATCTTGAATTTTTAAAATGTTGACAAAAATTCATGATGTGCAGTCTTAGATTCCCCTAAATGCCGAATTTTAATCAAATCTGCAAAAATTTTAAAATTAGTCTGCTATAATGGTGCCGCCATTTTTAATACTCAAATATTGACTAAAATTTCATAACTTTTATTCTTAAATACTTCTAGATACTGATATTTCAGCCGAATCTGTACAAATGACAAAATTCGTTCGCTATATTGGCGCACCATTTTGATTTTTGTTGTGCATTCTTAAATAATCCCCACAAATGTTAAAATCATCCGTCCGACCTGTTGACATTGTCATTTCGACACCGCTATTTTAAATTTTTAAATTTTCCTAGGCACTGATTTTCAGTTTTGGCTACACAAGTAACAAAATTCGTCGGCCGTATTGTCGCAGCCATTTTGGATTTCTAAACGTTGACTAAAAAAATTCGGATTTTTTATATCAGAAAGTGTATGTATGTCAAATTTGAAAATAATCGGTAATGGAAGTGCTGAAAAATCCATTACAAGATTTGAACCAGACATACAAACATACAATCATAGTAATCAGACGAATAGGAAGCCAATAAAAGCGCGTTAAAAGCATTGATTTTAGTTTAAAACTCTAACACCCGACCCAGCCGTATTCACTAAAGAGGTTTAACTTAAAACAAGGTCTAACTTGACAGTTACAGGTTTAAGATGACATTTTCAACAACTGAACAAATAATTTGTCTAAATATCACAATTATAAAATGATAGTAACATAAGGCAAACATAACTAAAAACTAAAGTTTAATAATATAGAAATAACTAATTTTCTTTTACTTACTTACCTAACTTAATGGTTTGATTTTAGATAGTGAAGTAGAGAACGATTATTTTTTTGAAGTTTGTAAAAATACTTATTTGCCTCATTAAGGAATAGGTAAGAATTCTTCTTTTTGTCAACGATAATGAAGCATGGCCTATTTCTTCATTTTTGTACATCAAATATTTTAACACGTCGTCATTTTGTTTCACCATATTGAATTCATACCAATATTTTACCAGTTTATCAGACGTAATTTTTGTGGAAAATTAAATAAAATTAAAGTTAATCGAGTAAGTGGACTTTTAAGCTATACCGGAACAGACCGACCGACCAACAGTAATGGAAAAACATGAGGATATGCGGGAAGTGAAAACTCACGCCGTCACTGGCATTCGTCAACAAATGGCTACGGCTTGGGCATGGGCCATCCCCACTTCTTGTTTTATCGTAAACATTGGTCGATAGAATGTGAAAAATAGGGGAACCATGTTGGCGCATACCCCTAACGTGATTTATGAATGAATTGTTACCTCTACTTTAATTCTTACTCTAAGGTGTGCACCTCAATGGAAAAATATGCAAAAACGGTTTACAGACATACAAGAATTGACACTGCACCTAAAATTTAAAAATCCCATAATTAGTGAGAAAACTGAAGATAGAAAAACACAAAAAACAATCTTAAAGATTTACTTGTTTCTTGTTTGGCACATTATCCTCTGGTTGTCATACAGCTCACTTTTAAACATAATGAGGCCACCTATGGAAGATATAAATTTAATTTATTCCCAATGTTGACGCCATGGCGCACAGGGGCCGCAAATTCTTTACTTTCGAGATACGGGTGTAATATATAGTGTATGATTGTTTTTAAGGTCAACAGGTATTATTTTTTGAACAAGCTGTGAAAAATCTTTAAAAAATTCTCTGTAAGGAGGAGTTCAAATAAAACATATATAATACTAAAATCAATTATTCTTGTATTTAATTGATTTTGATAAAAGAAATGACAGCCCAACGAAATAGATATACAAATATACATATACAAACATCCTTAAAGTATTTTTGTAGCAGGCAGTGTTTAAATATAGTATTACTTATGGTAATCTTAATATATCGCAGAACTCTCTTGCAATAGGAAGTTACAAATTTGGTTTAGCTGTGCAAGTCATCAAAATTGTTTTAGTCTATAGTTTCCAAGTATAAGTTTTCCCCAAAAATCAGCACTGATATTTCATCCAAAATTTATGAAATTCCAAAGACTCAATTACACAATATTTAATAGTGAATATGATTGCGTCAGCAAATACTCGGTGGAAACACATAATGAAATTATGTAAAATGTAAAAACAAAACTATTTTTCACAAACATTTGCACTATATTTGTTAACAACACAAAACATATAATTATATGTTAACTGTTGTTAACAAATACAGTGGAAGTGTTACATTTTACTTTTTTTTATAGTGAATTCTATTAGAAATCACAAAGTAACACACTACAGACACTAACGGAAGTGTACTGAAACGGCTCTGGATTCTTCATTGTTTCCAGGTAATAAAATTAAAGTTCAGACATAATTTTAGTATAGTTTGAACAGTGAATACCCACACTTAACATATCAATAGATTTTTTGATAATTTTAGCATGTCCTAGTAATTATATATTTATGTAAAGTAGGTTTCTCAATAGCAAAATAAGGAACACAATCGTTTGGAGATTGAACCGCGTCTTGGATTGCCCAAATAGTTTGATAAAAGATGTGTATAAGAACTAAAAGTATTATACATCACATTAACATTTATTATAATTATTATCTTATTGTTTATTGATTATATATATATATATATATATATATATATATATATATATATATATATATATATATATATATATATATATATATATATATATATATATATATATATATATATATATATATATATATATATATATATATATATATATATATATAGCGAGAGGGTGGGTAGTTGTGACTAACTAGTTAGAACAAAACGTGCTAAATCTAGTGGGGCTGTAGTCAAAGAGAGGGGACCTTAGATTAAAACATTTGTTGCTTTGCCAAGCTTTCGGCAACTGTTTATTGCCTTCCTCAAGACAGCCTAAAAATTGTTATTATTTTGTATTAACATTTATTTTAAAGAAAAAGTTGTTGTGGACTTACTACTTGGTTTTACTCTTGAAGAAACAACACTGAAAAATTTTCAACATTGCTAAAGACCTATATACATATTATTTACACCTTTTTATCACTAGTTTTGACTTGGATGTTGTTATATTAACACATTTTAAAATTCTTAAAGATTTGGTTTATTCCAACGTGCAGACACTGTCGGCCATTTTACGTATTTTAAAGGCAAATTATTATTGTAAAATGGAGAACGTGTTTTTTTTTTTATTTTTGCTCTCCTTCCCTTACTTCACACTAGTTGGTTTACGCGTTTTTTGTTTTTCAAATAATTGTCGACTGAGCACGAATCGGTAACGACGGTTTCCCAAATGTATAGTTGGAAAAGAAAAATGTAGATGGCGCATTAGTAAACAGTACTCTGCAAAGCTGGTAACCCAATCAGCACAAATCTTACAAGTTCTGTAATTGTTGGTTAAACGATGAAAACAGGGAAGGAGAGCAAAAAAAAAAAAAAAAAAAACACGTTCTCCATTTTACAATAATAATTTGCCTTTAAAATACGTAAAATGGCCGACAGTGTCTGCACGTTGGAATAAACCAAATCTTTAAGAATTTTAAAATGTGTTAATATAACAACATCCAAGTCAAAACTAGTGATAAAAAGGTGTAAATAATATGTATATAGGTCTTTAGCAATGTTGAGAATTTTTCAGTGTTGTTTCTTCAAGAGTAAAACCAAGTAGTAAGTCCACAACAACTTTTTCTTTAAAATAAATGTTAATACAAAATAATAACAATTTTTAGGCTGTCTTGAGGAAGGCAATAAACAGTTGCCGAAAGCTTGGCAAAGCAACAAAGTGTTTTAATCTAAGGTCCCCTCTCTTTGACTACAGCCCCACTAGATTTAGCACGTTTTATATATATATATATATATATATATATATATATATATATATATATATATATATATATATATATATATATATATATATATATATATATATATAAGTATATATTTCATTGACTGTATGACATGGTTGGGTTACGTGCAGAGCTTGAGAAATTTAGAATCAACTCAATTTTGCGTATCAAGAAAATAATTTATTCGGTAATAGGTTTTTGCACAACAAACACTAAATATATTTATAAGTTCCAAGACTAAGCAAAATTAGGTCCTCTGAGGTATCAATTTATTTTGTATGTCTGCTAATCCGATCCAAAATTATAAATTATATTGTACATTGTGCATCAAATTGTCACTTCTTGTAGGCATTAGTTTCATTAGTATTTCATTAGTTATGGAATATTTAGAATATTTATGAATTTCGGACAATGTATCTACAATAGTAAAAAATAATTTAAATATTAATTGCGAGTGTGTGTACAGATGACAGGAACCAATTTATTACAATTTTTATCATAAAATTAACTTAAATAAAAATATAATATACGAGGGCCTTTCAACAAAGACTAGGACTAGTACTACCAAAATTTTATTTATTAATCTTAAACAACAATATTTTTATCAAACTCTATATAGTCCCCCTATAATGCAATAACCCTATCCCAACGGTGCTGCCATTGTTCAAAGATATGACGGAAGCCATTTTTTGAGAGCTTCTTCAAAACCGCCTCTAAAGCCTTAACAGCATCCAATTCTGTTTGAAATCGTCGTCCTTTGAGGTTTTTTTTTTCCTTGAGGAAACAGATAGAAGTCGCATAGGGCTATGTCAGGACTATATGGAGGATGCGGTACAGACCTGATATTTTTAGTGTTCAAAAACTCTCTCACTATATTTGCTACGTGAGGGCGCGCGTTATTATGATGAAGTTTCCACTTTCCAATCAGCTCAGGTCGTTTTTTGCGGATGCGATCCTTCATCAACTGGAACAAAACTTGTTTATAATAACTGGCAGTTACTGTACTAACATGTGGGACCATGTGCGTATACACCATGCCTTTGTGGTCAAAAAATGTTATGACCATAGCTTTAGCAGTAGATTTTTGTGCACGTGCTTTTTTGGAGGTGTTCCTCCTTTTTCTACCCACTGCGTACTCTGTTGCTTCATGTCGGGATCATAACAATACACCCAAGTTTCATCCGCAGTAATAAGGATCTTCCACCATTCTTCACCTTCTTCTTCAACGCATTGTTTCCAGTATTCACAAACCACTACCGTATTCGCTTTTTGATCTGGTGTCATACTTTTTGATCTGGTGTATACGTGGAATTCAGGGAGCACAAAGTCTAGACATCTTTAAATGCTTGTATAAAAGAGTAAAAACACTTCCAACAGATATTTAAGAATATTTGAGAGTTTTGGGATAGTCAGACACGAATCTGTGCAAATAATTACTGCTCCGGTATTGATGGTTTCCTCAGTTAGTGCCACAATAGAAGCACCTGTACCACCTTGCAACTCACAACTTTCCCTGCCATTACTAAACTCTTTATGCCATCAAAAACAAGCAGATCTTGTCATAGACAATTCCCCAAAATCCGTATTAATCATCGAAAAAGTGTCCGTTGCTGATTTTCCAAGACGAACACAAAATTTGATTGCATATCTTTGTTCTTTCAATTCATCCATCACGATTCTTAGAGGTGCGGTAACAATATTTCAACTTTAGAGCGGCGTCAAAATCAAATAAATAATTTATGACAACTGACATTGTGTAATATGAAAGAAGCCTACTTGGATGATATTTTTTGATTTTTGACGGTATGTAGCTCGTTGCACTGTGCCGTAAAAATTCAGTCCTAGTCTTTGTTGAAAGGCCCTGGTACATAAAACCGCATGTGTTGCCATTTAACTCAATAAGATAGAGCGAGATGGAGATACTAATGTACTGCGGGTTGTATACATATCATTTGCCTCAGTTTTCATGAATTTTGGGACTATTTCGGTTTGTATTTAGTTTAATGATATCATACACCTCTTCTTTCCATATTAAAATCTTGCTTAAAGTCAAAGAAATACTAAAGATTAGTATTAACTTAATTTGCTATATAGGTATTACAGAAAAATGTGTTTTTAAAACTTAAAGCAAATAACATAAATAACTGCATAATATAATTAATTGAGAAAATTAAAATGTTTTCTTTTTTTTTTTAATAAGGATGTAGCAAATGCAAGCATCGAGCAAGTGGTCCTTGTGAAACATACACAACTGAATTCCAGATTTTATTTTCTTACTTTTTGTAATGAGGTCAAATGCATTATTTTGATTATAAAATATATCATATTCAAAAATCATAAATCATTCATTCAAAATAATTTGAGATCTATATTTTCAGAATGATCAACTAATAATAGGGAACTTGCATATTTTTTTTATTAATGTATTCTCTTACATATAAATTATTATTTTATTTATTTTGCAATAAAGTTCTAAAATTTAGCGCGCAAACTGATCATTTCAAACGACAGCATTTGGCGCTGTCTACGGTTTGACGTCACATCGTACCAGTATGGGAACGTCGCCAACGACCGGCAAAAAATGCAATACCAGCTGTCATGGTTGATGGCAGTATTGGCAATTTTGTTTGTTTTAATTTTGTGGTTTAATTTTTATGTTTATTTAAAAGAAAAGGGTTACTGGTAAATTAATATAATTCACGTAAACACCAAACTGAACAAAATAAACTCGATACTAATAAAACTGAAATCACAAAACGCTGTCAATGTCGTCCATTAACCACAAAAAAGAGAAATGTCGTCTGGCTGAAGGCTTGACGAATGACGCCTGTTGTTGTTGTTGTACCGTTGCCAGATTTCGCGTATACGTAATGACCTCACGTTCCATTTTTGGTCAGGTGACGTAATTTGAATTTTGGAGCTTTTTTAATTGCCTTTTGTCGAGCGGGGAGGCAATAAAATTTTTTTTTAGATATATATATATATATATATATATATGTTGATTTTTATTCCTTCACGGATGGAAAAATACAATGTGTTTTCATTCCGGGTGTACATCCGTTCACAACTGTCGTTCTGAAAAGAACAGTTTTGCTGACGTTTCGCCAAAATCACATTTGGCATTTTCGAAGCTTTCTTTCTCGCGTCCGAATAGAGACTGAAGTGTTGGTGACTGCGACGCTTCCTTTTATACCCCCACTCGGGGCCGAAGTTTATATCTGCGCAGGCGTTGGTCGTTATTTATGTTTTCCGGATGGTGCTGTTGTTGTTGCGCTAATTGCGCTTGAGTTTTTGCGATTTTAGATTTGTCGATTATTGTCTTTCATACTGTTGGTAGTTTTAATGATTCGTCCCTTTTATTTAAATCACCTTGCTTTTCAATTTCTATGGCTTCTCGGATTATTCTGGTCTTATAATGTTCTATATTGGCAATCTCCCTACACCCATCGAAATTTATTTTATGGCCGGTTTCCTGATGATGTAGGAATAAAGCTGAGGTTGTTTGTTTATTTCTGATGCTGAGTGTATGCTCTTCCACTCTTGCTGATATGCGCCTGTTAGTTTGCCCTACGTACAACTTTTCACAGTCCTGGCACGGAATACTGTACACTCCGTGGTTTTCCAGTTTGATTTTTTCTTTTGGGTTGCGGAGTAGTTTACCTATAGTTGTTTGTGGCTTGTGTATTGTTTGTATGTTATGTTTCCTCAGAATTCTTTCGATTCTGTCTGTTGTGCCTTTTACATATGGTAAGACTACTCGTTGCTTTCCCGGTTCATATTTTTTGTTGTTTGTTGTTCGGGAAACCTGTGCATTAATAGCTTTCTCTATGGTGCGATTTGTGTAGCCATTTTTCTTTAAAACACTAGATATTACCTTAAGTTCGTTTTCTCTCGTCTGTGTTTCAGTTAGTCGCACGGATCTAGATATTAGAGTATTTGCCACAGCTTAAATTTGTGCTGGGTGATGATGTGATTTTGCATTTAAATATCTGTCTGTATGTGTTGGTTTTCTATACACGGTGTATTCGAAATGTCCGTTATGTAGTTTTGTGACCAAAACATCTAAAAATGGTAGTTTGTTGTTTTCCTCTAACTCTAGAGTAAATTGTATTCTGGGGTGGATTGAATTTACGTGAGTCAGAAATTTTTCGAGTTCTGCATGACCATGTTGCCATATAATAAATATGTCATCCACATAACGAATCCATAATTTGGGTTTTAAACTTGTTTTTATTTCGTTATGTGGATGAAATATTTATTATATGGCAACATGGTCATGCAGAACTCGAAAAATTTCTGACTCACGTAAATTCAATCCACCCCAGAATACAATTTACTCTAGAGTTAGAGGAAAACAACAAACTACCATTTTTAGATGTTTTGGTCACAAAACTACATAACGGACATTTCGAATACACCGTGTATAGAAAACCAACACATACAGACAGATATTTAAATGCAAAATCACATCATCACCCAGCACAAATTCAAGCTGTGGCAAATACTCTAATATCTAGATCCGTGCGACTAACTGAAACACAGACGAGACAAAACGAACTTAAGGTAATATCTAGTGCTTTAAAGAAAAATGGCTACACAAATCGCACCATAGAGAAAGCTATTAATGCACAGGTTTCCCGAACAACAAACAACAAAAAATATGAACCGGGAAAGCAACGAGTAGTCTTACCATATGTAAAAGGCACAACAGACAGAATCGGAAGAATTCTGAGGAAACATAACATACAAACAATACACAAGCCACAAACAACTATAGGTAAACTACTCGGAAACCCAAAAGATAAAATCAAACTGTAAAACCACGGAGTGTACAGTATTCCGTGCCAGGACTGTGAAAAGTTGTACGTAGGGCAAACTAACAGCCGCATATCAGCAAGAGTGGAAGAGCATACACTCAGCATCAGAAATAAACAAACAACCTCAGCTTTATTCCTACATCATCAGGAAACCGGCCATAAAATAAATTTCGATGGGTGTAGGGAGATTGCCAATATAGAACATTATAAGACCAGAATAATCCGAGAAGCCATAGAAATTGAAAAGCAAGGTGATTTAAATAAAAGGGACGAATCATTAAAACTACCAACAGTATGGAAGACAATAATCGACAAATCTAAAATCGCAATAACTCAAGCGCAATTAGCGCAACAACAACAGCACCATCCGGAAAACATAAATAAAGACCAACGCCTGCGCAGATATAACCTTCGGCCCCGAGTGGGGGTATAAAAGGAAGCGTCGCAGTCACCAGCACTTCAGTCTCTATTCGGACGCGAGAAAGAAAGCTTCGAAAATGCCAAATGTGATTTTGGCGAAACGTCAGCAAAACTGTTCTTTTCAGAACGACAGTTGTGAATGGATGTACACCCGGAATGAAAAACATTATATATATATATATATATATATATATATATATATATATATATATATATATATATATATATATATATATATATATATATATATTTATATATATATATATATATATATATATATATATATATATATATATATATATATATATATATATATATTTCAATACCACGTAGCCTTATCTTTAGTATTTTTTCGTATTTAAAAATGTATGGAAGTTCCCTATTACTTAGTTAATTTACTTTTTTTTTCCCCTAAGTTAGTATGGTTTCTAAGCATCAGCTTGAATCCAGCAATTTTCTAACTTACCACATACGAAAAATCTAACAAAACATACCAGTGTTCCATTAAACTGGCTAGGTCGTTTATACCATGGATTTCTTGGATCTGAGGGCTGACAACTACAGATATGATCCATAAGACCATTACAATAAAGGAAACATCTGCTCATTGACTTCTGTTGTGCTTGCATTCTAATTTTAACAACATCTAAAGGAGTCACTGAAAACAAAATTATTTTAATTATTTATTTAATAATACATAAGTAAACACTACTTGAAGTTAATTATATTATAACAATAGTTCAGACAGTCTTATAGTTTTTGTAATTTGCACCTAAATTGTTTATAACAATATTATATGTATTTACAACAATATCTATATAACTTATAGCTAAATCGGTGTAAAACTACTATCTAGTATTTAACAGAGGGCTTTCAGAATAATGCTTTAATTAGGTTTTATATATGTAAAATAAACTTAAACTAAAACTAAATTATAAAATACAAAAAAAGTGTAAAAACGAAAAAAAAATTATACAAGACTTCATAACAGTGAGGAATATAAATTAATAGTATTACAAGAAAAATAATGCAAACAATAAACAAAATGTAACTATCCCTAACACACAGAGAACATCAGTTAATAATGGATTAATAATTAATTAGCCAACCTATATGCTTTTATTGCCATTAAAAACTCTGAATTAGAACCAAAAAAATCTATTGTGGGATTCTGATTTCCGAACTTAACTGCACGCGTAATAAATGAATTGGAGCTATACTTTGCTTTGTGAAGTGACTCAAAAAATAAGTCACAATTGCATGTTGGTTTAGCTGGCACATATAATCCTATTTGTTAAACAAGGGCAGGACATGATCCATCAGTCAGGACTTTACGGAGACGTTTTAAGCCTCCCTGTTTTCGATGTGTGTTTAGTGGCGTGAGGGCCAACTCTGCCTCAGGCTGTGAGACACCAACTGGCCTGTAAAATTTAAATGGTAGATACTGAATGAGCTTGCGCTGAACACAATGAATTTTTTCAACTTAAAAGTACAGTACAATAGCTGAAGAAAAGTCAACAATAAAAAATAACACATTCCTTTAAGTAAAGTCCCGCGATGAATAACAACTTTTACATTAAACGTTTTTTAAATATGTTTATGTTAATAGCATCTCTAATTATTACTTAACTTGTTATATAAATCATAGCCTGTAAAAAATATATAATTTTGATAAGCCGCAGATGTATGATGTTATGGTAATAAAAGCTTTTTATGTCGTGTTTCATAATTATGACCTTATCTAACACTTTGAAATGAAACTGTATTCCTATTCACAAAACACTAAACTTTGTAAATGTATATTCCTGCCACAATTAGTATTTTAAGTGCATTAAACGCGTCTCTGCATGAATACCCTAACCTAGGAATCAGTCGGACAGCATATTTATGCAAGAAGAAAACTCTATTAATATTTGCAGTCATATCCCAATTCAATATGCCATATCTAATTATCGAGTGAATGTTGGCACACTACCTACCATACATAGACATAAATTTGAGTCCATATAAGTTTATTTTTATCAGACCAGTATAATATCATTCTGTCTACCACCTCTGCTATTTGCTTTAATGAATCCAATTTCTTATTTACTATTAGAATAATAGTATCATCAGCATATGAAACTACAAAAACAATCTGTGTTGTGTTTGCGATAAAAGTTAGCAGATCCTTTGCAAAAATCAAAAAAAGGAAAGACCCCAAAATGGATCCCTGCGGAACACCATTTTGCATTATAGTACTAAGACTTTTTATTTCATTGAGCAAATATGATTTTAAAAGATTTAATAGTTTACCCCCATACCACATAACATAACAATTTAGAAAGTAGTAGTTCATGATTAACCATGTCAAACACACCAGAAAAGTCAATAATCATTCCCAATACCACACACTTTTTATCCAAAGAGTCGACAATTATTTGTTGGAATTCATATAAAGCAGTCTCTATGCTCTTATTTAAAGTGAAGCCATGTTTACAAGGAGACAATCATTTGTTTTTATAAAAAAATGATATAAGTTGATCCTTGATTACCAACAAATTTTAGAGATACTATTCAAAAGACTTATTCCACAATCGTTTGCAAAACTGTTATGGTTACCCTTCTTATATAAAGGAATAATAATGGCTAGCTTTAAGGCATCAGGAAATATTTCACTCTCTATAGAAAAATTTATCAAATAAGACAATGTATCGTCTCCTCTACTTTCCTAAGTGATGTGCCCATGATTTGTAGTAAAAATTAATTGAATAACACGTTCGGGCAAATGACATTACATAATACTTTTCAGTGTTTAGCGCCACGTCGTTCAAAATACGGCTCTCTTTAAGACCGTAACAGAAATTCCCTGATGAGCAGATTCATTGTGCAGTTTATTTCAGATAATGAAAATCTAAGACATTTTTGTGCAGTTTTGAAGCACATAAATCATACAGATATATTTGTTCATTGCCCCCAGTTTGTCTACCTTTAATACAGTTTTCAGGTTCATTGTTCGCCATTTTCCGTGAGATTTAGAATGAACACTGAAAACAAAAAATACAGGTTGCCCTATGTGTTGTTGGATCTTCCCATATTTTTGACTATAGTCAGTACTCCTTTAAATTTATTGTCTGTGTTGTTTAATTACCTATTCTGTCAGCCTACCTATCCTTGTTATAAGCATGTTTATCTTATCGTTTACTCTCTTCATCCATGTGGGCTTTTTGTTAAATTTCATAAAATTATTGTTCTCGGGTTGTAGCTGTAATTTAAGTCCAAGCGTTTTGGCTTTTAGTATTATTATTATCATTATTATTGTGTAAGAGATTCAGTTCAACAGTGAGCATCACATACTGTAACGTGTATAGGCCATTTAAGAGCTTAATATAAAACCCAAACTTACACAGAAGATTTGTATGCAGAAAGTTCGGAGCCCAAACATACAATGTTCATACGCGTGGATAAGGAACTTCAAATATATGAATACTAGACTTCACTAATGCCTAATGAGCCCAGACCAATTTCTACTCTTCCTGTGATTCCAAAAAATTTTGAGTGGGTTTAAAGAAACAAATAGTTCTTCATTTTGAAACAGATAACTTTTTCTACTTTGGACAATGTGGTTTCAGATCTAAGAGATTTACAACAGATGCATTAATATAACTGATTGATAAAATAATAATGGCACAGAATGCAAAAGAAATTTGCAAAGGCGATAAACTTAAATATTACAATTTTGATATTGTAAGTATCCAAGTTATCCAACAGACCATATTTGTCAAATTGTGAACTGTATGCATCAGATTTGGTATTATTCACAGATGTTATCATCTGTAAGGAGAGTGAAAATGAACAACTTAGTGTGAAGCTTGAGAGTAGCAGAGGAGTATCCTGGAGTAGTGTGGTATAAATACTTCATGATTGAATAAAAGAAACCCCCAAATTATGTCTTACACACAAGAAAAAATCATGTCCTACGCAAAATAGTGCTAAATTTCTTGATTTTTAGTTGAATCAAATTTTATCTTGGGAGGAAGTAAATTTGCTGGCTAATGAACTATCAAGAAATATATTTGCTTTCAGGGCATGTACGTCTGAGATGGCGTACACTCATTATTTATGCCCCAGTGTATCTTTGAACTGTTGCTTTGGAGACACATACTTCACACAAATAGAACATTTGGTCTACAAATAAAGGTTATTAAGTTAACTGGATTTTGTATGTTTAACATAACAGACATGGCATTAATTATTATGGTCCACTATAACAGGCTTTCCAGGAAAATTTAAATTCTGGATGATAAATTTTTTCTAGTTGAAATAGATATTTTACATCTCAACACTCTCTAGAACATTCACGATTTTTTGTAAAAAAAAAAAAACTTTCATTTTTGATCTCTATAGGGTTAAACTAAAAGATGCTCGTCTTGTGTATTGTAAGATATGTTCTGAAATTCAGACAGGTAAAAAAAACCAAGTATTTAGGCATCATTATAGATCAACATCTGAAATAGTGTGACTATGATGAATATCCGACACATAAAATAAGGAGACTAATTCACAAATTCTATATTTTGTAAGAATTTCTTTGGAACAGGGTGTTTAACCATCAGTATTTAAGGTTTCCCATGTTATACTAGTTTATAAGAAAGGGGATCGAAATAAGATGTTTGTTTGAGATGTTGATGTTGCCTTATTTCATTAGTGTATTTTCAGTAGTAAAATCTTCGAACCGGCTCTTAAAGCCAAGATTGCATATCATTTTGATAGTGATTTACTTAATAAACAGCAATTCGGTTTCGGCAGGGAATTTCTACAGTTATGGCAATTAATAAGCTTATTTCAATAATTACAGATACTTTTGATAATAGGGAGTTCGCTTCTGTACTACTATGTGACTTAACCAATGCTTTTGATTGTTTTGCCTTACCTGCTCCTAGCCAAATTATAATTTTGCTGAAAAAAGCCACAATCTAATTTATTCATATATGACAAGTCAGCACCAACAGATAGAATGCAATACCAGAACATCGAGCTTAAAACCTGTCAAATATGGGGTACCCTAGGGGTCGGAGTAAGGTTCGCTGCTACTTATCATTTATGTGAATGATTTAGCAGATTGTGACCCTACTGTTTGTATTTTTGCAGATGATACTGCTGCTGTCGAAACAGGATAAAATATTTTGGGAGAGAAGTATAGGTGACATACTGACAGATTGAAAAAATGACTTTTACACTTTTAACAGTAAGAATAAACCAGAAGCTGTTAAATTCCTTGGTGTATACCTAGGCCAGAAGTTAAACTGACACTCTCATATTGATTATTTAACAAAAAAGCTTTCATCTAATATTTATGTTCTGAGGAACCTATTCAATGCTGTTTCAGGAAGTGTTCTTCTCATGACCTATCATTTTCTTATTCAGTCCCATATTTCTTATGCACTACTTACTTGAGGACATGCAGTGGAAACTGGAAGAATTTTTACATTACAATGTAGGGCAGTAAGAGTTGTTGAAGGAGTACCCTATCGGGCAGATTGTAGAGGCATGTACATACATTAAAATTATGTCTTGTATATCTGTGAATGTCTTATATATGTTTAAGAATAATTTGAGTAAATATGTGAGGTTAAATGAGATTCATTCATATCAATCTAGAAATAATGAAAACTTTTTGATTGGATCCCATAAAATTAACAAATCCAGATTTGCAATAAATTATCATGCTCCCAAAATTTCTTGCTTCCTAAGAACGTAAGGGAACTACCACGAAAAGTGTTTTTGACTAGGATCAAGTGTTTTCTTTTAAACCAAGCATTTTATACCCTTGATAAATTTTACGCTTTTAATTTTGAAAACACACATTTTGACTAATTTATTGTTAAATTTCCTTTGGTTGAGTAATCTTATTATAACCTTGTCTATCTTGATTATGTTCATTTCTGTTCTCTTTTATTAATTAGTAAGCTGTTTAATTTAAGTATTAAAAAGTAAATCCTAAGAACAACAGGTGATAAAGTGTCCCAGCTATTATTATTAATTTAACCGGGATAAAGTTGTTCCTAAATTTTGATTTTTGCACAAGCTAAGTATTGTGGTGAAGTCTTAGTGTTGAAACAAATAATTTTAGTTTAGAGTGCATTGTTTCTCAAGTAAATCCATTCAAAAAAAAAACAATAGTGAAGGTAAAGATTCCTTCTATTGTTGTTTTGCCAAACTACTGACAAGCGCGAACGGTATACTACTAATATAAAGGGTTTATTCTTAAATTTCCTATCGCCTATATTCCAGTCAAATAAGGTTCAAGTGGTTTGGAATATTATTGCATTGGTCTGCACTTATAGTCCAGTCAAATAAGGATTAAACAGTGCAATATTACTAAATCCTCTCGTCCAGTCAAATAAGCATTAATCGTTTAGCAATATTTGGCATAATGACTGAAATTGAGCAGTGTCTGTACTGTAAGAAACCAGTTGCAGCAAGTATAGAATGCCTAAAATGCGGGGGATTTTTTTCATATGGTCTGCATGGCCCAGGCAAATAAAGCTAAAAATCGCCAATGTCGCTATATGGATACCAAAAATTTGGTTAAAGAATTGAGACGCAAAATAAAACTATTCAAAAATTGCTCCCAAGAATTAACCCTTTGGAGCAAAATCTCATAAAACAAAACGAAAATCTTGACAAAGACATTACAATCGCTGAGTTAAATAAAAGGTTTCATAAATTAGAAAATGAAATACAGTCACTAAGAAACAGGGACAAAGGACCAAAATGTGGAAATGAATTGCCGTTACTTGAATAAACAACTAACCCTGGCTTGTTAGGATCTAAGCTTCTACCACAAAAAGAATACTCAGATTTGGTATTAAACAAAGATTTTTTGTCAGCGGTTTCAAATGAATTAAAAAACCAAACTGAAGTGATTGGTCTCCAACTTGATAGCAATGTTGAGGCAATAAAAGACACTAACAAGAAACTGTTTCAGTTTTTCAAAAAAAATGGACCACAGCGGCATCAAGAGCCTACAATAGTTATTAACAATGAAGTGAGCAATGGTGTTTTAAATGTTAACGATCGATGAAGCAAGAGTACTAAGGATATATCAGCGTTTAAGTCTACAGAACATTTCCTTCCTTTACCCATCCAATTGAATAACCCTGTAAGGGGTACAGTTAGTACTCTCTCTATAATATCTGCAGCAGCGGAAAGAAAATGATTTTACATAGGTAACTCATCCCCTGAATGCAGTGTAGAGCTAATGAAAACAAAATTAGAAACCAAAAAAATCTCCATTCTGTGCTAAGACCAGCTGAGTGGTAACGATGATCATAAAATCATTTAAAATTTCAGTTCCACAACTCGTGAGTGTAGTGTTAAATTGTGAAATTTGGACTGTGAAACCATTTGTTTTTCGAAATACAGGGTCCAGGTCTAGGATTTTCGGAGAGGTTCCCAACACAGACACTTTCCCAGAAACAAGTAAATATAGAACAAATAAATATAGGACATAATAATGTAAGTAAATATATAAATATTATATATCAGAATGTTCGAGGGTTAAATACTAAATTGAATGAATTTTATAACAATGTTTGGGCTACATCTGATGAGTATGACTTAGTAATATTAAGTGAGACTTGGTTACATGATTATGTTAGAGATAGTAAAGTGTTTCCAGATACTTTTAATGTTTTTAGAAAAGATAAGAATTATACTGTAAGTAGAAAGACTAGAGGCCGAGGAGTGTTAAAAACTGACTTTAAGGTTAACAAGATTGATCTAAATTTTCAAGATGAAAATATTGATGTTCTGTGTGTAAGACTAGACATAAGTAGACATATATATATATATATATATATATATATATATATATATATATATATATATATAAATCTTAGCTGTATATGCTGCTCCTTCTTGCAACACACTATCTTATGAAAAACTGTTTGATTTCATTGAGGAGCAGCATTACCTTTATAATTATGATTTTGTAATAATAGGAGATTTTAATATAACTAACCTTAACCAATATTATTAATCTGGTAAACCAGATAAATTTGTGGAAACTCTACTCCGATTTTTAAATTTCTGTGATAGTAAACAGGTTAATCACATTGTAAATTTCTCAAATCGCTTATTGGATATTGTAATAACCAAATTAGACTGTAGTGTCAAGAAAAATTGGGCGATTTGGTGTATTGTATTGGTTGTGTCTACATTCCACCTGCTATGGATGTATTGCACTATGGAAACCACTTGAAATCCATTGCTAGTGCCTGTGAAATGTTCGATAATGTGCTTGTTCTGGGCGATTATAATCTTTCTCAAATAATGTGGTCCACTAGTGAAGATTTTTCTGGTTTGTTACCTGGTAATGTTACGGCAACAAGAGAAATCTTATTATGTGATAATACTGCTTCTCTTGGCCTATCTCAATACAATGGGGTAACTAATGATCACAATTCAGTCCTGGATTTATGTTTTGCCAACTTTGAGCCTGATTCAATTATAAAATATGATGGTTTGGTACGTTGTGATACTTATCACCCAGCTTTAGAGTCATACATACCAGTGAATAAAACTAACTATCTAGAACGTCTGAATTATTTTTCTTATAACTTTAAAAACGCTAATTTCGATTTAATTAATGAATATTTTCTTTCGGTAGATTGGCAATCAATTATGTCAGAGGATCTAGATGTTACTGTCAATAAATTTTATTCTGTACTTTTCGACTCCTTTAATATGTTTGTACCCATGAAGGCACATCATTCTAGTGAGAAAATTCCTATTTGGTTTTCTTATGAATTGAAAAAACTAATCTATCAAAAGAAAATTGCTCACAAACAATACAAACAGTCGAACAGTGAAGTTGATTACAATGTATTTAATACACTTTGAAGGGAATACAAAAACCTAACGAAGGAATGCTACAATTTGTACATAAGTAATACTGAAAGTGCCATAAGCAGTAATTAAAAATTTTCTGGAATTTCGTTCATTCCCAGTCTAATCAGGGCACTATTCCTAAGGAAATGTTTCTAGCCACTGAAAAATCACCTAATGGTATTGACATAGCTAATCTTTTTGGTAAATATTTTTCCTCTGTTTATAACCCCCAGAGAAATTCTAACGTCAGTACGTTTTTTGATCGATTTGAAAATGTTTCTAACATTGCTATAGACCCAACTGATATTGAGAAAGCTTTAACACAAGTGGACATCAACAAGTCTGCAGGTCCTGATGGTGTTCCTAACAGAGTACTAAAATTTTGTTCTAACACCTTATATCTCCCCCTATTTTACATTTTCAACAAATCCCTAACTTCCGGAGTTTTTCCCAGAGACATGGAAGCTTTCTTATGTTTGTCTGATTCACAAACCCGGCAGTAAGAATGACGTAACAAGATACAGACCAATCAGCATTCTGTCGGCAATCCCTAAATTGTTTGAACAGTGCGTTGAAAAAATTCTGTCGAATATATTTCATCAGATTGTAATCAGTCAACAGCATGGGTTCACAGCCGGTAAGTCTGTTGACACAAATATGTTTCTCTTTACAAATTTTATAAATTCATCATTCGAAAGCAGTGCAGAAACTCATGCAATATATACTGACTTCAGTAAAGCCTTTGATAAAGTAAACCATAACATCCTTTCAAAGCTCTCTAGTTATGGTGTTTCTGGATCTTTACTTTCATGGACGAAATCTTGCCTTACTAACAGAATACAGCAAGTCAAGATTGATGGCTATCTATCTTCATGTTTTCATGCATCTTCCGGGGTACCTTAAGGCTCTCACTTGGGTTCTCTTCTTTTTAGCTTATTTATCAACGATTTAGGATCCTCGCTCTCCTCAAGTTTTCTGCTTTTCGCTGATGATATGAAATTGTATCGTCGGGTGACGTCCACTCACGACATGATTATTTTACAAAATGATCTTAATATTGTATATGATTGGTGTCAGCTTAATGACATGTCCCTCAACAATAATAAGTGTTTTTATATAAGATTCAGTAGACTCATCGATAAAGATCCTTTTCAGTATTACTTAAATAACGTCCCTTTATCTGAAGTTTCTGTTATAAAAGACCTTGGCATATATTTATATACTCAGTTAATGTTTACTGAACATTTTGAAGTGGTCATTGGTAGGGCTAATAAAATGTTGGGCTTTATTAAGAGAGCTACTAGAGACTTTACAAGTATATGCGCTATCAAAATTCTGTATACATCACTAGTCAGATCCATTCTTGAGTCTTCATGCATAGTTTGGTCACCCTACTATCAGACCCACATCAATAGGCTCGAGAATGTGTAACATAAGTTTATAAAATTTGCAAGGTACAAACTTTTCCAGAGTGGTGTGTGTCTCAGTGATGACCAAACTATGACTTACTTAGACTTTACTACTCTAGTTTGTAGAAGGGAATACTTTGATGTCTGTTTTGTCTTCAATATCTTTAACTACCACATAAAAAGCTCAGAATGTCTTCAGTGTTTTTATTTACACATTCAAAATTATCGGACACAAAGTAAGTCTCTTCTGCGCATTCCATATTGCCGGACTTGGTACTTATTATTTAGTCCAGTTAATAGAATATCTGCTAATGTCAATAAATTCTATGAAGGTCTTGACTTCTTTAATTTATCTCAAGATAGATTCAAGTCTCAAGCTAAACGAATTATCTTAGGTTAGGTTAGGTTAGGTCTGTAATCTCTGTATAAACTTGAAATGTATTTTTATACCTAAATAAAAAATGAAAAAAAAAAAAAAATGATTTCAGTTTTGTTATCGAAGACCAACATCACCCCACCCTCTATATTTCCATAACTTCATCTACTTTAAAAGAAAATGGATTATCTTCTAAAGCCTCACTGTATAATTTTCGTAAAGCAAATTATCTAACTTTGTATTATGTATTTAATCAAATAGATATTACTGATATAAATGAAGCAGTTTCAGATTTCTATAACAAATTATATAATATCTTTCATATATGTGTTCCAAAAGCAAAAAAAAATAAAAAATACCCTACCAGGTTTAATGAACCTATAACTGTCAAACTTAAGTTTTAATTGGCTGTTTTATTGGGTACGCTGTGGAAGATAAAATGATCGACTTCGTACACAGGGTTCCCACACAAAATTCTGAGAACCAACCTAAGAACATTATTGTTAGGCTTACTTGCAGACGCTTCAGAGAGGACATAATTGCAGCAGCCAAGGTAAAAGTTCGTGATAGTCCCAAAAAGCGACTCATTCTGGATAATAAGTAGGCTCGTGCTGTTGCTCGACAAAAACAGTTTAAATTTGTATGGGTACGCAATGGTAACATCTTCTTACGTAAGGATGACCGCTCCAAAGTTATCCACGTGAAGAACATGGAAGTACTGAAGAATTTTTAGTGCTGCCACATATGCCAGACAGTAAACATCATATGTCTTGATCTTCTGCAATGTTCTCGTATACTGACAGAACCCTAACTGCTTTTTATCAAAACGTTAGGGGAATTAGAACTAAACTATCTGATTTCCGTTTGAATGTATGCTCTAATAACTTGATGTGTGTTCATAATGGAATCCTGGTTAAACAGCTCTGTTCTTGATCAAGAGGTGATTAATCTAAACACTTATAATATTTTTCGTCGAGATCGCGAAACTTCTGGATCACAAAAAACGGATGGTGGTGGTGTTTTCATAGCCACACGCAATATTCTTCGTGCTTCCTTGGTACGTGAGTTTCATAGTGAGGCTGAAGATATTTGGGTAAAATTAAAAGTGAGTGATAATGAAAGTGTTTATTTGTGCTGCGTCTACCTGCCACTGTGTGATGACATAGCTAGGGTATCTTTTATGTCAAAATTGGGCTGGATCACTGAAAGGGTGAGTAATAGTAAAATTATAATATGCGGAAATTTCAACTGCCCTGGCATAAACTGGGCCTTTACTACTGATAGCTATTTAGTACCCTCGAATGCGGATGTAAAATCTACTATTTAAAAAATAGGCTAGGAAAAACATTAGATTTAATACTGTCAAACGACTATAACACAATTACATCTATTTCTCAACGTACATGTCCGATGATGCTGGAGGATCCTTATCATCCAAGTTTGGAGTTTTTTCTTGATATAGGGTTCACCAGATCACTGCACATACCAAATTATAAGTTTTTAAATTTTCATAAAGCTAATTATAATATTATAAATGACGCAATACTCAGTACCCCCAAGGAATAATTTACTTAGTAGTAATAACTTAGTCAAACGACTATAACACAATTACATCTATTTCTCAATGTACATGTCCGATGGTGCTGGAGGATCCTTATCATCCAAGTTTGGAGTTTTTTCTTGATATAGGGTTCACCAGATCACTGCACATACCAAATTATAAGTTTTTAAATTTTCATAAAGCTAATTATAATATTATAAATGACGCAATACTCAGTACCCCAAGGAATAATTTACTTAGTAGTAATAACTTAGAAACTAACATTCTAAAATTTTATCACAGAATAAATAATATAATATCGGAATTTGTTCCAACTGGTTACCGTAACAGTAAATATCCAGCATACTTTTCTAGTTCCACCATTAAGGTGATCAAAGAAAAAAATAAATTCCATAATAAATGGAAAGTTTATGGAAGTTTGAGTGATTTAAATACCTTTAGAACTCTTAGAAGCCGTTCAAAGACACTAATTAGAGAAGACTACCAAAATTATATCAATCATATTGAAGCGGAAATTCCCACAAATTGCAAAAAATTTTGGCATTTTGTATCTGCTAAACGCGGAAAAATAGATATACCTTTGGAAGTGTATTTTGAAAACTGTACAGCTAGTAATAATAATGATGTTTGTAACCTTTTTGCAACTTTTTTTAAATCTGTATTTGAGCCAAAAACTAACAACCTAATAACGTCAGAGAGTTTTTCAGGAAATGCGACTTTCAGTCGACTTCAATTGTGTGAGTCGGAGGTTCTTTCTGTGCTCAGAGAATTGGATCCCAAAAAGGGAGCCGGTTCTGATGGCATTCCGGCTATATTTGTCCAAAAATGCGCCAAAGGTTTATGCCAACCACTTCTAAAATTATTTAATCAATCGCTCAATGAGGGCCATTCTCCTACTGTATGGAAAAGGGCCATTGTTGTGCCCATGCATAAGTCTGGTGATAGGAGTAAGATAAAAAAATTATAGACCGATCTGCAAACTCTGGACGTTTGCAAAGGTATTTGAAAAGTTAATCTATAAACATATTTTTTACCTAGTTAAAAACATAATCAATAGCCAGCAGCTCGGATTTTTTGCAAATAGATCGATTGACTCTAACCTCATTAGTTACTCGCAATTCATCTTAAATAGTTTGGATAACCGTCTTTAGGTCGATTCAATCTACATGGACTTTAGCAAAGCATTCGATAAAATTAACCATGAAATTCTTATTAACAAATTGTCCGATATCGGTGTAGACAGCATAATCCTCAAATGGTTCAGATCTTATTTAACCGATCGGGAGCACTCCGTTGCGGTTGCGGGATCCTCGTCTGATTCATTTATCTCGGCATCTGGGGTACCCCAAGGGAGTCATCTGGGTCCCTTACTCTTTATCATTTATGTACCGCGATTGGCGGCCAGACGTCAACCTATGTTTGCTCTCGACCTGGCACATTCCAACATTCTCTACCAAAGCCCCGTTCACATTATGTGTAGCAACTTTAATCCTATATCTGAATCCTGCGATATCCATTCAGATAATCTGCCCAATATCATTCAGCATTTACTCTTGGCTTCTGGCTTTCCCCCCTAATCTTCCCTATGTCTCCTTGTCTGGCTGCTGGTTTTGGTTACCGGGTTGAGTGCCTGCATTGTTATCTTGTTTTGTTTTATTTCATTTTATTTTGTTTTTGATTTGAGTTTTATATTCATATTCATTTTTACTTAGTTTAAGTTCATAATTTTTTTATTTGTTTATATATTTTTTTCTTTTTTTTTTGATATTTTTATTTGTTACATATTATATAATTTATTTGTTATTACAGTCATATTATACAGTTTACTGTAATTGGGCTTTGGCCTGTTGGAAATAAAGAACTTATTTATTTATTTATATAAATGATATCAGTAAATGCTTTAAATTTTCGAATTATTTATTTTATGCGGATGACCTGAAGATTTATAAAGTAATACAAGATAGCATCGATTGTCAGCAATTGCAATCAGATCTCGCTACGATTGAACAATATTGTTCTACAAATAGTCTACATTTAAACACTGAAAAATGTTTTACAATTAGTTTTACCCGTAATCACCAAAAAGTGTTTTACAATTATAGTTTAAATTCAAACCAGCTTCGTAGCAAGAGACCTAGGCGTTATCTTCAATGATAAGATGCTTTTTGATAAACACATTGACAATATTGTTAATAATGCGTTTAGATACATAAACAGGCAATCAAAAGCGTTTCAAAATAATAGTACTTTACTGACCCTCTATCATGCTTATGTTTTTAGTCGACTGAATTTCGCATCCTCTGTTTGGAATCCCATGTATGATGTCTATATTCAAAGAATGGAGCGCGTACAGAACAATTTTTTAAAATCTTTGGCATTTAGGAACGACATGGCCACAGATTACAATTGTTTACATAAAGAATTTAAATTCTTAAGCCTGGCAAATGATTTCGTTTTTCTGAAAAAAATTATTTGTTGCCAAGTCGATTCAACTGATCTTTTATCCCAAATTCCAATAGCAGTTCCTCAAGAAATCTAAGAAACACTCGTTCGTTTGTACCTCCTATGGCTCACACTAATAGCTGTGCAAACTCTCCTATATTTAGAATGTTAAACTCTGCAAATGTTCACTGCGATAACATTGATTTGTTCTGTATGTCCTCCAAAAATATTAAAAAACTTTAAAGGCCGATTTTCTAAATGGGTATTAAGACATAAGTTTTTTTTTCAGTATTGATTATATTGTACTATATGTTAAGTAACAGATTATAATATGTAGCTGTGTAGTTTTAGGTGTATGTTAACGATTAAATTAACATGTAAATAGTGGACACAATTTTGTGGGCTATATATATATATATATATATATATATATATATATATATATATATATTGTAAGATGTCTGGTAGAATATGCATGTATAATTTAGTGTCAGCATTATGAGTGCTTTAGGCATGTACTTGAAAAGGTGGAAAACAAGATCCTTTATTACATATATTTGAAGGAGATGGGAGTGTGTGGTCACGGTATGTCCTCACTGACACTCTGTGAAAGATATTCTCAAGTGTCCGTTCATAAGCGCAGGCAAAAATTTTGTTTGATATATTTACACAGAACAATAAATGGACTTAATGATGATACCGTATTCCTCTCATCTCTACATAATAATGTTCCAGCCTATGGCAAGAGAAAACCTTTTACATACATTAGTTATAGTTCCCTAAGAAATAATTTTTAGTTAGTAAGTTAGATATTGTACTTTGTTAGAGGGGGAATTCTTGTAATGAATCTGTTAAGTGCAATAAATAAATAAATAAATTTTATAAGAAAGTTACTCTAATCCGAACTGTCTATTAGTAATTTTAACTATTTTCTGGTTTTTACATGAATTCAATTATAAATCTTAATTAAGTATGGGCATTATTAAAAAAAAATAAATTTAGTAACATATTGACATGTGCAACCATTTTGTAAAAGCGTGAATAAATACTTTAGACTTTGACTGATATTAGAAATTTAAACCTACTATATAAAACTCCTATGTACTTAAATTCACACATGATAAAAATTTAAAAATCAAATTGCTCATGATCACCTTACAAGAGCAAACAAAAATAACCACTTGATTATTCCAATTATATACAGAACTATACAATTGAAATGCTGATTACTTGGCACATAATTTCTATGACTCAACACAAAATTACATTGAGGCTGTACAAAATACAAAGAGTTATAATAAATTGAGTAAACTATGTATTTATGAAAAATGTGAAAGATTTCACAAAATGATGTAAATTTTTCGATTTTCCTGTTTTGTGATCACCACCATTGGAGTGTTTTTCTTTGGACCATTAAATTTTCCGATTAAGTTTAAGTTATTTCTTAAAATGTTATCTCTGTCAACTTATATTTATTTAGAGTATGTAAAATGGAATTTGTCAGATTAGCATATTAGCATGTAGTCATAGACTACATGCTAGGCTCAAGCTTGGGCCTCTACTACTGTATTCACTTATTTCATACAATTTAGATATATTTATTAAAGAATGTACCAAATATTGTCACAGATCAAAAACAATATAAAACAAGTTATACAGTTCAAAAGTTATTAACATGTTTTATTTCTAATATCTAGATTATTTATTTAATTAAGTATTTTAAATCTATAATAATTGATTTTATACAATCAAAGTTATGCAGATCAAAAGTTAGTAAATATACAATCAAAGTTATGTAAATTAAAAGTTAGTCCAATACGTATAAATATTTATATAAATATATATAATAATATTTTATATTAAAATATAAAACACATTTAAAGTTTTGAAATGCAGTAAATAATTTTTTTTAGATTTTTCAGTCAAAAACATAGTTGACATATAATGACCAGTAGTTGAAGGAGATCTGCATAGTATTCTGACAGGTTATAATATGCTCTGAAACATCTTCAGATCAATCAGATTTCTAACAGTTACAGTTAGATAATATCTGTAATTTTAATGCATTCATAGATGAGTGAATTCTTGGTTAAAGAAATTCAAGATATGGGCAGTGGGAGGTTTTATGACTGACAAGTGTGATACTGATAAGTCAAATCAAAATCAAAGAATTTCTGAACAAATAAATAATGGCTAACAATGATCCTGTGTTCAAGCTTTATTTGGGTATCGAACTACTCTTTTCTGACAAATAATACCATAACTTAACTGTGAGTCAACCAGCAAGAAATATCCCAGTCTTGCAGAAGACCAATCAAAAGTTCACTGGACACTATCTTCATTGCTTAGCATGCCGAACCTACTCTCACATTTATTTATTTGCTATTTTTTTTAATTTATTTCATTATTCACACACAAAACTAATACATACATAGTATACATCAATTTATCTGACTAGTCAAAAAGTAAAGCTTACATACTAAATAAAATTGATTCTGATGTCATCGAGATTAACATTAAGGTACCGTATTTACATATATAATAAAATACAATACAGCATAATACAGTAATACATTACAAGACCACGAAGAGAAACTAACAACATTTTTAGCTCGGACAAAGGTGACAATTTATCTTAGTATATAGACAATATAATAATATTAAGTTCATTGTTTATTGCGGAGATTCGAGAAATTCTTTGCAATGTTAGTAAAATTTTTTACACCCCTGAGGTTCCTTTTAAGTTTGTTAAAGCATTTTATTCCAATATAAGTAGGGGAGTTTTGAAACAATTTTAATTTTGGGAATGGGTGATAAATATTTTGCTGTTCATTGACTGAGTGAGTATAAATATCTGAGTTTTTCAAGAATGTGTTCTCATTTTCTTTAATGGAACAGACCAGATTAAAAATGTATAGACATGGTAGTTTGAGGGTATGGTCTATCTTGAATATATATTGGCAACTTTGATGTGGATTGAATCTATAGGTGCATCTAAGAACTCTTTTCTGCATAGTAAAAGCCCTACTTAAGTGTGTTGAGCCCTAAAATATCAGACCATTGATTTGCTCAGCAATCCTTAATCTATCATCCAATATCATTCCCAAAAAATTAATAAATGGGTTGCCCTGAATGATTTAGTGATTAAACTCAATGGAGCCAAGTGCACATTTAAAAAATAAATTTTTTTTTTTCAGTATTAAAACAGAGGAAATTTGAGCTGCACTCCTAAAATTCTATCCATTATATGAGCCAACCATGAAAGCCATATATCTGTAGCTTTTGAAGCAGGGTCCTGTGACATAAATAATCAAATGCTTTTGAAAAGCCACAGAACACTACTGCCACTGCATCTCTCTCATTCAAACCGAAGTACAACTGCGCTAAATTGGATGAGATGACAGTGAGGATGACAGCAATGAGATAAATCTAAAGTTGAACGGATCATCAAGATCTCTACACTTGCACAAAGGAATAACCAATGCACTTTTTAGGCAACTAGAAAGATTTATTTATTAGTTTATCTAATTTGTATAGTCTCCCCCCAAAGATCCATCAGTATATGAACAGACAAGCCATATGATCCCACAGGGTCATTTCTGACAATGTTCAAGAGAACTGAGGGTTATGAACACATTTATGTCTGAAAATCAAAACTTTTTATGGCCAACAAAATTTCATCAATAGAGCAATGCCTCTTGCCAACAATTTGCAGGTGGACGTGTGGCCTCATGACAGGTCTGCACTAAGAAAAAAGTAACTCCTCTTTGTTAGGATGAATTCTCAAGAAATACTAATAATACTCCACTCATTTAAAAAAAATCTCCAAGAATAATATAAATTCTCAATTCAAAAGTTTCTATGATATGTTTTGTTACTGTTTACTTTATATTAATAAAAAAAAACCATCATGAATTGAATTAAGTGTTTTTTGCATTTTTGAATTTTTTTTGACAGATTTTAGTCTCTAAAATGGAATAATTATATATTTTAAATTGTCTACTTTTCTATTATTTTAAATTAGTTTATAAAATATATATATATATATATATATAAATATTATTATATTAGTTCAGGTTGTAATTGGACATTGTCCATTGATAAATAAATAAGACTATCTTAACCTCTGCCAAATCAGTGCTAGAAATTTCAAAATTGTCAGGGGTATGAAAATTATTTAAGTAATTTAAGGGTTCATTTTAGGGTCTAAATTAGCAGTTAGCTGGTCTAATAATGCACAAAAAAATATATTAATATTATTTGAATACTAGCCTTTTCTTATAGTTCTTTTGCTAATTTTATAGTGCACCTATATTTACTAACATAGTTATTAATAAAATCGTTAAAAACAATGTTTTCTATGAAAATATAAAAACCTGAGATCATTTGCTGATTTACAATTTCTCTTCGTAACACAAGGTTTTTGAGTTCTACACTTAATTGTCTATTAAGGAAAAACTCTGTTAAAATTAGTAACTAGAAATGAATGAAAATGAGGGAAAGCTGAGACTGTCAGGATTACATAACACATTACTCCAATAGTATGGGCATAATACTGAGAGAAGTTCCTAATTTTTTTTTTTACTGTAAATTCTGTCAAATCTGTATCACCTTTGGTTATTGACATGTAATATAAGGGTCCTTAACATATTCGCTTTGTAATCTGATGGATAAACAAGCATAAATAGTGCTAAATTCTAAATGAATGTTACCCTCCAGGTTTGAGCATATATGACTGATTGTTGTAGCAGAAAATGGAGTTATTCTAAAGGAATTGGAATTGTGTATCTGAAGATTGACAGTTCTAATATGTGAATGCCATCACATCATTCATACAGGCAGATAATATAAAATAAAAATTCCATCTTTTATTTTTCTTTCATTCAAAAATAGAACACTGTGCAAGTTGACAGTGGCCTGTTTGATGGCAAAACTGCCTGCAAGCAGATGCTGAAATGATATCTTATTGATCGGAGTTATTTTTATTTCCTGTATGAAACACCAAAATCTTTTTATGTTGTCTGTATAAATCCAGCATAACTTGAACTAAATCATAGAAAATTTTCCTTTTCTTTAAAGTATTATGAGGTAATGAGGAAAACCTTTTCATAACTTATTCCACCTAAGCACTGTGCCAGATATAGGGGTGACTTTAAAATTATTAGTCCCTGGCGGTAAATTTTTAGGACACAATAGAATGGCATCAGAAAAAAACAAAAATGAATTTTATAAGTATGTACTAAAACAAATTAATATTACTTTTTTACTTTTTTTTTGGTCGCACTTTTCCCCACAAGCTTTTTTTACGGCGGTATATACAGATTAGTACCTGGCGGTATCAGTCCTAAATCCGGTGCTGCATGAGCAGTTAATATCAAAGATACTTTAAACTTACTTATGAGAGAAGTTAACAAAGCACCAGTGCAGGAAGCTGCTGCCTGTTGTGCCGGAGTTATCCTATATTTTGGATCGTCATAATCTATAACCAATGCTGCTTTCGATGGGGTCATTTTTATATTTCCTAATACATGAACATGTTTTCAAAAATAAGTGTACCTAAAATTTAAAATTTGATTCTGGCAATTAGGTTAGGTTAGGAAATCAACATGAATAGTGTTGCCAGCTCTGAGATCAGTAGAGCGCTTCCCCCTCTATACTCTATTCGGAACCATAATTCCCTCTGAAATGGCTATTTCCTCTTTGAATTTGAATAGGCCTGATAAATAGTAAATGAACTTATACATTTGCTTTTTAATTTTTCATTTGATTTTCACTAATTTCACCGATTTCATGGTTAAAACCTCTGATCTGGCAACACTGATACATCAAAAACACACAACACGTGATGTGAGTAAGGATGGGAACGGTATATCGACGATCGACATATTTCTTTATATAGTATGGCACACGGTTCTGAAACAGCGGCGCAAGGGAGCGGTGAGGTAAAATCTAGGCTGTTTCCTCTCTATGCATAGGCGTGCCTAAATAATTTAGCTAGAATATTGAAAAATAGAGTTTAGGAATTGTGTATTAGTGTATTGCCATATAATTAGAAGAAAAAAATATTTGTCTAGATAATGCATAACATTTTAAAATCGTTTTTAATTTTTTAAGAATATAGGTTTACGTACTTAGATAAAGAAAAAAACGTAATCAACTAATAATGGACCCACGTTTAATAAGCTGTTTTCTACTTCTCTCGTAAAAGCCAAATATTGCAATCGTTAAGAAACCGCCCTTCCAAGTTTTTACAGATCTTTGTGCTTTAGGGTCCTCCTCGATGCCAAAAAAATATGTTTTCTTAGTTCCATCGATCTGTCGGTGGGTCAGTCTGTTCACAGCATAACGTAAAACTTTATCCGATTGACTTCAAATTTTGGTCAAAAATTTGATAGATAGATAGATAGATATAGAATAAGCGTTTATTTATATTCCAAAATATAACGAATAGGTATACAAAAAAAACCAGTGGATGTGGAACAATATCAGTAAGTAGTATTACAATTACTAAATAGCGGCATATATAAAATACCTTGCGTTTTTTCCTGCATCTTAGAATCTATCATCATATCACAAATACCTAGAATCATGAGTTAACTACCATAATTTTGGATAAAGACAAAAAAAATAAAAACAAACAACAGTAAGATAAAAATACTCAGGTTCACATTTCTACTTACAGTTTCTACAATTACAGATTAAAATACATATATTTACAGATTAAAATACATATATTTACAGATTAAAATACCTACATGTCTAGTGTGGCAACAATAATAAGTCATACGGAGAGAAAAATTCGTTATATTATTTTATTTTTGTCAGAAGCAAGGTATTGTGTAAAAGGCATTTTTATATTTTCTTAATACATTTTATAATTTTTGTTTAGGAAGTGTACGTATCTTCACTAGTACTGCACTAGATATTTTGTAATTGAGAATTCAAAATTTTTTTGTAAATATTTATCAGGAAGAAGGTACTGATGGAGAGACCCAATATATTGCCAAGACCTAAGGAAATATCGGCAAGAAGATCGAAATATTGTTTATATTGATGAAACTTGGGTGGATAATGACTTGACCTTTAAGAAGCGCTGGCAGAGTGAAAATGTTTTTTCTGGTGGGATATTGGTGCCTCTCATTAAAGTTATTAAAAAGATCTCCATTATTTGATACAAACACAGTCCCAAGATATACATACTAGTAAGAGTTAAAATTTATTAATTTCAATTAATACTTTTCTACAACTATCCTGCAGTCTTAATTTAAAAATAGAACGAAGACACCTTTTTTGCAAAACAGAGATTCTAGCAACATCAAGTGAATTCTCGCAAAAGATAAGGCCATATCTGATACTTGATTGTATTAATTCATTATAGGCAAATAGAGCAGCATCCTGACCAACCCTCTCAGCTACAATTTTTTAGACATAACAGTACTTAGAAATTTTTAAGGCCACACCCTCAATGAGTACCCTCCAGTCCAGTCTTCTGTCTATTTCAACTCCCAGAACATTATTTACTCTATTTCCTAAAAGTCTTTCAGTTAAGGGTCATATGGAGATGAACTGGACAACATTTTGGTAAAAATACAATATGGCGGCCTAATGAAATGTGGAAAAAGCTACTACTAAAAAACTACTTATCCAATTTATTTAAAATGTGGCAAAAAAATCGAGTATTACGTTGAAATGAACAGGTAAAATTTAGGTACGATACTAGGATGGCCTAATGAAATATTTAAAAATCAGCCTGGAAAACTACTTATTAAATTGATTTGAAATGTTTTGCAAGAGTTAAGTGTAATATTAAGATAAACGGGTAGAATTGTGGTACGAATCCAAGATGGCGAAATACAATGGTGGTCTAGTAAAATGGTAACATCCAGGTATGAATCCAAGATGGCAGAGGAAATGGCGGCTTAATAAAATATTTAAAAAAACTTAAATTAAGCACAAAAAACCTGAAGTAATAATGTTAATAAAAATATTTGAAAATACAGTGTATATTGGTTACTAAATGAATATGGGCGAAACTAAATTGGGCCACACTTCCCTGTTCCTTGTAAAAGGAATCATAACCAGGGAAGAAATTTAAAGTAAAGGAAATTTACCGATTTTTAAATTTTCAAGTAAGTTATGTGATAAAATTTAGTAACCAAATGTAACAGGGATTAAATGTATTAAAAATATTTTCTATTTCACTACCTATCAATATTATTTTTGCTATTTTATTTCAATTCCTGATGCATTAAAAAAAATAATTTGAACGGACCATATAACTAGAATAATTTTTTAACCGCATTCCTTTCACATGTTCAGACTTATGTCCCAGACTAAAAACGCACAAAATAGGTAGATATCCCTATTATCGTTGTTTGACTAACATACAAATAACGCCATTAACAGCAGTCCTGTGAGCCACCGTCCACAGATATTCTAATATATTTATTATAGACGGTGGATCGGTCAGCCGATTCTATCATCTCACATGCTAGACTTCAGAGACTAATTCACGTGGTACTTCGGTCGTTTTCATACATCCTCATGCTATAACGTTCGTCGTAGCTTATATCACTCATTACCGGCCCGTCTCTATGTGGCCATATCCCCGGAATTTTTCCCAATTGAAAAATGGTAGTACCATTTTTCAGGTATTAATTGTAATATAAAATGATACTACTTATTTTTAAATTAATTTGTTAGTTCATTACATTAGTCATGACTAATGATGGTTAATATATTATATTAGTAATTTTTTGCTCCCTGTTACATGTTTAATTGTGGTGACCAAATGTGAAGCAAATATTTTAAAATATCATAAAGGAAACGAACTAGTCGACAAACTGGCAAGTATAAGAAGGTTATTGAATATACCAAGAAAAATAAATATAGTCACATTTCACATTCTTCCTTTTATCAAGGCAAGAACATACTAAAAAATAGAAGGACTCACTCAAACAAAAAAGTAAAACCTACGCAGAGGTTCAAGAAGAGTTCCCTAATACTAAATTGTTCAAGAAATTTCCATATATCAACAGAAAACACATAACCACCAATACCGCCATTGTTAGGATGAAAACATGACATTGCCTTACAAGCCAACATCTGTAGAGAATTGGCATAAGAGATACTCCAAACTGCGAACGCGGATAGGTTTAGAAAATAAATCATGTTTTTTTAATGTGCAATTAATATTACCTAACTTAGATCTATATAACGAATTCAATAAACAAGGATATACAACTCCTTTTGGAATGGCAAACATTCTTTCTAAACTTAACTCCAATTCTATTCATGTAATAATAAAATTAACTAAAACAAAATAAAACATGGACAACGGACATATTTAACACTTGCCTATATGGCAAGCTTGCTGGAACTCACGGTGTCCTTGAGCAAACACATATGCAAGGATCAAAAGCGCAAGTCTTATCTTCTCAACAGAATAAACAACTTAAGTCCGATTCTCACCTAAGCGGCATCGAGCGAAGCGAACCGGCGCGGCGCGCGTAACGCTTCAAAATAACGCATGATACCGTTTGCACTTAAGCAGAATGGCGCGAAGCGCCACGTCGCGATCCGACGCGATCACTTTTTAACGCAACCGGGAGCGTTGGCTCGCGGCGTTGCTGCTTCGAAACGTGCACTTCCGCCGGTTTACGGACAAGTGAGAATCACAACGCGTCAAAACTAGTCAAAAGCAAGCTTCGGCTTGAAGAGTCCAGAAGTATGGACGGCCATCAAATTGATAGATTGATCTTACATGTTTGCGAGTACAAAGAACTGTACGACATGGCGAATAGAAATTGCAACAATCAAATTAGACGGAGAACATATAGTCAGAAATTGGAAAGAAAATTAACGAAAATGGCAAATTCCTATTGCACTTATATCTCAAAAGAACCAACTATACCGAAACTAAAATGTTATACAGTGAAATAAAGGTATGCATATTTAAATTAAAATTATTTTAAGATTCATGTTGACAATATTGTCATACTGTCATTTTTAATTTAAAAATATTTGACTCTGTTCTGTGGAAAGCTGTAATTGTTGCTTCTGTATAGGTCGAATAGGTTGAAATTGACACAAAAAAAAAGTAACAAACGTTATGACTAAACAGTTTTAATCATTATTGTTATTTTATTGCATAAATGTAAAAATTAAGTTTGTAGTTTACTTTGACAAAATTTAAAATAATCGAATTTGTTTATAATATTCCGGCATTAACTATAGTTATATAATATGTCCCTTACTGCAGTTGCATCCGTAGAAAATTTTCCACCAATATGAGTAAAGATGCAAAAATTGGCTTTTCATTTTTCTTTTTTTCTTCATCTAATACAACTAACAAAGCATTATCGTCCCTAAGAAAGTTATGAAGACACAAAGCAGCTAAAACAAGTTTGTCTGCATTTTTTGGATGAATTTGTAATTTATTTAAAAAAATTCTAAACTTTTGACAAAGAATTCTGAAAGCATTTTCGGATACTCTTGAAAGTCGATAATTAAAAACTTTTTTATCTTGTGGTAGTCCGCTTCCTGAATAAGGTCGCATAAGGTAAGTTTTGCAGGGGAATGCTTCATCCCCCACTATTACGTATGGTGAAAGTCCGCCATTTTTTGTAATGGAGCGGTCATCAAGCATTCCAAACGTTTTCTTTTTTAAACATTTTCCCATATTAGATTCATATTCATCGCTGTTCTTCCCATAAGCACCAACATCCACAGCAACAAATCTGTATTCTGCATCCACCATTGCTATTGCTAATAGCACTAGAAAATGAAAAAGCTCTGAAGTAGTTCCGTTGTCGGTTGTGGCATGACGTCACCTTTTAAAGTTTCCCAGAGTACTTTACTAGTACGAGTTACAATATTTTGTATAGTAGTTTGTCCCATTCTGAAGTTAAATGATAGCGTCTGGTAGTCTGCCCCTGTAGCCAAAAACCTGGAATGAAATGTCAAAGTGATAGCTGGGCGCCATTTTGAAAAAAAGGTTAAATGGAAAAGAGGGTCAAGTGATTTGAAAGGTCTTTTTATCCCTATTATGTTCTGAAAGTTTGAAGTTGCTGTCACATCCCCTAACAAAATGGCGCCATGTAAAATTTTTGTAAATCCGCAAAAAATACCTTTTAAAATTTTATTATTTTAGTTTAACAAACACAAAATTCATATATATATATATATATATATATATGTATGTTATATCCGTTTATAGCCACGAGTAGGCAATGACCTTCCGTCACACGGTATCGGATATAGCAATTTCAACATTTCAAGGAATGCATTGTAAGCAGTACCTTCGAGTTGCAATTCCCACAGCTGGAAGGTGCGGCATCAGCATTTTAAAACATATAAAACGCTCTGAATTGTAAATATTAATCAGTTCATATTATATACCGTTTTTATGCCAGTTTAAGTTTCGATATTGTATAAAGTAATTTCAAAGTTAAATAATAAATTTTTTAAAAAGTGAATTTTTGAATTAATAGTGTAACAAATTGGCGCAGTCGGTAGGATTCGTCTAACGTCGGCAGAACAAGGAAGACCTAACTGTTGACGGCGGATTCAATCCCTTAACGAAGAAAAGAACCACATTTAAGGCATCCTCACTCGAAGATACCTGCGGAAGGAACATCTAGTGAAACCCCTGGCAGCCCTGAGAGAATAAGACGACTAATGCTCCTGCTAACGTAAGTGACCGTTTAAGTGTTGTATCTTATTTTTATTCTGTTTCTGTCCGATTTTCTATTTGTGATTTTTCTACATACTCCCTGATTTTAGTTTTATGAATTTAAAAAGAAAGGCGAATTTTATATGCTAATTTTCTTTCTCCAATACTTGCCTAATATTTTGTTTTCCCCAATTTATATTTTGAAAATTAAAAACAAATAATATTTAGCAAAATGCCTGAGACACGTTCCCAACAATCTCAACAAGCTCAACAAACTCAACAAGCTCAGCCACCTACCCAGCAACCGATACAAGGTGCTGAGGTAGAAATTGAGCCTTACAGGCTTTCCGAAATATTTTCTATAGTGCCTGATTTTGAAGGCGATCAAATCTCCTTGGGTACCTTTTTAAACGCGTGCGATTGTGCTAATCAAATGGCAACAACTGACGAAAAACTGTTATTAAGGATTCACATTAAAAACAAACTTAAAGGTAGAGCCGCACAATTAGTAAATCCAAGAAACCCTGCAACATACTGCGAGATTAAACCTTCATTTTGGCGTCTCGAGGGATCTATCGTCTCTTATACAAGACCTTCAAAGACTCCGCCAAGTACCTGGCGAGTACGCCCTTACATTTTACAGTCGCTTACAGGTTTTGAATGCAAAAATGCTCTAAATACTCTTTTAACTGGACTAGAACCTCGCCTAGGCCAAATTATTCGTGCAGGTAATCCAAGAGATCTTTTAGAAGCTCACTCCCGCATTAGGCGTGAACTACAGCTCTCATATTTCGAAACTCAAAAAATAAATAAAGAAATTTCTCCGAAACCTCCCCAACCAATTAAGAAACAGTTTCCACAAGTTATAAAATGTCTGAAATGTGGACGCAACGGCCACATAGCGGCAGAATGCCGTTCCCAATCAATGTCTCATCCTAGTTATTCTCAAAATAATGGTAACTTAAATTATCAAAGGCAGTTTCCTTCTTCTAGCCAAGTGCCTCATTTTTCACAGCAAAATAGACCTAATACATTTTCGTCTCAATATAGACCACCTGCAGCTACCCAACAAAGTCATGCTGCATCTCGTCCACCTCTAATGCAAAGAAATTCGAATTTCTCTCCAAATCAACAAAGAGCTCACCATGTAAATTATGATTACCAATCTTACGAAGGACCACAATATTACGACGAATATTCTCAAGATGATAGCAACTTGGAATACCAAGAATATTATACTGAAAACGGACAAACACAATTCGAACAATTTGACAACTCAGATTTCCAAAATTTTCCACTTCCCCTTTACAAAAACCATGCTCCGGAGATGACTACCCAATCGAACAACTCAGTGTCGGAACTGCAGAGTCAGATTCAGACAATGAATTTAGACGATTTGGACCCCAATGCGAATTTTCCGGAACAAGCGTTCCTTTAAACCCGTTTCTTACTGTCAACCCCAAGAACCTGTACTATATTAACGATGCCTCAAATACATTCAAACTTTTAATTGGCACCGGAGCAGGGATATCCATTTTTAAAGAAAATACGGTGAAAAAGTTTCCCCTCAGATCACCAGAAAACGTAACTATTCAGGAAATAACAAATCAGAAATTGTCTATATTTGAATCGACTCTTGTCCCTTTTGAAATAGGTATACATTTATAACTTAGATATCGATTTTGATGGAATCTTAGGACTTGATTTTCTCGAACATTGTGAGTGTATAATTGATCTTAAATAAAAAAATTTAATAACGAACTTTAAAATGATTCCGTTGCATAAAATCGGGGCTATTACAACAGAAAAAAATGTCGATAAAAACGAGATAAACAACAAAATTTCTATTGACGCTCGCACATAAAAAATTTTTAAATTAACATGTAACTTAAAAAATACAGACGCCCTATTAATGTCTCAAGAAAAAGAAAAAGTTCGTTTACCAAATGCTATTGTATATGTTAACGAAAGCGGTGAATTTATGACTTCTATTTTAAATGCTAACGCCATGCCAAAAACCATCGATTTTTCCGATCTCTACCAAAAATTTCAGACCTTTTGGACCAACTTGGTAAATGTCAATATTTTTACACGCTTGATCTCGCGTCCGGCTTTCATCAAATTGAGATCAATCCCGATGACACATCAAAGACAGCATTTTCAGTTGACAATGAACACAATGAATTTGTCCGCATGCTATTCGGTCTAAAGAATGCCCCGTCCACGTTTCAACGCGTCATGGACAACATTCTCTTGAACATTCAAAACGAGCGTTGCCTTGTATATATGGACGACATAATCGTCTACTCTCCCACCATACATGAGCATATAGACCGGTTAAAAGAAGTCTTTAAGCGTCTCCGAAACGCAAACCTTAAAATTCAACTAGATAAGTGCGAGTTTTTTAGGAAAGAAGTTGCCTATCTGGGACACCTCGTTACCAAAGATGGTGTTAAACCTAACCTTTCGAAAGTGGAATACATTCAAAATTTCCCAGAACCAAAAAACGCAAAGGATATTAAATATTTTCTGGGATTAGCGGGTTATTACCGCCGATTCACTCCAAACTTTCCAAAAGTATCCAAGCCATTAACTAAAGTCTTAAAAAAGGACATCACGTTCTTCTTTAATTCTGAATGTAAAAGTGCATTTGAAAAATTAAAGAAAGTCCTAATTTCAGACCCCATTCTAATCTACCCTAATTTTAAAGAAACTTTCCTCCTTACCACAGACGCAAGCGCATTTGCAATAGGCGCTGTGCTGTCCCAAGGACCAGTCGGAAAAGATCTCCCAATAGCCTTTGCATCCAGAACACTCTGTACTGCAGAAACTAAATATTCCACCATCGAAAGGGAGCTATTAGCAATTGTATGGGCAGTAAAGCATTTCCGCCCTTATCTTTTTGGACGAAAGTTTACGCTTATTACGGACCACAGGCCATTAACATGGTTGTTTTCAATTAAAGATCCCAGAAGCAGACTTGCGCGATGGTGTCTAAAATTAGAAGAATACAACTATAAAATAGAACATAAACCGGGCAAAATAAACAAAAATGCAGATGCTCTATCGCGAATAAAAATTAATTATTTCCAAGAAAGCGCAAATTTCCGATCAAAATTCCCCATTTTTGCAGCCAATGAAAATAATAGTGAAAACGAAAATCAAAACCAGCCAGAGTCAAATGACGTCGAGATAGATGACGAATACATTACACAGGAATACAAGTTTGTAGACCTGTACCAAACCAAATCAATAATTGACTATTCCAAAGTCGAATTTTCAAATTCACAGCTTTTAGATAAACCACATAAACTAATTATTACCTTTTTCTGGCAAAATAAACTAGAAGCAATACATTACAAAATAATCGAAGATATCTTCGAAGAAAGCGTTCATTTTGAAAACATGAGCGTTAACATTGTCTCTAGCAAAACCGTGAAAGATAGAAAATACTTTATTATCCCAATACCATTTGATCCGGAAATTGTAGTCCAACACTTGTTCTATGTCCTATTTAAGGCCCAAAATGAATTCGACCCTTCTAAAACGTATTACGTGAAAAATAACCTAGCACTGCCTATCCTCGAAATTTTCTCATTCATTTTTGTCGACAAAGAAATAAAACTTAAAATCTGCCAAAAACCCCAGTCGCTGACGAAATACCCCAAATTTTAGAACACTACCATTTGGGCAAAACTAATTTGCATAGGGGAATTAACGAGACAGTCAGGCGCATAAGAGAAAAGTATAATTGGCCGAATTTAACAAAAGATGTCGAAAAATTAATAAAAGGGTGCGAAATATGCCAAAAGGTAAAAATATGCTGAAAAACCTAAGTACGTCCCTCGCTATAACGGAAACTCCGAAAACCCCATTTGAAAGGATAAATATTGACATCCGGCCAGATATTACGCACTCACGATTCGAGACGAACTTACAAAATTCACACAGGCCTACGCAGTCGAAGACAAAAAAGCGTTGACAATTGTAAATACCTTATTAATATTTTTCCAACACTTCGGTACACCCCTAAGAATACATTGCGACTACCCTATTTTGAATAAGTATTCTTCTTCTTTACAGATTCCTCGGGCTCCTCTCGCTAGGCCTGACCCAATTTTCAATTACATCTATCAACAACACACTCGGAATATTCCTCCACGAAGAAGGTTCTGTCAAAGTGTCAAACGACAAATAGACACTCCTCATGTATAAAGATCTTTCTTTCATAAAGGAAGCTATCGCGAATAATGATAAGATCCTAGAAGGATTATTATATGGCTTTTTAGACGTTGACTCGCCCAGAATGTTATCTTTCAAATCCGAAATACAAACCCATGTCAGCCTGCTTAATCAAATATCCGAGACTGTCAATTTAAAATACAAAGAAATAACCGCGGATACGAAAAAATATAATTACAGGGAGAAGCGCGGAATATTCAACGGTATAAGCACCGTCAGGAAATCCATAACTGGAAACCTCGATGCTTCCGATGGTGAGTACTTCAATTAATGCATTGATAAAGTCTCTCAAGACGAAAGACATATCGAAAATCCCCTCAAAAATCAGATATCGGTTACTACCTCAGTAATAAAAACCTTTAACGCGTCAATACAAAAACTTAAAATAGACGAAGAAACATTTAACCGGGACATAAACGAAATCCACAAATCGATAATGGACATTTCCCACAATCTCGCATTTTACCATGCCCAGGTAAGAACTCTAGATTTATGTGAATCATTAATGGAGAGTTATTCTTTCATAGAAAATTTTCTTAACGACGCTCTGAACGCGATATCACCCGCTAGGCTAAATATCTTGCACAGTTCAATAATAACCCCGGGAGATCTGATTAGTTCCCTTCAAGAAATCTCACAATCTCTCAGAAAAAATAATCTTCCTCTACCTGTATACTCTTCAACGCTTGCTCAGTACGTTGAGATTATCGAGTTTGAAGCATATCAATTTGATACTAAAGTAGTGTTTATTCTAAAAATACCCTTAGTAAACCCTGAAAGCTATACTTTGTATCATCTCTATCCAATACCAGTATTAGATATTCGAACAGAATTTCATCATATAATCCTTACAACACAAAAATATATTGCGCGGGACGATGATTCAATGTTATATATTTCATTTCAAAACCTGGGAAGCTGCAAATCACTAGGGCGAGGCCAAAAGATCTGCTCAGATGTTCTACCCTACCCGATAGACAGTGAAACGATTTGCGAAGCTCAGCTACTTAGAGGACAATACGTGCCAGGTATCTCTTCTTCTTGCAAAGGGATACAACGTTAAGGACATCGACCAAAACTTCTGGTCGATTACAGTGTCAGACCCACTACCAGTTACAATAAAGTGTGCAGGAAAAGAGGTCAGGACAAGTATCATCAATGTCAATTCCCTTCTTAGACTTCAACCATATTGTAATACCTTTATAGGAAGCACAAGAGTTCACGCCAAAGCACTCATTGATAAGTATCAAAATGTTACTTATAAAAGCCACCCAGTGATAATCCCATACAAGTGCTACTAACATATTTCATCGAAGCTTCACATTCTAGACCTTAAACCTCTAAAACTGAACAAGATAGACGTAGAACATCTCAATATTGCCCAGCACAAATTGGACCAATACTCCGAAGAACTAGACAAATTAATCAATCAACCTTTTGCCTATAAACATCTGTCATGGTTCACGATCGTCACGATAGTTCTTCTAGTCAGTCTGCTCGTCTTGTACATAATGTGTAAGTGTCACCGTAAAAGACTACCCAGCATCACCATGGCTCCATTCGCTTCGCTCGCTGCCGCTTAGGTGAGAATCGGCCTTTATTTGTTTAAATAACTCATTAGATCAGATTATAATAAGTAAAGTTATTATGGATACATAAAATAAATCTAATATTACAGAAAACAAAAAACATTTTTCAGCATTTATACCTTGCTTTTACATTTTGCAAATTAATATATTATTATGTCATATAATAATAAAAATATAATAAAGAAAATATTCAGCAGTTTCCTTCCCCCACCCCTCCATAATTCCATCTGTTTCTCCGTTATATATCCAGGATTGTATATATGTTTCCTTTGTTATGTTCGTTAAGTAACAACTCTAATCACCCATGCAACCACAACAAAGTTTGAAATACTCCTAAAAAACACACAAACAACACTTTACCAAAAAAAACCCTAAATAAATAGGAAAAAAATGCGTTAAAAGAACATTTCTGCAGTTTACTCTGCGAACGAAAACTCTGAAGAATGCGTTTACTAGAGGTGAGTTGCGATTTCACGAACTGTGACTTTGTCACTGTTACCCGTCTGTCACAGTCACGATCTGCTCCAGTCGCAGCCAAAAAGCAGTGACATTTTGTCACAGGTTGGTACTGAATTTGACGGACCGCTTCGACGGTCGCAGCATAGAAAAGAGTTACAAAATCGCAGTCACGGCTACGCAGACGACCACGCCATACAGAAGTTGGAACTGGCGCTGCAGAGTACAGACTGGTATTTATATTTATCCCTTATTCGTGACATGATTTCTCACATATTGCTACTACTGGCAGATGAGAATGAAAATGATGAAAAGTTATTAATTTGCCTAGTAATACAACACTTCATCTACTAATATGTATGATATTTTTATTAAACTCGTCTTAGGTCTAAAAAGACACAATAAATTTAAAAAATAAAATCTATATTCTTTTAAAATTAACAAAGAAATAAATGATTAACATGGTAGTAATATAAAACAATATAAAAAAGTACTTTCTCAGTTTATAACATGGATAAAAGCACAGCAAAGTCTTAGTAATGTAGTATGTACCTACTATTGCATAAAACATTCCTTGATTGCTTGAAGTAGTTACCTATAAACCTATTTATTATTATAACTAGTTATCTATTGTAACGAGCAAGAAACAACCAATAGGTCTTTGCCTTAATAATATATAGAAAAAAAACATAATAACTTCTCATATTTAAATATTAACCCAAAAAAACGAAAAAAACATAGCTTTGGCTTAAACAAACAACATAATATGTGTGGGGTATACGTGAGAATTAACCTAAAAAAATACATACACAAATTTAAAGTTTGCCGTTAACGTTTAAAAACATTAAACAATATATACATTTGATAAACCAGTGTAAAGCTATAAATGTGCAAGTTGAGATGCAGTGAACATCTCTTTGTGGCGATCACGGCCGTGATTTACCCTGTAAGGTTTATGTATAGCAGCACGGACAGCCCGAGGAACGGGCAAGAAAAACTGCTCCAAAAAGTCACTGCTATTTGTCACGGTGATACAACTGGAGCAGTCACATCTTGTCACTGTTCCATTAAAATCGCAGTTTGGCCCTCCTCTAGCTCTTACAACACAAGGGCCGCGTTCACCCGCCTGATCGCTCAGTGATCGCTCTGAGAGCGGTACCCTGAACGAGCTATTTAATCTTGTTACTTTGATAGCGGGTCGTTGAGCGGACGCCATGTTTTGTATCGTATTTTATTTTCGCTACTTAACTGAGCAACGATCAGCTGACATAACAAACGAGATGGCGGCATGTAATGTAAACATTATGAGCAATAATTATACAATGTAATAATAAACCAGAGCAATAACAGGTTTTTTTAATCTTTTGTTTTTAACACAAAATACAGAATGTATTATACAAACAAATTTACTATCATGTTTCTTTTAATTTCAGCCCTTCATTGTTCCCGTTGTCCCATATTCTCATTCTCATCAAGGTTAAGGTCAAGAAATATTTGCTGCATTCGAAATCTCTAAAAACCGTTCAAACCACTGCTATTATTTGAGCGCTACTTTGATGATCGGTAGCCAACGAGCGGTCAGGCGGGTGAACGCGGCAAATGTTACGTACCCAGGCGTACGTAACCCTACAAAAAAAGACGATAAAGAAGAACTCTTCTAACTAAACCTAACTATTTTGTTATGTTTCTGGATTATTGTCTATTTGTTGATTTTTAATATTTACATATTGTTAAAACAGTTTTCTGCTGAAAATATTTTCAGCTTTTTGTTTTAGATATTTGGAAAAAATCAAGCTTAATAATTATTTCCGACAAAACCAAGGTATCATCGTTCTTCCTGATTAACCAGGAAAGAAGGTTGAAAACAAGGTAGACCTCCTTCCAGTCTAAAGTAAGTTTTATTACAGTAACGCTGAAATATTCTGTTAAAGGTTCCAGTTTCATTAAGTTTAAAGTCCATTAAGAGCTGACTCCTAAATTTGGGAAGTGAGGTGTAAACATATATATTTCGAGAAATCTAAACAAATCTGGTTACTCCCACACAGTTTATTCTTATTTCAAACTTTACTGAAGGGTCAAAAACGCTCGCAAAAAAAGTGAATATGTTTTCTATATACTTTTATCTATGTATCTACAGATAGTTTGAAACTCTATAGAATTGAATATGTTCAAATAAAAAAACCCAAAAACCTACTACTCTATAATTCTTTGGCAGTGGATAAAATTCTGATCATCAGGAGATCAAGACAATATTGAAAGTCCGAGTAGGAATGTTTATTATGGCTGGGATTGTATCACTTAACAACCACTATTTCCCCGTTTTTCCTTTTATGTTGTTTTAAACATAATTTTAACTGATTCATTTTGCTTCAGTAGGTAAGTTGTTAAATTTTTTTATTTAATAAAAATCTTATTTTTTATATGTTTATATTTTGGTGTTTAAAATGTGTAGGAATACAAAAAAAATTATTCTATGATCATATCAGATGTTACATGTGATGAAGATAGAACTGCCCATTCTACTAACATAGGCTCTTGACCTGAGTCCTCTTCAGTCGACAGTAGCTGCAACAATGTCATCCCTAACCCGGGTATCATGAGAGTGAACATCACCGTTCCTCCTATTCTCTATAACCTAGGCCTTGTAAAATCCTTATTGCCCTCCATTGTTGTCAAAACAGTCTTTCCAACTGTGCCGCGTGACCTCATGTATGAATTGCATAAGACATTACCAAGTGGAACAGGCTAAAGTAAGTGGTCAGCAGCACACTCTGGAAAACATAACCCTTAAGGCAACACCGTAGACGGTAAAAACAATGCACTCCCAAGCCTCTCTGCAACCGCAACACTGTGGACATTCCATAGCAACCCCAAATTAAGCTGCACAACTGGAATCTGACTTAATCCACAAAATTGTCAACTTGATCATGTTGCCTTATCGAGAACACCATCCTGTGAGCTTTCCTCATTCAAAATTAGTCTATTTGATGCAAACCAGGGTTCTGCCACCTCCTACAATCTTGCAGATCCCACAATGGCTACCTCAAGTGATGATGCTGCAAGAGAAATTGTGGTGTTATCCACAAAGAGTGTGAAATGTTCTTTTGTAGTTCCTACGGGACAAATAGTGACATTACTCTTGGTTGATTCAGCCCCTCCAAATCTCACAGCATGTGTTCTGCCTGATACAAATACAAATATGTTTATTTCTGTAAAACATCATATTACATGACATTATAAACTCAAATATAAAACATTAAAAATAAATTAGAATTAAAAATAAAGTATAAAATAAAACAAATTTAAAATAAAATATGTAACATATAAAAAAAATGCATAAAGGACGAAACCATACATATATGTTAACACAAACAATACATATTTAAACAGACTGTTTTTGTATTTTATTTCCTGAAGAATTCATTTAGATTATAAGGAGCGTTGTTGGTTAAAAATGTTTTCAGGCTATTCCAAAATGACGTCACGTTTTTCATTGCCTTCATAGTGTTCAGCTGAGCATGGAAGATTTTTTATGCAAGCATAATGAGGAGATTTCTTGTAGTGGGTAGTCTTGTGCTTTCTGATCATTAGAGCAGCAGCATTTCTTTGGTGTAATCATGAGCATCCTGATTTTGCAAGAACCTCCCTTTGTTGTTAAATATATATAATGCACATTTTAGAACGTATATTGAGTGACGGTGAGGACTCCAGAGGCCCAAGCCAAAGCATCAAATGAATGATCCTCTTATGGCATATGAACACTCTGTTGATGTTAGTGCTCTGTCCTTACAGCAGTATATTGTAGGACAAATAGTGATATGCCATTGCCTAATTGATATGAGTAATGTGTCTGCTGGGACAGTGTGTTTCATTTTAAGCAGAGCATAGTATGCTTTGCTGAGCCCAAAGCATACGTGATTTACTTGTAGGTCCCAGTTTGTTTTTTTGTCTACATAAGTACCTAGCAATTTCATATATTTAACGACATCCACAATGTTGGCTTTTGGATGATTATTTTAAAAATGGACCTTCAATATTTTATTTTATCAGAGTTTAGTATAAGATGGTTTTTTTGTACACCATTCGCTCATGCTTTTGTGTACTGCAGCGATCTCGATGAGTGACTTTTCAGCATTTACCGATACTGCCATTGATGTATTGTCAGCAAATTTGATTGTTTTCGAATACGTGGTCGCCTTTATTTTGTTTAGCACCTTTTGAAAACAGTGGTTGCAAAGTCTTCAATTGTTACAATAAAAACCTAGTTTTTTGGGATTTTGACTTGATAGCAATGTGTAGTGTGTTGTTTTGTTCAAGTAACTTGTTTTGGTTGAGAAGAAGTGATCAGTTTTGAGTGATTAATGGCTTTCTAAAGCAGTTGTTCATTTCTTAACCTCTCATTCTTCATATCAGCTGATGTGTTGTTTTGGTGTTAAAGGAGTCCATAGATGCAAAAACTTTAATTGTACTATCAATTTTGAGATATGGATTTTTGATATTTTAATATGGGTTTTTCATGATCTAGTCACCAATAACTGGACATATAAAAATTTGTAGCTATGGAGGGTAATAATCATTTTAAGTGCTGTCAAAATAAAGTGTTTAGTAATTTTATCTGTGTCACATGCTTCGGAGTTTTTCACCCCAGTTGTTTGAGATGAAAAATATACAGTATTACATCGTTACAGAGTATACTGTTCAGAGGAGTGTGAGGCAGAGGGATGTGATGGAGAAGACAGGATGAATAACTTGAAAAAGGAAATACGAAGATTAGAAGTGGAGCTTAAGCTGAAAGATTCCTATATTCAAAAAAAAAAAAAAAGACTTTTTGTCGATTTTGAATCTAGTGTGTGTGAAGTGGAGTCAAACTATGAGAAGTAAATTTCATCTCAGAAAAAGATAATCTCGGAATTAAATAAAAAACTGGCAGAACTAAGAGGAAAGGGTAGTGTGTTAGAAAGTACCTTGGAGAAAAATAAAATCGATTTGGATCACTCCAAAAATGGGATAAAATACTTTAAAGAACTAAAGAATAATCTTATAACCTCTTTAGACACCTTAACTGCCAACAATAAATGCCTAACTAGTGAAATTGAAGTCCTTAAGTGTATTATAAAACACCTTGAAAGCCCACAGTCTCTTACAGATAAATGCACTCAAACTGACTGTGGCACGTTTTTAAAACGACTGCTAACTGAAAATACTCTGCCTGATAAAAAAGTTTTGGTTCTTACCGATGGGTACGAAAAGTACTTATACAAGCCTTTAAAATAACAATTGGGAAGTTGCCAACTACAGTTGGTGTCTAAACCTAATGCTTCATTGAGGAGTGTGGCATTGGATTGTGATTGCTACATTAAAGAGTTTACATTCAATGATTATGTAATAGTTTTGATCCAGCCTAGCAAATTTGAAGTATCTTTAAATAATATTACTTTGTTATCAAACAAGTGTTTTACACTAATTTGGTTTTTTGTACATTTCCCTTTACATATGCTACTTTTGACAAGTTTAATGGAGCGTTACATTTAAACAGGAATCTTGATAGTTATGTTTCTAATTTAAGAAAATTTAGTGATAATGTATATTTAGTTGATTTATCTAAAAGTATTTTCTCAAAACATTTTATTAGAAACTCTCATTATCTCAATAGCTCTGAGTTGAGCAGGCTTTCTTTTGTTATAAAAAAATATTTAACGGATTTCCATAGCAAACATAGCAGTGATAGTAATTTGAAGCAAGTAACTTTAAATTCTAATTTAACTTTAAACATTCTCGAGAAAGACTCCAATGTAGTTACAGAAAAACAAGTTACAGAAAAACATTTTTTATTACTGAACCCTCCCAGATCAAGGAGGGTACTTTAAATGGTGGAGTAAGAACTGTTAGTAATGTATTAAGAACTAACTCTGTTTTTTCTGTGATTTTAATATCCAATCTTTGAGAAACAAATGTGATGACTTACATATATTCTTAGAAAATTTAATAATTTTCCAGATTTGGTTCTTATTACGGAACATTAGTTGAAGCCAAATGAATGTTTCAGTATACCGTACTATATCCCTATATCTGTTTACTGTAGGGATAATTCATTACATGGTGGCACCCTGATTTTGTGCAGAAAAATATCATATTTTGCTGACACTTTTGCAGATTTTGACAAGTATAATGATCTATTGGAAGAAAATTGTTTTGAATTTTCTATTTGTTTTTCTAAGCACCTAACCCTATATGTTCTCTGTATTTATCATCCCCCCTCTAGTTATATTGTCGAGTTTCTGTCAAGGCTTGATATTATTTTGTCTCAGATTCCATCTTGCTGTAAGTTGATTGTCTCTGGAGACTTCAACATTAACTTTGAAGACAAAACTTTAGTAAACATTATATTACTTTCAAATCTATTTACATCATATGGTTTGGTAATGCATGTTGAAGCTCCAACTCGCTTGACCAAAACCTCAGCGACCACCATTGACTACTTATGTTCTAATTTAGGTGTTTTATCCTGTTGTGTAGTAAATGCAGGTCACTCTGATCATGAGGCTGTTTGCTGCAGTATACCCTGCTGTCTGCCAAAAGATACAGTTGAATTTTTAACGAAACTAGCTTTGAAAACTTTCATCAAAAATGTACAAAAAGAAAAAAAAATGTGTCAATGCTACATAATATATCCTATGCTAAAAAAAAATGTATATAAAAAAATTGTATTAAATCTATTGTGTACATACGTGAATCTGTCCAATTCAAGTGTAAATCAAAGAAAAAAAAACAAACATTGGGATTAAAGCAAGAAACAGAAACTCTAAGTCGTACAATTTAAGTCTAGGTCTGGTGGGACATATGTGTTAAAATAAGTCTTTATCTGATTCATGATACTGTTTCTCCCAATGTCGGTGCGACTTCTATTAGTCAAGAACATGTCATTTAGACGAGTTTTATGGGATGATACATGAATGTTCATCAATGTCAGGAGGTCATGGCAGTATATCATGTTATTAAGTATTTTAAATCCAAACATTAATGTTAAGAAAATTCTTCGAGTTTCAAGACTACTCATGCTCAATAATTCCAGTCTCTGATGGTATGAATAGTTGTTTTTGTCAATTCTCAACCTGTAGAGGAGAAAGTTCACAAACTTTGATTGGACCCTCTCTAATCGTGTGGTGTGTGTTCTGTAGAATGGAGACCAGATTGTACAACAGTACTCTAAATGACTTGGCACCAGGGAGTAGTAGAGGCACTTCAAAACGGTAATATTACAGAAGTCCCAACATTGACGCATAACAAATCCTACCATCCTGAATGATTTTCCCAAAACATGATTCATGTAATCGTTGAATCTCAGTTCGGTGTCAAAGATAACTCCCAGATCATTAATCCGTTCATCTCTTTCAACAGGTGCATTAGCGATGGAGTAATCATGAAGAAATGGCGTTTTTCTCTTGGAGAAAGATATGACCTTACATATCATTATGTTCAATTCAATAGACTGTCGTTTAATGTTGCAAGCGTGGTGGGATTTCGGTGTAACATGCAGGGCTTAAATCTGGATGGCACCCCTCTTATAGAGGAAAATTTTTCAAAATTTTTAGGAGTTTTCATAGATGGTGCTTTCCGTTTTGATGAGCACATTTTGAGGCTGAATGAGAAACTTTCGTCTGCTTGCTTTGCAATTAAGATTGCTAGAAGCGACCTCGGAACTGTGTTGGCGCGATCAGTCTACTTCACATTATTCGAATCCCATCTTAGGTATGGCATTCCATTTTGGGGTGCCAGTAGCCAGAATTTTCTAAACATCGTTTGTTTATTACAGAAGAAGGCTGTTCGTTTTATCGCTAAGGTCACCCAAAAGGAGTCCTGCAGACCTCTTTTTCTATCACTGAGAATTCTCACACTCGCCTCCCTTTTCATCCTCGAGACTTCTGCCCTTATATTTAAATATAACCATTACATCGCAACTTCGTCTTCTAGACAGGCTTCTCATCTACCCCAGCCTATACCCACTAAGGAATTTACGAAAGGGTCTTTTATCTATGAGGGCAGGAAAATATTTAACTATTTGCCAATTCACATTAGGAATGCCGTCTCACTTTAGATTTTTAGAAAAAACATTAAAGAGTGCACTTCTAAAAAAAGTATATTATAATGTGGGTGAGTTTTATGTAGACAGCCTATTGTAATTATTTGTCCATTGTTTAGATCTGTTGTGTACGTTACTGCCGAATTACTTACTTTAGTTAAACCTAGGTGCTGTCCATTTGTTTTATATGTTTTTTGTTTTTATATTGTTTTTTACCTTTTGACTGTTTTTTACTTTTTTTTTATTAAGCCAACTTTCATGTATATATTGTATATTGCAACTTAGATTTTAACTCCATTTAACTTATTTGTGTGATTTTTTATTTTGTAACATGCTTTGCCAACAGAATTTTTTGGATTCTTGACAATAAAGTACATTTTGATTTGATTTGATTTCCCTGGGAGTGCTAGGTCATTAACAAATATGATAAATATCAGTGGTGCTAGAATTGAATCCTGTGCTGCTTTTATATTGATGTTATGTTGATCAGACTCTGATCCATTTACACTCACCACAAGCTTACTATTCTCTAAGAATGCCATTACAAGTGACAATGCCTTTCCCCTTATTCCCAAGCTGTATATTTTTTGTCAAGCAAAAACTAAATTAAGTGTGTTGAATGCTCTCGACAGATTGAAGAAAACTGCTTTGCTTTGCCCAAAATCAAGTTCTTTGTGGATGAGATCTATTTTTTTTTATTTATTTATTATTAAGCTGTGGTGGTCTCATTTTTTGAATATCGGAATTACTTTTGCAATTTTCAAGGCCGATGGAAAAGTTCCCTTTATCATTGCAGTGTTTATTAATATCTTGATTGGTTCAGCTATTTCCTCCGTCACCGCTAACTACTCTAACAGGAATTTCATCCACGATGACTGATGTTTAGTTTTTAGGCCTCTGATAATCTCCATTACCTCCTTTCATGGAAAATAGAATTTGGTTGAGGGTTGCTAGTCTTGGGTAATGTGGTAGAATTGTGACCAAAATAGCCTTTAATTTTTGTTTCTGCCACGGTGGAAAAGACATCTCCAAATTTATCAGCCACTTTTTGTTGGCCAGTTATTAGTTGATCTTCGACTTACAGTTCTATGGGCTTAGACTGATTCGTTCTTCCCATTTCTTCATTGCTGATTGACCTTATTTCCTTTAGGCAACTAACTGCATTTTCAATTATTGTTATATCTTTATTTTTCATTCTTTTATTTACGTCATTGGGCACTCATGTTCGATGGACGCTGTTTCATGTCGTAGTTTATATTTGAGATCTAGGAAGATGTTCTCCGATATTGCTCTCTTCCGTCTTTTTACCAGTGTTTTATTTTTGTTCTGCGGTACATAACTCAAATTTATCTTCAGTTTCTGTAGGAGGAGGTCTGACGAATGAGGTTGTTTCATGGTGCATTCAACGGAAGAGCACTCATATTCGGTACCATATAGTCTATCGCCGATTCTGATGTTCCAATCGTTGTGGTATATATCCTGGTTGGGCCATTGCAGTACTTTTTAAGATTGAATGAGTCAAAGATATCTTTGAGTTGATTTTCTTTATTGTTGTCTTTCAAGTCTTTGCTTGAACAACAACTTTGCTTTTGCCCTAATAGTGTTAGACTTATCGAGTCATATTTGGAGAGGTATTAGGCTGTGCGGCATTTAGGGATGTCATCGGCAAGTCGTGAATTAACTATAGGGGTACCACAAGGCTCCATTTTTGGCCCAATATTATTCCTGATATATATTAATGAACTTCCACTTGTCGATCAGAGGTCAAAATTCACTCTTTTTGCTGACGACATGACTGTGGTTGTGTGTGCTCCTAGTGTTGAGGCTTCACTGGAGGATTTCATGGTGGCACAAGAGAAGGTTGAAAGTTGGTTCAATAGCAACAGGCTAATTTTGAACAAGGAAAAGACATTGAGAATGGTGTTTTCCATGAGGGATCTAGGAGGGGTGAACTTCAATAATTCAAACACAAGATTTCTTGGGGTCCAGGTTGATCCTCGTTTAAAATGGGATGTTCTCATCAACACTATCGCCCTCAAACTATCTGACACTATATTTACTTCGAAATTTGGCTCATAATATCTCTAGTAATGTAGTAAGAACAGTGACTGTGACTCCCCAAGAACTACACCTATCTACTAGCGTTTAAGGAGGTGTCGGGGAGGTTCGAGCTACTACAAAGGGACACAACCATGAATCAAAAATGAGATTGACTTCAGCAGCATTTCACAGTTTATCTCTCCATTGACTAATTTGTGTAGAAAAATAGGAAGTGCACTTAATTTAGAGGCTCCAGAACTTTTGTCTGAGGTTCGCTTTCAATATAGACCGGAGAGAACATGTGACACCTCACTATAACTACCACTCTATTTTGAAAATTGAGTTTAAATTTCCTCTTTACATGTGCAAGCTATTATATAACATAATGCGTACTGAAAGATCTTTTTAGTCTCTTCTCTAAAAGATCTGACTCAAACATGCTAAATTTGAGGCATCTTAATATGTTTGATATCCCATTACATAAAACATCAAAATTTGAAAGCTCCCTCCAGTATATTGGTGCCCAATTTCCAATTAAGTTTGTGGAATCAAATCAGAGTGCCACCTCAGTTAACAGCTTTGGTAGACAACTGAACAAACATTTATTGGAATTACAGGAAAATAACAGTCAATTGCATGTTTTTGTTGTTTTTTTTTTGTATAATCTGTTCGACTACTGTATGGCTTTTTGCCTTTTTCTTTTATTGTTTTTGTATATATAAGTCTAAAAATTGTAACATGACTGTGTTCGATTTTATTTCCTTTTATAAATTATCTAGTTTCTAGTCTTATTTATATTGACCAATCCTATGAGGTTTATACTAATCTGACGTTATAACTTTTATTGTTTTTTAGTGATTCAATAATTTAGCATCGTGTTATAGGGAATACCAGCAATGCTGTAATGTTTTCTTTTGAGATGTTTATGTACTATTTTGTCTCAATAAAATTTTATTTGATTTTGATTTGTAATAATTTTAGTATTACAACGACAGTTTTTGACATCTATTGTAAATATTTATTTTACTTCTTGTGTGATGTCACATTTTATTCATTTATTTATTTGTTTATGAGTCTTCATAACTTATGATATTTTTATTTTATTATATAAGTTTTGTGTTACGTCTTTATTCTTACTTACCTATTCAAACTTTTGACCTATTTGACAAATACTTATAGAAATGACGCGCATCATGCCTCATGCATTCTATTCTATTGTATAATTATTATATAGTATATATAAAGTAGTTGTAAGCAAGCAAACATCTAACTATATTTATTATATATCTCTTAAAATTTTAGTTTTTACATTCATTTATTTACCTAATTGGTAAAAAATAAACCGTACATCTCGAATAAATATTTTACTTGACCGTTGGCGGCATATCTTTAATTGTTGCATGAATAAAGATATGAATATGAAAAGCTATCTATATTTAGATCGCCAGTTAAGATTATGTTTGGCCATACACCCACACAGGACATATAGTAGATGCCACATCACTCAATATGCATTTCCCTTGCGAAGTTTGATATTTGGTCAATTACCTTGGCTACTATATTTTTGTGTATATGGCTGAATGAATGTGTTAGCTTCGACAGAAGGATGATTGGAGGTTGTAGTGTTCAAAGGTCATGCTGGAGGTAGCTACATCGACGAACCAGGTTTCTGTTATGCAGAGAGCATTGGGTTGCATTTCGAGACAATATTTCCAATTCAATAAATTTGTTTGCTAAGTTTTGGATGTTTATATGACTGATTCAAAGAACGTTTTGATGTTTTTTTACATGTCTAATCGTGGCTGTGAAAGACGAGGGTATAAACAATTCTATACTCCTTCTAATTGTATGGCTGTGAGCTATTTGATGGTTCAAATCGATCTTCGTTGATGGCGGGCGTGTTATTTGCTTCAGATGGGGTACTAGTATTTGCTTGCTGTTTCTCGTGGTGCCGTATCCGTGTATGAATTGATATTGCGATATTTTCGTTGTTTCCAATTGGGTCTGTTGAGGATTCTTGGAAGTCTTCTATCGATGTTGAGACTGTTTTTGTTTTAACAAGAGGCCAATAAATATATTTTAGTATGCTATACCTTTCTCTGTTTGATATTTCGCTATTTTCCATTACTTGGTGTCTTGGTATTATCTTGTTGCAGTCTATGAAATGCACTTGTTCTGCTGCTTTATTTAATTATTCTCTTCTGAAGTCCTCCTGGAGGACAATATGCAGCTACAACGATAATATCTAGATGCCTCACCTCTATGGCAGCGATTTCACAGGACATTTCTATCGAAAGGCCAACCAGGTCATATCTTGAACAGCAATCAATGTTGTCTTGTAAGAATTGCCACTCCACCATGTTTGTGTTGCACTCTTGAAAAACTTGAGACCAACGTGTAACCATTTATTGCAAGTGTTGTTATCTCTTCTGGTGACATGAAATATTCACAGAAACATATAAAGTCATACACCTTTTAGCATCCCTCAAGAATACCTCAAATTCATCAAGTTTATTTCTTATTGAACAGACATTTTGATGCATGATGTTTAAAGTCCTGTGATTACCATTTGTTCTTCCCTGAAGTGTGGGTGGAGTCAAAGATGGAGAAAATAGTTTATCACAATTCCCTTTCGCCATAGGTTTAGAAACATAATAGCTTGTTTTGCCTCAGCTGAAACTTCCAATTTGAAGATGCTTTTTAGCTTGTCTTTCCTGCTGTTCATTTTGGTATGCCTTGCACACAATTTTTAAACTATTCTGAATATATTCTTCTAGTTCGTTTTCCGTTGTTTTCACCTCTAATCCAGACAGAAACAGATAAGCGTTTTGACTGGCTACCTTTAATTTAAATTCTGAATTTTGGCCGCGAGTTGAATGTCGGGCCCAAGGAAAGACGTTTTTAAAAATCAATTTTATTCTTAAAAACAGACCGAATTTAACAATTTTGAAATGAATCAGTTTGAAATACGAATTTAACAATTAAACGTTTACAGTCAGGACTACTACAGAAGTGTCCCCTAAATGAATGTCACTTATATTTATAACATTTCGTTATCTTACATAACGTGGTGGTAGAATATGTGAAGTCAGCGTTTATGCAAAACGTTCTCTCCACCCCTAGAATAGCATATAAACTTTTACAAGTTTCTATGACCTAAATTATTATATCATCTTCATTATTAATATTATTATTCTTATTTTGTTTATATTTCATATAAATAGGACATAAATACTTCCATAGTAAGATTAAAATTAAAATACAACTATACTGTATAGTAAAACGGTCTAAAAGCTTGTTTTATTATAGTATATGGGGTTATTTAAAAGGTTAAAATTTTCAATTTTTTGAAAGTTAAGTTCTTATTGCAAAGAGTCTATTTTATTAAAATTTACATTATTTAAATTGAACAGTTTTACTTTCTTATAAGGAATTTTATTTGTATAATTAAAATTTACTTTTGGTAATGGAATATTCTGAAATAAGCGTTTATTATTTTTATAAGCTTGTATGGTGATATCAGCTAGTTTCAAACTGCAAGAAAGCTTAATTCTAATAAATAACTTCGATTAAATAGTACGTTATTTTGCGAATTTTCGCACGACTCTATTCCTATCAGGTCATTCACGTTAACTAGTATCCATTTATTTTCGTCAATATTTTGAATTTGCATATAATCAATACTTATGGGTATTGGATTGCAATTAGAGCTATTATGTCGGTATCTTATTAGTTGAATTTCGGAAGGAGTGTTTTTATAAAAGTTTTCTGAATGGATATGTGTACCTAAGCATTCATTATTAGAAATATATTTACATGGCAGTGGCGGCTCGTGGATTTAAGAACGGGTGAAGCGCAGCGTAGTTAGATGCATAGCGCCGCAGGCGAGAATTTTTCGGGATGCCACGCCCAAAATGGCTATTTATTTAACCTTTTTATGATGTTAATTATCCATAGCTTTGGAGCGTTTTTTAATACTCAGAGAAAACAATATGAATTTATAATATTTTAAATATATTTTTTTCCTAAAAAACAGTTATGTACCTATATCTTAAAGCTAATTTCGATTCGATTCGATCGATGCAAAACTGCTTCCGCCTCCGATGATCCGAACGCACTAATTTACATTAATTCTATAACATGTGAACAAGCGCTTGCAGCCTGTAGCAGCAGCTTTATGCCGCTCCCATCTCTATTTGGCTTATGGATATTGCGTTGCCATAGCAACCGCCGTAAACAAATCTAAACGCGAAAGCCGGCGTGCGGGGTGAGTGTGATGCGGAATTTGTTATTGCTGATTGTGATTCCTCAACGGGTCGCTCTTATGAAAAGGTGTTCAGCGCGCTATGTATTTGAGTCATTATTTTTTGAGTATATAAGGCACTAGTTTTGATAGAAAATAATGGTATAATTAAGTAAATAATGTGAATTTAGAAGAATTTCTACAATAAATATAACTTCCTTATCTTTGATATAACTTTTTATTTCTAGCGTATTTTCTATTTTTAGGATATTATCTATAGATGGTTCAAATGGCAACTTTTCAACTCTTAATTTGGAATTTATCTCTTGTAATTCATGTATAAACTCTTTAGTGTTTATCATAGCATTATAAGGTATTAACTTTGCAAACGTAATAGCTAATTCTATTTTTTCTAAAGTATCATAAATATTTTGATAGAGGGTAGTTATTTGAGTAAATGTCATTTGAATTCGGAATAATTGAAAAAGATGAGTTTTGTCAAGTTCGGTTCTATTTATAGTTGTTATTATTTACTCTACGTGTGATTCTAAAATAATTTGATTAAGTGAAACATTTTTAATAATATTTTCAAAATTTTGTATTGATTTAGTTAATAATTTAAATCATGTTGATTTTTTATAAATGAGTCTATGTTTTGGTCAATATGTTCAGCATCATCTTGATCCATGTTGCCAGTTATACTTTTAATTACACTACCTAGTATATTTACTAGTTTTTGACGTAGTTTTGTTGGAACTATTTGACTTCTGATTATTAATTTTCGGTTTTCTATCTTATATTGTGTGAGATTATTTATATTTTCACGAAGTAAGTTATATTTATAGTTTATGTTATTAAATTCTTCTATAAAGTTTGTCATGTCAAAAATGTGTATAAAAGTCCAATGATTAGTGCTTTTGTGCATTTCCTATTTGATAGGATTCCTGGTTACGTGGAGGTATCTCCTTGCACATAGGACCATCTGTAACAAGGGGCATTTTTAATTCCTTTATATGTATAGTTTCGCCCTTATCGGGGTATTTTACATTTTTTATTTTAACCCGTTTGTGTTCTAACATTTCAATAATTACGTAAAATCCACTAAATTTGGGTTTATTTTTATTCCTGGTTAACACCTTTTTATACACTTTTTGGTTTACTTTAAAATCTGTACTTTCATTACTTTTGGCGTTAGTTTTCGGTAAAACTCTCTTTACTTTCATTTGTTTTATCAGTTACATTTTTATACATAGCGTCAGTTTTATCTTTTTGCGACGAAATATAATCGGAATAAAACGTAGTAGAATTCAAGTCGAGGAGATCCCTGGAATTTGTATGACCTAAGATAATCCCGTGAGGTGTAAATTTGTTACACTGTTTATGGTCCCGTTGTAAGTTATAATTGCATAAGGCATGAGTTCAGAGACTGATTTGTTCTTATCTTTTTGTTTTAAAATCCGAAGATGTTCAATAAGTGTAGAGTGAAAACGCTCTACGGGGGAATTAGATTCGTGATGTCTGGGCGTAGTAAAATGTATATTTATTTTTTGAGATTTTAAGAGTTTTTTTAAAAGTTTATTATTTTAGGGCATCCGAAAAATGAAAAGAAATTGACTAACCTGTCACAAACGGCTTTTGCATTTTTATCACAAGGGTGAGATTGTCCGTATTTTGAAAGTTTTGGGCTTTAAAAACAAATGTGTCAATTTGTATCATTTGAAAAAGTTTACTAGGAGTTTCTGTTTTTGTAAGAGGTATATAAGATTTGAGCCTACTATATTTAGATTTTTGACAAATATTACAATGTATTGGGTTATGTCAGTTTTCATTTTGGGCTAAAAATAAATTTCTTTTAGACGTTCATACGTTTAATTTATGCCTCTATGATTTGTTGTACCTTGATGTTGGTGTGTCATCAAAATTTTTTCTTCTTTATCCGAAATGGTATTTAACAGTTTTGAGCATATCACAATTTTTGATTTATTAAAATTTAGTATATAAACGTTGGTAAAAAATGGAATTAATTCTTTACTATGGAAATATAGATAACACGTTTTTTCAGGATTTAAATATTCTCGAATGAAGTTTTTATTACATCTTAAGTTTTCAGGTAATTCCACATTAATTAAGTTTTTCTCTAATTTCTCTGAGTTAAGCTTAATTTTGAGATGAGGGAATTTTTTAATAAGATATTGTAAGGACTTATTATAGTATCATTTCATCAAGGTTGCTGATGCCATTAGGTTCCAGATCAGCTTGATTACTATGCACGGTTGCATCAGATGTCGAAGGTGGCTTGACCTGAATGTCAGCAGTAATGTTTATCTTTTGCTTACTACAACTGGGTCTTTGCTCTTCGATTGCGTCATCATTTATCGGGTTTTCAGCAAGATTTCGCAAGAAGTCTACAATATTTTGATCAGTGTCACCCGGGTTATTAATTGTTGATTCATCATAGACAATTAATTGTATTCTAGATAGAGCATCTGCGTTAGAATTTTGAAGGCATTTTTTATAAATAATTGCATAATCATATTCTTTTAATCGTAAACGCCATCTAACTAATTTTGAATTGGGTTCTTTTAAATTAAAAAGCCAAACTAAAGGTCTATGGTCTGTGTAAATGTAAAATTTGCGACCGTATAAATATGGACGAAAATATTTACATGCCCATTCTATAATGTAATAATTCTTTTTCAATTGTTAAGTATTTTGTTTCAGTCTCATTCAGGGTTCTAGATGCATATGCTATAGGTTTATCATTTGGGATAGTTCCTTGGGATAAATACCGCGTCTAATGCAAAATTGCTTGCATCGGTAGTTAAAAGGAATGATTTTGAAAAATCGGGATATCTGAAAATTGGGGTATTTATTAAAAGATTGTTCAAATGCATTTATAAATTCATGATTATATATTATTTTTGTCTTTCTTTAAACAACGGGTTAGGGGTTTTATTATTTTGGCAAAGTCTTTTATAAATCGTCTATAATAACCTACTAAGACTAGAAAAGATTTAATTTCTTTAGCAGTTGTAGGAATTGGAATTTTTTTTATAACAGATCTCTTCAGGATTAGGCTTTACTCCGTCATTACTTACAAGGTGTCCTAGATATTGTACTTCTTTCCTTAAAAATTCTGATTTATCAAGTTGTACCTTAAGGTTGGAATCTCGCAATCTTGTAAAAACTTTTATTAATTTGTCTATATGTTCTTGAAGACTTGTACTAAATATAATTATATCGTCGGGATAAACAAAACATATTTCATTTTGTAAACAACGTAAAACGTTATTCATGACGCGTTGAAAAGTCGCAGAGGCATTTTAAGTCCAAATGGCATATGTAAAAATTCGTAATGTCCTGTCTCAGTGCTAAATGTAGTTTTTGGAATGTCCTCTTCGTTCATTTGAATCTGATAGAATCCATTAGCAAGATTTAGGGTTGTGAAGTATTGTCCTTTACCTAACTTATCTACAATCTGTTATTAGAGGAATAGGAACTTTTTGAGCTATCGTGACGTCATTAAGCTTATGATAGTCTACACAAATTCGCCGGCGTTATTTCCTTGATTTGTCAAGTTTTTAGGAACATTCCAAATAGGGGAAGACCAAGGGGAGTTCGTATCTCGTATTATATTTTGTTGTAAAAGCTTAGACATTTGATCTCTTACTTCTCCGCGATGTATTTCAGGGTATCTATAGGTTTTTGTGAATATTGGGGAATCATCTTTCATATCATACCTCATGTTTAATGGTATTTGAGAAAGTTAAAGGCACTTCTTTGCAATGAAAGATATCTCTAGATTCATAACATAATTTTCGAATTTGTTCTTTTTCTTCACTATTACAATGGTCAAGATTAATATTTTTTAGATTAAGCTTAAACTTATTAACTAAGTCTTTTGCCGGTAAATATTGTTGTGAAGGGTGATCAATAAAATGCATTTCATTAAGGTTTTAAGGGTTCTATGTCGAAAGATTCGAAAAATTCAATTGTTATAGGGTTTTCTCTAGGATTTAAGGCTGTGGTTAAAGCTAAATTATTATTAATTTCGGCTAGGCATTCGGGAATTTCAATGTGTCCTAATTTTGTGTAAGAAAGAATACCATAGCAATTTGAAATATAAACAGGATTTTCAATTTTTTGAATGCTTCTGGGCTCTATTATGTAGGTCATAATTTTACTTATATTGTTCATATTAGTATTTTTATTTTATTATTATTAATTTATTAATCCATCGAATTTGTCAGACAAATTAAATAAATAAAATGTATGTAATCATGTAGTATTGAAGGTAGGAAAAATTGGTTAGGTTGCTATTTCATCGTAAATTCATTATAAAGTGTACAATTTTAGTCATTTAACGTCTCAATGTATATAATGATGTTTACGTGTATGTATGTATATATTTTTATTGTTTTTAAAGAAAAAAAAGTTTAGGAATCAGGAGACAATAAAATCTTGAAAAAGCTCAACACAATGAGCGAAACGTTGATTTAAAGTGAGAATTTTTTTTCACTGTTAACCTAACCCAAGAAAATAAGGTCCCACATATAAATATATGGTTAAGGAAAAATATATATATATATATATATATATATATATATATATATATATATATATATATATATATATATATATATATATATATATATATATGTATATAGAGCGGTATAATATTTAGAAAATAACTTTGTTACTACGTAACCACTTTTTTTTAGAAAAAGTTATCTGTTTATAGCATTAAAAGAAAAATTATATTTAAATTTATTATTGCATTGTATTCCTACAATGCAATAATATATACAGTTTTTGAATTTGGAAAAAAAAGTCAGTTGAAAAACAAAAAATTGTCACTTACAATGTCAAAATTGTGAGAATCTTCATTGGTCCTTATTCTAGCTGGATCGGCTATGTTTATTCTCACCAGTTCCCATGTTTTGGAGTTTTGGAGAGAATACCGTTGTTGTTCCGTCCGTCCCTTTTATTTAAATCACCTAAAATCATTAAAGTTACCGGCAGTATGGAAATCAATCATATATAAACCAAAAACCACAGAAAATCAAGCGGCGTTAGTCCAACCAGGTCCTGAAAATATAAATAATGACGTACGACCGTTTAGATATAACCTTCGGCCGAGAGTGGCGAAACGTCAGCAAAATTGTTCTTTTCAGAACGAGAGTGATGATCGGATGTACAACCGGAATGAAAAACATCATATATATATATATATATATATATATATATATATATATATATATATATATATATGTTTATATATATATATATATATATATATATATATATATATATATATATATATATATATATATATATATATATATATATATATATATATATATATATATATATATATATATATATATATATATATATATATATATATATATATATATATATATATATATATATATATATATACGTTCCACCAAGCAAATTGCTCCTCCAAGGTTCATTCCGTAAACTATAAGTATAATAGATATTTGTGTTTTAAATTTTTGTCTACTAACTAAAAAAATGTGTTTTTTAAATTCATTATTATTCATTATATCCGAGGGCGCCATCGTGGCAACACTGTATGACTACAACCCGGGAACGTACATCTGATGACGTGATGTAAAAAATTAATGGGATAGATTTCAGGCTTCTATTTCCTTGTAAAAACAGTCAGCGAGCAACGAATTACTGGAAATTTATTATTGCTAATGTAATAGTAGACGTTATTATAATTAATTGGCACAACTTCATAATTCAAATTTACAGTTTAACCGGTAAATGCTGCAAATAATCCGCCAACAAACAAAACACGACACTTGCACAACGTTGCCGTTAACTCCAACCAAATATATATATGTATATATATATATATATATATATATATATATATATATATATATATATACAGGGTGATTCACGTGGATGGACCGTTAGACGTTTCTGGAGAACGGATTGATGGATCCTTCTGAAATTTCGGTTACTTACATAAATGACCTTGATCTACCGTTTTAAAATATTTTCAGCCTTACAGTGTTGCCGGTTATACTCAAAACCGGTGGCAACATCGCTATTTTAAATGAAATGCCCTATATTTTTTTACATTTTCTGAAACTACGCGTATTTCTGAGCAACTTTTCTAAATACTTCCCTATACCTATGTGTAGCCGTTTTTCAGGAATTAATTTATTTAGAATATTTTTAACGAAAACAACACTTCAAATAAATCTGAATTTCTCCCAACTCTAAAACAATTTTAATCTGAAATTTGGGATGCGGTTAGATAATGCCCTTAGGTATTTGATTTTTTTGTCATATTTTAGTTGAAGTATACAGGGTGCTCCAGAAATAGATGCATGTAGGTAACTTACAAAAGTGCGAGAAATTCGATTTTTTTAAATGAAACACCCCGTATATCAGTACTGATTTGAGTAGCTGATAAAAGTAGCTTTCTAATAATGTATACTTTGCCTATACCTAACTTTTCAAGTTTTTGATTTATAAGCATATCTTTATGAAATATCAGAAAACATGTCATTTTCAATGACTATTTAATGTTGATTTTAAATGGAACACCCTGAATTTTTTCCTTTTATTCGATTCAGCATTAATTTTTGAATGAAAAATGCCAAAACTATCCTATAATACCTATTTTTGGTCATTTTAACATATTAAGGTTTTTTATACGGAATAACGGAATGGACGCAAAACAAGCGCTTTGAAAGCTTTTAGACAGTAGGCTGTGAAAAAGCAACGCCACGCTATTGACAAGCTTGCCATGATGATTTAACTCTTAATTTGAAGTAAGGCTGACATTTTTTTATTTACGAAAATGGCTGAAATATTTGATAACAATTATACGTTTTCTCATATTTGTGATTTGTTTGTAATCTTTGGTGAGTGTAACAAAATTTATGCTAGAGCATGTCGCGTATTTAATGAAAAATATCCAGAGTTAACTCCAATGACGAAGAAAAAATTCAAACGCATACAAAGGAATTATGTTTTGCATGGAACTTCGGTTTGTCCAAGACGCCGTGTGAAACTTGTCACCGGAGATGAAGATATAGAAATTATGGTGCTGGCATATTTTTATGCTTTTCCACGAAGCTCAATACGTAGTGCGGAGATTCATTTAGGAGTAAGTTATTCTTCTATTCAAAGAATGCTTTCCAAACATCTTATGCATAATTTTAAAGCAAATACTCTTCATGAACTATTGCCTACCGATTTTCTGCAAAGAGTGGAATTGTGTGAAATGCTTTTAGTGAGAACTCAAGAGGATCCAGACTTTTTAAAGAAAATAATTTGGACTGACGAATCCAAGTTCAGCAGAGATGGCATCTTTAATAGAAGAAATAATCACTATTGGTCTACCGAGAATCCAAATTTTATTGTCGAACGGAATCATCAACAAAAATTTTCTTTTAATGTGTTTTGCCTTCTTATGGACAACCAGAGTGTTTATTACGTGTATGATGATAATTTGGATCAAATGAAGTATATTGAAATTTTGCAAACCGTGGTGTCGGATTTTTTGGATAGTTTACCCTTAAACTTAGCTGTCCGCGTTTGGTATCAGTTGGATGGAGCTCCAGCTCATTGTACGGATTTGGTCAGTAATGAGCTGAATATTATGTTTGAAGATCAATGGATTCGCAAGCGAGGTCCATGGAACTGGCCTCCTAGATCACCTGATCTAAATCTTTTAGATTTTTTCTTGTGGGGGCACATTAAAAATTTAGTATACGATGGAACATTAATAAATAGTCGAGAAGAACTTTTAAATCGGGTTCATGCAGCTTTTGGTAGTCTACAGCCAGAACAAATTAGAAGATCTACAACATCACATGTAAAAGAAAACATTTTGAAATGCCTGAGACTAAATGGTGGCCATATTGAATAATTATTGTAACTGTTATTTTCACTTTTATTATTATATTATTTTTGTTGTATTGTTGGTTTTAAATAGTTAGGCTATTGTTTTATTCACCTGTTTAACAATATTTTTATTTATGTATACGTAATCTTTTTCTATTATTAGGTAGGTACATAATATTCATTTCTTTTTATTCCCACTAAAGTCTGAGGTAAAGTGTAGTTCCTTTGCATACATTCAATTTTTTTAACTAATTATGGTTAAATCTGGATGTTTTTCATTAAATAAGTGACAGGCTCTAGCATAAATTTTGTTACACTCCTCAAAAGTTACAAATAAATCGTAAATGTCAGAAAATCAGTAGTATTATTGTTTAATTATACTGCCATGGAGCCTTATATTAATTGTTTTCATGGCACACTACTACTAGAATCATTAAAAATTACTTGTTTTATGATATTTCATAAAGAAATGCTTATAAATCAAAAACTTGAAGAGTTAGGTATAGGCAAAGTATACATTATTAGAAAGCCACTTTTATCAGCTTCTCAAATAAGTATTGATATACAGGGTGTCCTATTTAAAAAAATCGAATTTCTCGCACTTTTGTAAGTTACCTACATGCATCTATTTCTGGAGCACCCTGTATGCTTCAACTAGAATATGACAAAAAAATCAAATACCTAAGGGCATTATCTAACCGCATCCCAAATTTCAGATTAAAATTGTTTTAGAGTTGGGAGAAATTCAGATTTATTTGAAGTGTTGTTTTCGTTAAAAATATTCTAAATAAATTAATTCCTGAAAAACGGCTACACATAGGTATAGGGAAGTATTTAGAAAAGTTGCTCAGAAAAACGCGTAGTTTCAGAAAATGTAAAAAAATATAGGGCATTTCATTTAAAATAGCGATGTTGCCACCGGTTTTGAGTATAACCGGCAACACTGTAAGGCTGAAAATATTTTAAAACGGTAGATCAAGGTCATTTATGTAAGTAACCGAAATTTCAGAAGGATCCATCAATCCGTTCTCCAGAAACGTCTAACGGTCCATCCACGTGAATCACCCTATATATATATATATATATATATATATATATATATATATATATATATATATATATATATATATATATTTAATTGATGGTTGAAAATGCAGGATATAATTTCTTAGCTGATTTAAGAAAGAAAAGTTCATATGAACATACGTCCTAAACCTCTGAACTTTTGAGCTACAGGGTGTTAAAGTTTTAAGAAAAAATTCGTTTTCTTATCATAACTTTTTAAAACTGTTCTTAGCATTTTCATAATATTTGGCTCGCATCTACTAAGCGTCAATAGGCATTTTTTGATGTAGAAGATTTTTTGAAAAGTTTACCATTGGCGTCCATACGGAATGTAGACTGGAGATTTTTTTAAAAAAGTATGGTACGCCACTGCTTTTTCCGAAATTAAAAATCATTTTTGAAAGCCTCATTTATTTTGCCACAAATTTAATTTTCTTAACTTTTTTCGTCCGACGCACTGTTTTCGCGTAAAAAAATAAAAATTGTTTTCATGCATTTGTGGTATAACGAAATTATTTTAAACTAGTAGGCTGGGGCCATATTTTGTTTCTAAAATAATGACATTTGATCAATTACGTTGCGGTCTTATTTTGACAAGTATTTATAGAAGTTGCAGTTTTTTACATTGTGAAAATTTCTTTAATCAATAATAAAAAGAAAATAAGTAAACTATGTTAAGATTTACAAATTCCGAGTTAGCAGATATGCATTTCATAAACGGACTTGCTGACGGGAATGCGTTTATGGTTAGGCGGATATATCAAGAGCGGTATCCAAATCGTATCATTCCCGGTGCCAGATTGCTTTCAAGAATGCATAGAAGACTACATGAAACTGGGAGTCTTAGCATTGACAATAGTTTTAAAAGGGCACATCGCACGATGAAAACATCAGAATTAGAGTAAGCTGTTTTGAACACAATTGAGGAACATCCAGAAACAAGTACCACATTTTCTTATTTGGAAAATACTTGTTGACAATTTACTATACCCATATCATATTCAAAGGGTTCAAGCACTACTACCGCGTGATTTTCCACTGCGTTTAAATTTCTGCTGATGGTTTTTAGAAAAACTTGTTGAAAATCCTTTATTTGCTAACAAAATACTCTTTACTGATGAACCTAATTTTTCCCGCAGTTCCATTCGAAATTTCCATAATAATCATGTATGGGCAGAAGATAACCCACAGGCAATTGTGGGCTGGAATAGTTAGAGATTTCCTCATAAGACCGTTCTTCCTTCCAGGACGACTGGATGGACTATCCTACCGCCACTTTCTTGAAAAGTATTTGCCAATTTTGCTCGAGGATGTACCTATTTATTAAGAAATGAAATGTGGTGCATGCATGATGGTGCTCCTGCACATTCTTTACCAATTGCTGGATAGAACGTGGAGGAACTGAATCTTGTCCTCCCAGGTCCCCTGATTTAAACAGTTTAGACTATTTTTTATGGGGGCACTTCAAGATTTTAGTTTATACTACACCGGTTCAAACTGTAGAAGAACTAAGGCAAAAAAGTTTTACTTTCTTGCCAAACCATAAGAAATACTCCTGAAATTTTTGAAAGGGTTCGCCAATCCATGAGAGATAGAATAGAAGCCTGTATTCTAGCAGAAGGAGGACATTTTCAACAATTGTGAGAATTAAATTAAATATTAGTTTATTTTATGCATAGAAGCTGTCAAAACTTGTAAGATGTTTTTTTAGTTTTCATGCATTGCAAAATCGCTAAAATCTCATGTGGCAGTTTGTAGGTAATCCAAGTTTAATAAAAAAAATATATTAGTAAGTATTATTTTGAGTATTGAGTCGAAAACGACTTTTTCATTACCATTCGATTTTTTTGCAATGCATGAAAATTGTTTTTATTCTTTTAAAATAAATGAGGATTTCAAAAATAACTTTCATTTCCCGAAAAAGCAGTGCCGTACCATATTTTTTTAGAAAAATCTTCAGTCTACATCCCGTACGGACGCCACTGGTAGAAATATTAAAAAATCTTCTACATCAAAAAAAGCCTATTGGTGCTTAGTAGGTGCGTGCCAAATTTTATGAAAATACTCTATATATCTATATATATATATATATATATATATATATATATATATATATATATATATATATATATATATATATATATATATATATATATATATATATATATATATATATATATATATATATATATATATATATATATATATATATATATATATATATATATATATATATATATATATATATATATATATATATATATATATATATATATATATATATATATATATATATATATATATATATATATATATATATATATATATTTAAGAAAGAAAGGTTCATATTAATATACGTGCTAAACCTCTCAACTTTTAAGCTACAGGGTGTTAAAGTTTAAAAAAAAAATTCGTTTTCTTATCATAACTTTAATACTGTTCTTAGTATTTTCAGAAAATTTGACACGCACCTACTAAGCACCAATAGGCATTTTTTGATGTAGAAGATTTTTTAATATTTCTACCAGTGGCGTCCGTACGGGATGTAGACTGAAGATTTTTCTAAAAAAATATGGTACGGCACTGCTTTTTCCGGAAATGAAAGTTATTTTTGAAATCCTCATTTATTTTAAAAGAATAAAAACAATTTTCATGCATGGCAAAAAAATCGAATGGTAATGAAAAAGTCGTTTTCGACTCAATACTCAAAATAATACTTACTAATATATTTTTTTTATTAAACTTGGATTACCTACAAACTGCCACATGAGATTTTAGCGATTTTGCAATGCATGAAAACTAAAAAAACATCTTACAAGTTTTGACAGCTTCTATGCATAAAATAAACTAATATTTAATTTAATTCTCAGAATTGTTGAAAATGTCCTCCTTCTGCTAGAATACAGGCTTCTATTCTATCTCTCATGGATTGGCGAACCCTTTCAAAAATTTCAGGAGTATTTCTTATGGTTTGGCAAGAAAGTAAAACTTTTTTGCCTTAGTTCTTCTACAGTTTGAACCGGTGTAGTATAAACTAAAATCTTGAAGTGCCCCCATAAAAAATAGTCTAAACTGTTTAAATCAGGGGACCTGGGAGGACAAGATTCAGTTCCTCCACGTTCTATCCAGCAATTGGTAAAGAATGTGCAGGAGCACCATCATGCATGCACCACATTTCATTTCTTAATAAATAGGTACATCCTCGAGCAAAATTGGCAAATACTTTTCAAGAAAGTGGCGGTAGGATAGTCCATCCAGTCGTCCTGGAAGGAAGAACGGTCTTATGAGGAAATCTCTAACTATTCCAGCCCACAATTGCCTGTGGGTTATCTTCTGCCCATACATGATTATTATGGAAATTTCGAATGGAACTGCGGGAAAAATTAGGTTCATCAGTAAAGAGTATTTTGTTAGCAAATAAAGGATTTTCAACAAGTTTTTCTAAAAACCATCAGCAGAAATTTAAACGCAGTGGAAAATCACGCGGCAGTAGTGCTTGAACCCTTTGAATATGATATGGGTATAGTAAATTGTCAACAAGTATTTTCCAAATAAGAAAATGTAGTACTTGTTTCTGGATGTTCCTCAATTGTGTTCAAAACAGCTTACTCTAATTCTGATGTTCTCACCGTGCGATGTGCCCTTTTAAAACTATTGTCAATGCTAAGACTCCCAGTTTCATGTAGTCTTCTATGCATTCTTGAAAGCAATTTGGCACCGGGAATGATACGATTTGGATACCGCTCTTGATATATCCGCCTAACCATAAACGCATTCCCGTCAGCAAGTCCGTTTATGAAATGCATATCTGCTAACTCGGAATTTGTAAATCTTAACATAGTTTACTTATTTTCTTTTTATTATTGATTAAAGAAATTTTCACAATGTAAAAAACTGCAACTTCTATAAATACTTGTCAAAATAAGACCGCAACGTAATTGATCAAATGTCATTATTTTAGAAACAAAATATGGCCCCAGCCTACTAGTTTAAAATAATTTCGTTATACCACAAATGCATGAAAACAATTTTTATTTTTTTACGCGAAAACAGTGCGTCGGACGAAAAAAGTTAAGAAAATTAAATTTGTGGCAAAATAAATGAGGCTTTCAAAAATGATTTTTAATTTCGGAAAAAGCAGTGGCGTACCATACTTTTTTAAAAAAATCTCCAGTCTACATTCCGTATGGACGCCAATGGTAAACTTTTCAAAAAATCTTCTACATCAAAAAATGCCTATTGACGCTTAGTAGATGCGAGCCAAATATTATGAAAATGCTAAGAACAGTTTTAAAAAGTTATGATAAGAAAACGAATTTTTTCTTAAAACTTTAACACCCTGTAGCTCAAAAGTTCAGAGGTTTAGGACGTATGTTCATATGAACTTTTCTTTCTTAAATAAGCTAAGAAATTATATCCTGCATTTTCAACCATCAATTAAATGGTAGTGCGTATTTTCCCCTAAACTACATCGGCCCAAACAGTTAGTGGACCGAAACTTCACTGGCCCTAACAGTCGAAATCCCGACAGATTGGAATGTGTGGAATGCGGCGCTAGCCCGACACTTTAAATAGCGAATTGGCGAGCTACGCTACTGGCTAAAAATTCTTTAAATGGGCCTCCTGTGTTGTCAAGTTTTATTGATAAAAATAAATATATTGTTTGTTTATTCATTTTTAATCAAAACTACACCATGAAAAAATGATGTTAGCGTATTTCCCTGTATTCTAACTTTGAAGTGAAAATATTTTTATTGTTTTTTTTGTTTATTATAAAGCATTTGTTTATCACAAGATAATTTCTATTTAATGGAATAATGAAGATTGAATATTGAAAAAAAAAATGTTGGAAAGCCCAGGAAGAGGTTATTGCTTGTTTGCATCGAGATGATTTTAAACCTTCTACTTTTAAACTGGGTATGTTTATTTTAGAATAGTGTGAATATGGTATAAAGTTGCAACCATTTCAATTTTTACACTCAGATAGTCTTATTTGTTGATGTTGATGTTGTTCCCTACCTAAAGATAAAACAAAAGACCATATAAAAATCCACAAAAGCCTTTAAGCTTGAATATATATCTTTCAACTAATTTGTTTTGTGAGTTTTTTGAGACACATAATTTCTACTTTTTTTAAGTTTTTTTTTTATCCTGATCCTAAGCAAATACCTATCTAAAAATCAGTTTTTATCAGTCACATATTAATGTAATTGGGCCTCTTTGTTATATGGAAGCTTCAAATTCTGCACCTTTAAATTTACTAAATATGCTTGTCACATAAAGTGGATAAATTTACTAAATATGCTTGTCACATAAAGTTGCTCATTTATAATTACTGTTGCTGAGAAAGTGTGTAGTTTGAGAAATAAAAAACATGCACCATATGATAAATGTAGTGTCAACTTTATTTTTAATTCCATGTTGAATAAATTTTTTAAAGTGTATTACATATTTTGTATATTAATTAAAGATATATAGCTAAAGTGGATTAGAAATTTAAATAATTTTTCCCATATTTTAAAAATATTAACTGTGGCCTATTTATATATTTTCTCCAGTTGGTATACACAATTCAGTAATAAGTTAATTTAGTAAGTATGCCAGATATCGCACATCACATCTTCAATTTTTTTTTAAATCTACGTATGGTTTAGGAAAAAGTTAGGTGCATGATATAATTTTAAATGACAAAAGTCTTTCGAAGATACCCTCAATTAATTTCATGCTTTCAGATTCTTAAGTTTATTAACTGGTATAAAGTAGTTTAGATCTTGTAAATTATTTTATCAATTAACTTTTAAAATATAAACTTTTATAGCCTAATCTTATAGAATTTCCAAAAAATATTACATCTTATTGTTGACTTTACCATATGTTGGGAACTGGCCGCCAAACTTATAAGAATGCGTATTGTTAAAAAAAATTGTGGTATATCTTTTAGAATCTTTATTCAAGTAAATGTTAAGTTTTCTAAATAAATAGTTCCAAACCTTAAGGTTGAGACAGTGTTTCAAGAGGGATAGACATTGACTAAAAGTATTATCCCTTATAATACCTGTAGTGCTTTGTTTAATGTTGGATTAAGTAAAATAATTTGTAATTGAGAAAAAATCTAGTTTAAACAATATCTTATTTAACTGACTTTGACATAATGTCATTATTTGTTAAAATAAACTCATAGTAAATGGTGCCAAGGATATATAATCAAATCCCATTGGAATTTAAGAACAAATCATATTATATAATTACACAAAAATCTTGAATACTTCAAAAGGAAGTAAGCATTTTATGATGGCATACGAATTTTGATTGATCATAAATTAAACCTTCATTTAACTTTTTTGTTGAAAGGGGTAGAAAAAATGGTAAATGCAGAAGTTGTAGATTTTTAATCTATTAGTTTCTATGTATACTGGGTGTTTTTTGGAAATGCATGACAATTTTTTTTTTGTTTTGATGGTACACCCTGTATATGTCCATCAAATGGGTCTTTTCTTGCTAATTATAATTATATTAGGTTTGACACATTGAACACAGGAAATTGACAATATATCTATTATCAGAGATGTTAGAGAAAACATAACACAGATATGAATAACTTGCCTCTTATGTCATGGTTTTTCTCAATTGCCTTTAAAGGTAAAGATATCAAACCTAATATATTTATGATTAGCAAAAAGATGCCTATTTAATGGACATCATATAACATGGGTGTCCCACAAAAAAATGAGGGTTCAATTTATAATCAATATTCCTGTACATCATTAGATGATAATTGATCATTTTAGATGATAAAAATACTATTTGTTTGCCTGTCATTGTTATTATATTTTGTTGTTGGTAAAAGTATTTCTGATACAACCTATCTTCAATTTTAATTGTCACGGTTTTAATATGATAATTTTAAAATAATGCACATACAGCTATAGACCATGGTATAGTGAGTATATTATATTATTATCCTTTATTTAGCATTTTGCTAGTTTACAAATTCACAATGTTTGTATTTATTTAATATATTGTTATATAAAAAGAAAACTTAATTTTACAAAAGAAATAATAAAGTACAAAACATAGAAAAATAGTTAAGTAATGAAACCTAAAATATTTAATACAGTCAGGTAATAAAACTTAGACACTGAAACTAGAAGTAAAATATAAGTTTAACTCCAAAAGAAAAAATTAAGTGCTAAAATAAATATAACATATAATAACTAGGAATAAGTTTTGTAATTTTTTAATTAAAACACATAAATTTACTGATTTATTTGTTTGTGCCCGAATGCATAAAAATCATACAATTACATTAACTATTACCAATTTAAGTACAGTAAAAAGCTTTCATAACATCAGAGTCAACAACAGAAGATTTTTTAGTTCGAAAGTTCATTTAGAGAAATGATTTATATAATTTCCCATAAGAAAATATAATGAGAAAGAACTTGGTAAATTTCAATAAAAACTTTTAAGTAACAAATGTCCACTTAGACTCTGTGACATCAAGAGAATACATTTTTCGTTTTTCACTCCAATGTTATACTTCCTTCCTCAGCAAAGCTTAACTCTCAAACGTTAGCTAAACATTTTGATGGTAAGGTCTGTTTGAGATGGAAAACTGTTACTTAAATCACAATATCCAAAGTTTTGATCTTGATCCTAAAAAACAATTGTTTTGCTTTTTCAATTTCTCCAAATGCAACAGACCATAATTATTAATTATACAAAAACAGATGTTTTAGTGATCCATATTTCTTTAATTTTTTTTGCATTGCATAATGAAGCTACATATAATTTAGTGAGTTTTTTACCCTTACAATAAAAAAATACTGATATTTAATCTCCTATGATCATTTTTGAAGCTTAGATTGCATTGGTTTTGATTAAAATGCTACAACTCACATCACTTTTTTATAATATGAATAATTTAAGTCTGACTACAAATTTCATAAGAAATGAATTACTGCTACCCCTCTTTTTGACTAAATATGGTGGTGGTTTTTGAAGCTAGATTTAAGATGTGAACGAACTATTTTTAATGAATTGAAGAAGTAATCAAAATAACTGGCTTCTTAAAGCTAAAGAAGCAAGCTTTCAAATTCTGAAAAGATTAACAAGATACATTGTCTTGTTTTTAAAATACAGATACCTGTATTTTTCCTATGATAACTTTAATTAAGTTTATGTAGTATGATTTTTTTCTGAGTCCAGTCTGGAGTAAGCCTAACCCTGGATGTAATAATAATAGCTATATTTTAAAAAATGATATATTTTAAATCATTTTGTGTATTTAGTCACAAATATTTGTAAAAGTTATACATCTGTGTAAGTTTCTAATTTTTGTGAGGCATTTGACACAATCCCTCAGGCTATGCCACTGGACATTGTGCATAGCTATATGATGTGGAGGATCTGTGTTAAATGTTTTTAAAATGTATCTGATTATGTTAAAGTCGGAGGAGCTTTGAGCCAGCCTATGCTGATGACTTTATTTTGATTTTCCCCAGTAATACACAGGAAGAAGTGTAGGATTTATTAATTAAGGACATGAATAAGGTTAAATGGTTTTTGGATCATTTTAAACTGACTCTTAATGTAAAGAAAACTAATTTATTCAATTACATCAATTAATCATCCAAATTTTAATTAAATTAGCATAGATTATTTGAGTGTACTATTACAGCTAGGAAATAAAGCAATAAAAAGTTTTAAGAAGTAAAAGTCTATTCATAAATAAGTCAAGACACATTGTAATGGCATAAATAAAAACCTACTTCACAAAATGGTGAATAAGTCCTTATATAGCTTGTTTTCAGAATAAATCTAAACCTAAGATTATATTAAACATAAATTTTATTTAAAACACATTACAGTAAATGTTATCTTCTTATGATGTAATCGGTTTTCTCAACTCACAAAGGGGTTGTTTTCACATGCCTCGCCCCTGGCAATAACTGAATCGGTATAGTTGGTAAGAAGGCCAGATTTTAACCAATGACACAGTCCAAGATATCATTTTCTTACTTTCTAGAGCTTCCATCTTGTTGGTGATCTTATTACATAATGGTCATCCTTGGGCATACTAAAAATAAAGAAAATCTCTAATTACTTTCAAAAACATTAACACACTTATTAAAAAAAAAAGAAATGAATGAAATAGATATGGCACTACTTAGAAAAATAATCACTGGTGAACTTATGCTATTTGAATTTTAAAAAGAAAACGAAAAAAAAAACTACATATATTTAAATAATGATCCCATATAATTTCAAAAAAATGATCACACTAAATGCTTATTTGTGGAAGTATGTTATAAATATATCAGAAGTTGTGCCATCTATGCATTTTTATATTCCGATAAAACTTTAAATTCTATGAATGTCAGTTTTTAAATATTTACAATTGGACAAAAAATGGTGGATCTACAGGCATTTCCTTTATTTTGTTTAGCTGGCCGTGTCACAAATATTAATGCAATTTTTAACAGACTTCAAAAAAGGAGGTTATCAATTTCACCCTATGCATTTTTTTATGTATGTACAACGATTACTCTGCGATGGTTTGAACAATTTGGATGAACTTTTCAGAGAATATTCCGGATATTGCTCGAGTGGTCCCACAGCTAGCATATTGTAAAAAAGTATGACGTTCACCATTTTATCAGGAATTTACATAGATATTCTATGGTTATTTATTAAATATGACTTTTAAAATAAAACTCATATAAATAGAACTAAAAAGGATGAAATAAAAGATGTATAAAAATTAAACTTTCTTCAAAAAATGCACCTAAAATTGGAAAATAATATTATATTCCATCTGGAAAATTTTAGTCACCAAGCGAATAGAGATAGTAAAACAAAACACTCGTTACATTAATATATTTTGGTAATTAAGAATAAGTTTGGCTTTGACTTCACAGACACAGGGTATGGGATTCGCTTCTGGCGAGTTACTTCACAATATCTACTTCAAAAAAACACTAAAGAGTAAAAAATAATATTTTATTCCACATTGAAAATTTGACTTTATGAAGTCATCTTCAAACTAATTCTTAATAACTTAATCATAAACAGACATTTATATAATGAGTACCTACATATATGGGAATAAAATATTACTGTTTACTTTTTGTTGTTTATTATATTGATTTAGTAATTTTTATTTCATCCTTGTTAGTTTTCTTTATACAAAGTTTCAAGTTATAAAGCCTAAACTTAAGTTAAAATTTTAGACGCCTTGAGTCCATTGCATATGAAATTTTATCAGAATCACCATATTAACATCAATACTTTTTTCCTGGCAATATAGTGAACGTGGTATAGATTGTCTTTCGCGCTCGTGTATACATGTAGAACATGTTAAATATGGCATCATTCCGCTATATTTAATATGTTTGCTATGGGACCACTCCAGTAACATCCTGAATATTCCCTATTTCATCCAAACTGGTCATACAAGACAATCACATACCATTGCTTTTTCCATTCATTTAACATCTTAATTCAGCTCAATATTTTTAATTATATAAGCAAATTTAATTCAATATCTAAATCAGATTTGTCAATAAGACAGAATTCTTAGACAATAAAAGCATTTAAGTTACATTAAAATTTCAATTATATTTGTGCCATAAATAAATTCTTATTCATCTCTCATAGAAAACCTTGTAGAGTGTAGAGGAAAATTTAAATGATTTTAGTTATCATAACACTTCCTTTTTGTTTGTGTATTTTTGTCTGTTTTTATAAAAAACAATGTTTGTTTTTTTTTTCAAATAAATAAATATATATTAACAGAAAATAGTCATTAACATTTTTAGACAAATTACAAAATCAAAGTGCAACCTATAAAAAATTTAAAACAAGTAAATATATATTATAAATATATGTATATATATATATATATATATATATATATATATATATATTATAAATATATATATATATATATATATATATATATATATATATATATATATATATATATATATATATATATATATATATATATATATATATATATATATATACATATATATATATATATATATATATATATATACATATACATATATATATATATACATATATATATATATATATATATATATATATATATATAAGGTCAAAGACATCTTAAAATAAAGCCTAATAGTTTTATTGTCCTATTCGTGATATTATCTATGTATTTGGCAAAAGTAAATTTGGAATTCAATAGCATTCCCAAGTCTTCAAAAGTATCAACTCTTTTCAAGGTTCTTTCGTTTAGTGTATAAATAATGTATTTTTTAAACAATGGAAACTTAATTTCTAGAAATAGAGATATCTCCAATAATATCAACACAGGGGTAGGAACGATTTGGTTATGACACTTCACCAAATTTCTTTATTTAATAAGGGTTCTCTAGTCGGATGTATAAAATTATATATATTACCATTAAAAATAAAATGTATTCAAAAGATAAAAGTAAACCAAAAAATTCTTATTGAAAGAGAATTCTGTTCCCCAGAGCCTATTATGAATGAACTGTTCATTTAAATCATTGAAGAAATAGAGAACATCAAAATACCTTCGGGGTTCCGAGGGGTTTTCCAACATTGAAGACACAAGTGTTACATTTTGTAAACATTAACAAAATAGGTTGCCTTTTTTGAAAATACAGACCCCAAATAAATTTTGTCCCAGGCCAAAACTAGGGTAAGCATGGCTCTGTATGAGAGTAATAGTTATCTTTTTAAAATGATAAGTATATGGATCTCTTCATGTGAAATAAATCTTCAAAGCACTTTATTTTGCTACTTATTTAACAAATTTTTCTAAAAGTTATCTTTAAATAGAAAATATTTTGAAAAGAAAAGATACCTCATTATTATTAAAATATATAATTATTTTGACATATGAATTACCTCAGCAGTTCTATATTTATTCTCAGATGGACTATGGAAGCATTCCTCACTGCTTTGTCTGTCTACTCATAATTTTATATGCAAAGCTGATTTTCATTTTTTATTGTTGCCTGAGATACATACCCCGATTTGCCAAGATGGAGCCCACTGTGGTTAATACATCCATGAATTTACTTGGTTTTCCTAAAAATGCAAACACAACTATATATCATAATCATGTTATAAACCAAATACAAATGTTTTTGTCGAGGTTTTTCTTTTAACTAACATTTAGTGTGCACTATACATTAAAAAACCGATATATTGAAGAAAATCCGAAGAGGAACATTAAAGAAAATAGATGTATACACAAAAAAAGAATCTAGATGGCTTACCAATATGAAATATGTATGTTACAATATACTTTCTGATGTCCTAATTTGATAGCCCATTTAAATTGCTGAATCTAACTTTCTAGTAATCTCGTTCTTGAAATTGCATTTAAATGGGCGAAAAACTGAGAATTCAGGACTTATCGGGAACACAGTAAAAGCTTGCATATTATTTCTGCACGTTTCACAACCAACTAACAATTTACAGGCATTTTTCGTCATGTTAGTAAAACTTATTTTATTGTATCTTAACACTGATACGGTAGCAGTAGAATTAATACGTAGCTATTTGCTATTTTTATAAACTAGGTAATTCTTTGAGAACGATTTAAAACTTATTATTCAGGAATATTAATAACATGTTATCAAACATAAATAAAAAAACACAATTGACAATATTACTAATATTGTCGGAAATATGTACTTCTTTAGAACAATAATGCACTTTGGCAACAGTGACAGAAGTTTCTTACATCATTGGCGTGCATGTTTATGTATTTCGACGTTTAAGGCCAACGACGAATTCCATGCATTCCAATGTGTCGGGATTTCGACTGTTATGTATGTTACAATATACTTTCTGATGTCCTAATTTGATAGCCCATTTAAATTGCTGAATCTAACTTTCTAGTAATCTCGTTCTTGAAATTGCATTTAAATGGGCGAAAAACTGAGAATTCAGGACTTATCGGGAACACAGTAAAAGCTTGCATATTATTTCTGCACGTTTCACAACCAACTAACAATTTACAGGCATTTTTCGTCATGTTAGTAAAACTTATTTTATTGTATCTTAACACTGATACGGTAGCAGTAGAATTAATACGTAGCTATTTGCTATTTTTATAAACTAGGTAATTCTTTGAGAACGATTTAAAACTTATTATTCAGGAATATTAATAACATGTTATCAAACATAAATAAAAAAACACAATTGACAATATTACTAATATTGTCGGAAATATGTACTTCTTTAGAACAATAATGCACTTTGGCAACAGTGACAGAAGTTTCTTACATCATTGGCGTGCATGTTTATGTATTTCGACGTTTAAGGCCAACGACGAATTCCATGCATTCCAATGTGTCGGGATTTCGACTGTTAGCGCCAGTGACGGTTATGTGTAATGTAGGTTCGGGCAAGTGAAGTTTAGGGCTAAATACATCGAACCAATTAATATATATATATATATATATATATATATATATATATATATATATATATATATATATATACATATATATATACATATATATATTTTGTTGGAGTTAACGGCAACGTTGTGCAAGTGTCGTGTTTTGTTTGTTGGCGGATTATTTGCAGCATTTACCGGTTAAACTGTAAATTTGAATTATGAAGTTGTGCTAATTAATTATAATAACGTCTACTATTACATTAGCAATAATAAATTTCCAGTAATTCGTTGCTCGCTGACTGTTTTTACAAGGAAATAGAAGCCTGAAATCTATCCCATTAATTTTTTACATCACGTCATCAGATGTACGTTCCCGGGTTGTAGTCATACAGTGTTGCCACGATGGCGCCCTCGGATGGTGATCCCGGAAGTGATTCGGACAAAGATGCTAATTGCAAGCAATGTATGAAACCTATTATTGACCGTGAATTATCAATTTATTGCGAAGGCACTTGTCGAGCATGGTATCATGCAGTATGTGTAAACATTAATAAAAAACAGATGAATCAAATAGAGGCACTCAAGAATATTATAATATGGATGTGTCAGGGTTGCAAAGGTAGAATATTAGATAGTACTAAAAAAACAACCTGATAATAATAAACTGTTGGATAAATTAACTAGCATAGAAAATAAACTAAACCAAATAGAACTAAATCCAAACAAATTTTTTGGATCTTCCTCATCATATGCGGGTATTGTGTCAAATGGCAACAGAAACAACTATAAAGAACAGCATGTGTCTCATGTAAAAACACTCTTAATGAGACCAAAACAAAGGCAAAATAAAGAAGACACCCTAAAAGATATAAAAAATCATATTGAAAGCAGGAGCGCCAATCAAATATGCCAGTGCTAGTAATAATGGTGCGATAATCTTGAAGAGTAGTAGCCCTGAGGGTCTCAAAAGATTATTCAATTATGCAAAGAAAGATATGCTACAGGATTATGACATACAAGTTAAAGTGCAATATAACCCAAGATTAAAGCTCACTGGACTACCAAAAGAATATAATAATGGACAGCAGCTCTTATATGATTTGAAAACTCTTAATCATGACATCATAAGTGACTGTGATATTATGAAGGTTGTGTACAAGAAGCAGTCAAAAACGTCAAAGAAATGGACAATATGTGTGGAGACAATAGGCACTAGATATAATAAACTGTTAAATACTAAACTGGATTTAGGCTGGAATCACTGCTTTGTTCATGAAGATTTAAGAATTTTAAAATGCTTCAATTGTGGACTATTTGGACACAAAATGTCTGACTGCAAAAAAACAGTGCTCATATTGTGCGGGTCCGCACTCAAGATTTGAGTGTGATAAAAAAATTAAAAAATGTGTAAACTGTGTATACATTAACAATAAGTACAATGCAACTCACCAGTTCGAACATGATAGTGAGAATGAGCAGGAATGCCCCGTTTTGGCCAAAAAATGTCGTGTAGCTAGAGAAAAAGTAAATTATAATGCTATCATAGAATAGTACTTCTAAATGTATCTATTTTTTTTTCTGTGGTAATTTAATTAATTTGAATTTTTATTTATTTAATTTAATAATTGATGGTTTTGATAAATAATGATAGGATAATTGAAGATATTATTCTGAATTAAACTGAATTAATTTACATTGATCCAGTAAACGTTAAGATCTTAAATTCTGATAACAGGGTACTTACTGTTGCTCATTTGAACATAAGAAGTATAAAGGCAAATTTCGAAAATTTTTTAACATTTTTGGAATCATATGATTGTAAATTCTTTGACATAATTGTTCTTGGTGAATGCTGGAATGTTGCTAACCCCAGTCTTTTTAATATACCTGGCTTTTTGAGTCGTTATGACTTTGGTAACTCTAATAAAAACGATGGTGTATTTATCTTTGTCAATTCAAACATTGATGCTAATATTATTGACATTAAACTAAAGAGAACAAACCTTTCTTTAACTAGAATAACCCTTACTATTAATAATGGTACTTACGTAATGAATGTAATTTATAGACCACCATCTTCCAATGTTGATCTTTTTTTTGGATTTGAATGATTGTTTTTCTCATTCAGTTATCTCTACTGAGATCTTAATAGGGGACATTAATATAAACTTACAAGAAACTAATAGAATCACCACTGAATATATAGGTCTATTGAACCACCATGGATTTTGTTCATATGTTAATATTCCTACCAGAGTAAATAGTACCTCACATTCTTGCATTGACCATATATTTTTAAAACGGAAACTTAAGAACGGTATACTTGACTATCAGTCGTATGTAATTCAAACGGATATCACAGATCACTACCCCATTGTTATGAATATAAAGGCTAAAATCCCTCAAAATAAACACATTAATAATGAATTTTTAACTACAACTAAAATTGACTATCATCTACTAAATAACTTACTTCAGTTTATCGGTACATTTTCCGAATACCTATCACAATCTAAACTCACGAATAATGTTAGAAAAAAACACAAAAAGCTAAAACCTTGGATTACATTGGGAATTATAAATTCTATAAAACATAGAGACACATTAAAAAAAACTTTGTTAAAGAATTATAGTACTTAACTTGAAACTCAATATAAAACTCACAGAAATTCACTTAATGAAATTATCATTAATACAAAAAATTCTTACTATAAAAATCAAATTAACATACATTATAATAATACTAGAAAAATATATAACCTAATTAAAGATGCAACCAATGAAAAAACAAATAATAAATCAGATAAAGTTGGAATAATAAACAGTAATGGAGGAGTATTTTCAAATGACTTCGACTTGGCGAACTATTGCAACAATTTTTTACTACAATTGGGGAGAATATGTCTAAACAAATTGAAGCTCCTGCGAATCCAATTAAAGTTACCTACAATAATATTAGGTCTATGTATCTTAAGCCCGTAAATGACAAGGAAATCACAATAATCATTAATTCATTAAAAAATAATGGATCACCTGGTATGGATGGTATTTCTTCTGAAGCAATTAAAGCTACTCATCTAAATATAGTAAAACCACTTACATTTATTATAAACCTAATTTTTAAAACAGGAATTGTTCCTGATTATTTTAAGGCTTCTATTGTGTTTCCAATTTATAAATCAGGAAACAGTAAGGAAATTACTAATTATAGGCCAATTAGCTTGATTAATAACTTTAGTAAAATTTTTGAAAAAGCACTTAAAAATAGATTATATGATTTTCTGAATGTAAGTAAAATACTATCCAAAAAACAATTTGGCTTTATTAATGGTCTTGGCACAACCGATGCAATATCACACCTTGTAAGTGAAATAACCAATAGTATGAATCTTGTTAGAAAAACTCTTGCTATATTTCTTGACTTAGCAAAGTCATTCAACACCGTGCAGCATACTGCCCTTCTGGATATTCTATCCAAGTACGGAGTGCGTGGTACGGTGCCGAATGTCCTTAAATCTTATTTATCAAATAGACAACAATGTACTAGAATTAACGGTGTCGTCAGCAATACGTCTACAGTGACTATGGGAATCCCTCAGGGTACTGTCCTGGGTTCCCTATTGTTTATTATCTTTATTAACCCACTGCTCAGTGAAATAGAAATGGGTGGCACAGTTTTGTCATATGCGGACGATACCGTTTTGGTTTTTTCGGCTGCAACATGGATGGAGGTTAGGGACAGGGCTCAGAAAGGAATTGGGTTAGCTATGAAGTGGTTTAACTCCTTTTGTCTCTCGCTTAATTTAAAAAAAAAACTAATTATCTGGCTTTCACTCTTACTAACAAAAACAGACCTGATTTTAAACCTATAAGTGTAAATGATTCAGAG
>JAUTXW010000111.1:102500-163394 GCA_030620095.1 Kuschelorhynchus macadamiae
CCATCATTATGATAAAAAAACATTTTACTTTTAATATCTTAGAATTTTTAACTGTATTTTATGTAGAACACTGTATTGAACTGACTGGTTATCTATCTATATTAAAAATCTGAATTAGTATGTTTTGGCTGTTTACAAACCTCCACAAGGCCACTATAATCCCATTTTAGCTAACATCAAGGGCAAATTAAATTAAATATTTTATCTTTTATAAACAAAAATACGTTTTTATAAATGATCTTTTAATATGGGTAACTTGAACAATTTAAAGAATTTGCTCGCATGAAATGATATGTGTGATATATGTGTGATATATATATATATATATATATATATATATATATATATATATATATATATATATATATATATATATATATATATATATATATATATATATATATATATATATATATATATATATATATATATATATATATATATATATATATATATATATATATATATATATATATATATATATATATATATATATATATATATATATATGTTGATTTTTACTCCTTCACGGATGGAAAAATACAATGTGTTTTCAGTCTCTATTCGGACGCGAGAAAGAAAGCTTCGAAAATGCCAAATGTGATTTTGGCGAAACGTCAGCAAAACTGTTCTTTTCAGAACGACAGTAGTGAACGGATGTACACCCGGAATGAAAACACATATATATATATATATATATATATATATATATATATATATATATATATATTTATTATTAAAAGTTTTTGATGATGCCATTTAGATAAAAATTCCAAATTTTGGGATTAAGGTAAGGTCAAGGGGTACTTCTTTTTTGAAATATTTTCAACTTCCTGTCACTTCCGGTTTAACCGGAAGTTGGTATCAACTTGCTTATTTTAAATGGAACACCCTGTATTTTATGATATTTTTGGATTCTACGGAGAATTTTAATGCTATTTTATGTAGCATGTCCTATACCTAGGTCCAAGCGTTCTTAAGATACTTGACCTTGAACCAAAAATGAGCCTTCGAGGTACCAAATTTTAAAATCTCACATTTTTGTAAGTTTTGAAGGTATAATCTTCATATTTTGCAGACGATCGGTAAATAATCTTAGGTTTCTATTTTTTTTATTGAATTTGTCTATTTTTATACAGGGTGTCCTAAATTCAGCGGCAAACATTCACATTTTCAAAGCCCGTTTTTTTAAATGGGACACCCTATGACTTTATGCACTATCAAATGTAGAATTTCATTTTCTATCGAACTGTATTAAGGTTCCCTATACCTATTCGTAACCATTTTCGAAATAATTGGGTTTTATAAAAATATCGTATGTATTTGCTAAATGCTTACACCTTCCCGTAGTAAGCCATGGAAAAACAATTGTTGTGCTTTTCTATTCAACATGACAGCTGATTTGAAACTTTTAAATTAAAATAAAATAACACTCAAAAGCTGATATTCTCAATTTATTTTATATTCGCGGAGAATGTTACAAAATATTGGAGAGAACGTGCCATGTTTTTAATGAAAAATATCCTCATTTATCGCCAATGAACAAGAGAAAATTGAAGAGGATTGAAACGAAATTTTTTCGTTTCGGAAAAGTTAAAGTTATAAAAAATGTAATAAATTGTTTACATTATTTTTAACCATATCTACTAAGTTCGAGACTGTTCTAAACTTGTTTTAGTGAACTTAAAAATTATAGCAATCTAACAATCAGCAATAAATAAATAAAATAATAAAATTGAATTATAACAAATGTTCTATATGCTCTCCGTTCTTTTGAAGATACATTTCAATTCTTCTTTGTACAGTTGCTGTGGCCCGTTGAATTTGTCCGTTTTCTAATTCGGCAAAAGCTGTTCGTATCCTGTCCAGTAAATCTTGTTGGTTATTTACTGCGGAAGCATAGACTTTACCTTTGATAGATTCCCATAAATAAAAGTTTAGGGGTGTTAAATCAGGCGATCGCGGGGGCCATCTCCAAGGGCCATTGGGACCAATCCAGTGATCTTCAAAAATTCGAGATAATTGGAGATAAACTGCAGCGGAATTATGTGCTGGTGCCCCATCTAATTGATACCAATAATTTTGCAGCTCACCAATAGGAATTTCTTCTATAAATTCAGAAACCGTCCCTCGTAGAATTTCCAAATACTTATCACTGTTTAAATTGTCTTCATAAATACAGTACCGCAACTGATCATTTAATACTATACCTAAAATATTGAAGCTAAACCTCTCTTGAGAACGCGCTTCGCGTAAAGCGTGCAGATTTTCTGCTGCCCAGAAATGTTCGTTTCTTCTATTTGTTATTCCTTCTCTAGAAAATTTCGCTTCATCGGTCCAAAATATTTTTGAAAGGAATTGAGGGTCCTCTTAAATTTTCAAAAACATGAATTCGCAAAATTCTACTCGTCTGACGTCATCACCAGGTCTCAAGGCTTGCACGTTTTGGAAGGAATAAGGGTGCATATGATGTTCGCTCAAGATTCTTTGGACAGATGAAGAAGAAATTCCCAAATCGTTTTCTGCAGACGGTATTGAACTTTGCGGGTTTGCGTGGAAATAAGCTAATGTTATTACGTTATCCTGGGCATTTATCACTGGTTTCGGAACATTTTTTGTAATTCTAACCTTGCCAAAACGCAAAAAGTTCGTTTCAATCCTCTTGAATTTTGACTTGTTCATTGGCGGCAAATCAGGGTGGCGTTCATTAAACACACGACACGTTCTCTCCAAAATTTTATAACATTCTCCATGAATATTAAATAGATTGAGAATATCAGCGGAGTATTCTTCCATTTCGATTTAGAAGATTTAGTTTATCACAGACAGCTTTCGATAAATAACGCATACTAATCATCTGTCATATTGGATTTTGGATCTCAATTGTTTTTCCATGGCTCACTCATTCCTAACCTAACCTAACCTAACCTAACCTAACCCAATTATTTCGAAAATGGTTACGAATAGGTATAGGGAACCTTAATACAGTTCGATAGAAAATGAAATTCTACATTTGATAGTGCATAAGGTTATAGGGTGTCCCATTTAAAAAAACTGGACTTTAGCGGCTTTGAAAATGTGAATGTTTGCCGCTGAATTTAGGACACCCTGTATAAAAATAGACAAATTCAATAAAAAAAAATAGAAACCTAAGATTATTTACCGATCGTCTGCAAAATATGAAGATTATATCTTCGAAACTTACGAGATTTATAAAATATGAGATTTTAAAATTTGGTACCCCGAAGGCTCATTTTCGGTTCAAGGTCAAATATCTTAAGAACGCTTGAACCTAGGTATAGGACATGCTACCTAAAATAGCATTAAAATTCTCCGTAGAATCCAAAAATATCATAAAATACAGGGTGTTCCATTTAAAATAAGCAAGTTGATACCAACTTCCGGTTAAACCAGAAGTGACAGGAAGTTGAAAATATTTCAAAAAAGAAGTACCCCTGGACCTTACCCTAATCCCAAAATTTGAAATTTTTATCTAAATGGCATCATCAAAAACTTTTAATGAACGGGTTGCGTGAATAACCCTGTATATATATATATATATATATATATATTTATATATATATATATATATATATATATATATATATATATACATAATCTGATGGAGGTGAATAAAGCTTGGAACTTCTTTCGTAACTCCCTGAGTTATGTTTTGGACTTAAGTTGTCCTATATCAAGGGTTACCCTACAAGGTTCTAAGTTAAACGGATGGGTTGATGATGATATTCTGAAGGCTAGCAATGCTCTTAAAAACCTCTTTGAGTTAAGTGTGAATACTAATTCTGAAACCATGACACAATTTTCCTATGATCCAAAAAATAATTCAATTAAAAATTGATGTAGCTAAACAAAAATTTTTGCCAACAGAAAATTATAAATTCAGTAAATTCTTCTAAAACGATTTGGCAAATAGTAAACTCAAATCTAGGTACAGTGAAAACAAACAATAACCCTGAAAAAACAGCAGACAGTCATGTTGCCTCTACAGAATCACTGTCTGTTGCTAACTCGTTCTGCAGCCATTATTATTATTATTATTACCAAAAGATAAACATCTCATTGGCAAAGCGAAAAAAGTGTACTACAAATATTTTAAATTACTATTTTTAAGATCATTGCCAGCCTTTAGAATAACATTATCAACCCATCCGTTTGATTTAGAACCTTGTAGAGTAACCCTTGAAATAGGACAACTGAAGTCCAAAACATAACTCAGGGAGTTATGAAAGAAGTTCCAAGCTTTATTCATCTCCATCAGAATATATATATATATATATATATATATATATATATATATATATATATATATATATATATATATATATATATATATATATATATATCACACATATTTATATAAAAGTATATATATATATATATATATATATATATATATATATATATAAATATATATTTCTATATAAAATATATATATATAATATATATATATATATATATTATATATATATATATATATATATATATATATATATATATATATATATATATATATATATATATATATATATATATATATATATATATATATATATATATATATATATATATATATATATATATATATATATATATATATATATATATATATATATATATATATATATATATATACTTAATATCTATATGGGATATATATATATATATGCAATATATATATATATATATATATATAGTATATATATATATATATATATATATATATATATATACTAAAATCAATAAAAATGCTTTCACACACCTTTATCAAAAGTTCTTGGCCGGAAAAGATATATGTAGAATAGCAGAAATATATAATTTCTGCAGGTGCAAAACGGCCTACAAGAAGAATTGCTTTCGATTATGTCACAGGGTACCCTCCTGCGATCATGATTTCTGGGCCTTTACCCTCATCAGGCAGGCTTGTACCCAGGGAGATCTGAAGTAACAGATTGCTCGATATGACAAAATCGAAAACGAAACGTCTATCATACTGAAATAGTACTACATGCTAAGTATAACACTTAGCGCCACCTATTGGGGCTCCGGTGGTTTCCGGCTGCAAACCCATAGGAATTTGGCAAAGTATGCACTAGCACCATCATACGGAGAGTAGATACTAAAATCAATAAAAATGCGCTTTCACACACCTTTATCAAAAGTTGCACCTGCAGAAATTATATATTTCTGCTATTCTACATATATCTTTTCCGGCCAAGAACTTTTGATAAAGGTGTGTGAAAGCGCATTTTTATTGATTTTAGTATCTACTCTCCGTATGATGGTGCTAGTGCATACTTTGCCAAATTCCTATGGGTTTGCAGCCGGAAACCACCGGAGCCCCAATAGGTGGCGCTAAGTGTTATACTTAGCATGTAGTACTATTTCAGTATGATAGACGTTTCGTTTTCGATTTTGTCATATCGAGCAATCTGTTACTTCAGATCTCCCTGGGTACAAGCCTGCCTGATGAGGGTAAAGGCCCAGAAATCATGATCGCAGGAGGGTACCCTGTGACATAATCGAAAGCAATTCTTCTTGTAGGCCGTTTTGCACCTGCAGAAATTATATATTTCTGCTATTCTACATATATCTTTTCCGGCCAAGAACTTTTGATAAAGGTGTGTGAAAGCGCATTTTTATTGATTTTAGTATCTACTCTCCGTATGATGGTGCTAGTGCATACTTTGCCAAATTCCTATGGGTTTGCAGCCGGAAACCATATATATATATATAGGTGGCGCTAAGTGTTATACTTAGCATGTAGTACTATTTCAGTATGATAGACGTTTCGTTTTCGATTTTGTCATATCGAGCAATCTGTTACTTCAGATCTCCCTGGGTACAAGCCTGCCTGATGAGGGTAAAGTCCAGAAATCATGATCGCAGGATATATATATGTGACATAATCGAAAGCAATTCTTCTTGTAGGCCGTTTTGCACCTGCAGAAATTATATATTTCTGCTATTCTACATATATCTTTTCCGGCCAAGAACTTTTGATAAAGGTGTGTGAAAGCGCATTTTTATTGATTTTAGTATCTACTCTCCGTATGATGGTGCTAGTGCATACTTTGCCAAATTCCTATGGGTTTGCAGCCGGAAACCACCGGAGCCCCAATAGGTGGCGCTAAGTGTTATACTTAGCATGTAGTACTATTTCAGTATGATAGACGTTTCGTTTTCGATTTTGTCATATCGAGCAATCTGTTACTTCAGATCTCCTGGGTACAAGCCTGCCTGATGAGGGTAAAGGCCCAGAAATCATGATCGCAGGAGGGTACCCTGTGACATAATCGAAAGCAATTCTTCTTCTAGGCCGTTTTGCACCTGCAGAAATTATATATTTCTGCTATTCTACATATATCTTTTCCGGCCAAGAACTTTTGATAAAGGTGTGTGAAAGCGCATTTTTATTGATTTTAGTATCTACTCTCCGTATGATGGTGCTAGTGCATACTTTGCCAAATTCCTATGGGTTTGCAGCCGGAAACCACCGGAGCCCCAATAGGTGGCGCTAAGTGTTATACTTAGCATGTAGTACTATTTCAGTATGATAGACGTTTCGTTTTCGATTTTGTCATATCGAGCAATCTGTTACTTCAGATCTCCCTGGGTACAAGCCTGCCTGATGAGGGTAAAGGCCCAGAAATCATGATCGCAGGAGGGTACCCTGTGACATAATCGAAAGCAATTCTTCTTGTAGGCCGTTTTGCACCTGCAGAAATTATATATTTCTGCTATTATATATATATATATATATATATATATATATATATATATATATATATATATCAGACATATATCATGCGAGCAAATTCTTTAAATTGTTAATGTTTAAGTTACCCATATTAAAAGATCATTTATAAAAACGTATTTTTGTTTATAAGAGATAAAATATTTAATTTAATTTGCCCTTGATGTTAGTTAAAAAGGGATTATAGTGGCCTTGTGGAGGTCTGTAAACAGCCAAAACATACCAATTCAGATTTTTAATATAGATACCAGTCAGTTCAATACAGTGTTCTACATTAAATACAGTTAAAAATTCTAAGAAATTAAAAGTAAAATGTTTTTTATCATAATGATGGTACCACCTCCAGTATGGCTTGTTGTCAGATTGGCCTCAAATGCTTTCAACCAATGTTCAGTCAAGCAAATTATTGAGAAGTTTTTCAAAAAAGTTAATATAATGTGCAATATCTGTAGTGATTATCCCCCGTAATGTACAAATTATTATTAGAGTTGGTAAACAATATAGGACAATTTCTAAGGAAAGCCTGGACAACTAGCCTTCACAAAGCCTGAGGTAGCTTTGTTATCAACAAATTAATACTGAGCAAGAATAAATGGCATAAAATATTATGCGGTTTTCTTATAATAAAATTGATTTTCATTAATTGATTATATATTTTTTAAATTGGTTTTATTTTGTTAATTTTTTGTTATTTTTCATTTATGATTTTTTAATATAACTCGTTTATATAGGTATAAGTATATGTATTTAATTTATTTCATCTATGGAACATTTGGACATATAAGCCCTTTTGAACTTGACTTTAAATAATTTCTCCTTGTTTCTTTGTGTTAATTTAAAAATCATTCGAGTATAGTTTAATTAGCGTAATTATATTAATACTAAATTATTTTTGAAAATTAGAAAAAATGCAAAGAACTATTCGCCTTGGAATTTGAATACATAAGTGTCTTTTTTTTGTAACAGTGATTTTGGAACACCCTTATATATTAATTTAATTTTTTTGACATTCTGTTCTTTATATAACTGTCATTAGTCGATCTCCTGAATTATCTGCTCGATTTGCAACACATTTTGCTTTATTGTGCGAAAATTGAATTTTAATTATTTCAAATATCAAAGTGACATTTTTAAGTTTCTTACTTAACCGTTCTTAAATGCGCATTCTAGGTTTGCAGAACTTTTGAAATACTGCAAAAAGAATCGTAACCAAAAATAAGAAACTGTTCATAATAACGCAACAACGTTCCATATTTTTTTATTGGTTGCACGTAGAAGCATGATGTGAAATATTATTTTCCACTGTATTATAAGTTTGCAAAACTTTTGATTGTATTGTCTCGTCATAAAGCAAAATAACATTCAAATAATAATTTTCAATATGTTCTTTTTATTGAAAAAGGTTGAAAACTGAGATTTGTAATTGTGTACATGTACATTTTTATTCTATCACATTTTTGAAACTTAAAATTATAATTAAATTTTTAATATTGTTTGTAATGACTGGTCTAATTCTCAGATTTGAAAATAAAAAAACAGACGATGTATGAAGTGTACATTTTTAGTCTGAAAAGAACAGCAGCTTTGTTGAGTGCATCTCTGGTGAATATTATTAATAGCTGTCTATCGGAGGATGTTTTTCCCGCACGTCTTAAACTGGCAAAGATCTTTCTAATATACAAAAAAAAAGCGATAAAGGCTTACCTCAACATTTTAGGAAGATTTCATTCTTACCTGTTATTGCTAAAATTTTAGAGACAAATCAGTTTGGTTTTAGAAGAGGTAAGTCTACCTCTGATAATATCCTCAACTAACTAAACACATAAGGGACTCATTTAACAGTAATAATGGATAGCAACCTATTATGGGCTGAACAGATAAACTTGGCAAGTTATAGATTAAATAAAGAGATATATGCCGGAAAAAAAATAGGAAGTCATTCATTCTCACTGTTTGATTCCATTATGAGATTTTGGCTTAGGGATCAACTGCATATGTACATCTGGATAAAATATTTAGAACCCATAAGTCATCAATAAGATATATTGTTAAAATTAAACAGGACAATTTTTGTACACCATTTAAGTCGCTAGAGGTCATGAATATGTTTGCTATTATTATTTACAATAAGTTAATTTTTAGGCATTAACAATATACAATTACAATTGATCTTCACAGATAGTCCATCAGAAAATGTAACAATTTAAATTTACTACAAACTAGGTTAAAGAGGACAGATGACAGGGATGTTTTATGTTTATTTATTTTGGGGGGTCTTTAGAAATAAAATTACAGAAATTTTTACGGATACTTGTATATATAGTTTTGAGAAATACTTCGACTTCTTAGTTTTAATTTTTCAGATTAATAAATATTTGTATTTATATTGTAATGGGAAGGGCCCATAAATAAATAAAAATGACTTTTTGTTCTAGTTTAGTATTTAGCTCCTCCCCCAATCAAATACTCGGTTTGCCCATAATATGTAATTGCAGGCCACGGTGTGTTATAATATTTTGAGATTTTTAAACCGAATTAGAAAATATTATTGAATTTCCTACTACTACGGCCGTGGTGGTCAAAACAATAAAGTCAGAATAGATATGATGCTTTTAAAAATATGTCGTTTAAGTCGCTTTATTTTAACCTATTAAATATTGGTCGATTAATTTTCATTATTATGTTTTAGGAGAATAAATATGGCAAATACAGGAGGAAGCGTAAAAGAGATTTGTGATAATGTGGCTTTGGCAAGAGAACTGACTGTATTAGGAAACTATGACAATGCTGTGATTTATTACCAAGGTTCCCTTCAACTGATGTCGAAATTTATTTTTCAAATTTCGGATCCCATAAGAAAAGAAAAATGGCAGCAGGTACTACTTTAGAAATAAACGCAATTTGTTTTGGGAACCTATACCTACAAATTTGTAACCAAGTATCAGGGGCGGCTGGCGCATAAGTGTTGAAGAACCACTAAAATATTCAGCTTATGAGATATTTTGTAAATAGTGTTCCTCCGGCGACTCTGCTTGTTCAAACTGTGATTTTAAGTTGTGCAATTTTGAGCTGCAGATCTTAAAACAACCCTCGGCTACTAGGAGAAGTTTAGTGACAAATAACATTACATATTGAGTATCTGCTTTTGCGACAGTTCGGACATTTAATTCATACACTCTGCCTTTTCCAATCCAGTATTTGCTTGCATTTAATGTTGTAATTGTGGCTTCGGAAGTTTTAAATACGGTAAAACGTGTTAATTTGTATTGAGTATGGGTGTCATTTATATTTTAATAAATGTGAAAAAGTTTTTTCTATATTCTTATAAAGAAAAAATCAAGGTGAAACGCATAGAGAAATAAGGAGCTAGCTAGTGTAAACCATATAAGACAATTTAATCGGTAAATATATTCTAGAAATAATTGGATATGCGGGTATATTAGAAGAAATGCTCTTTTTTGTTTTCCGATTGTGCTTTTCACGGGGGATAAGTCGTGAATTGGAATTGATGTAACAAAAAAACATGAACTGTCAAAATCTCACTTCAATATCAAAATTGAATTCGCATTATTGAGCTCAGTGAACATAAGGGAGCAGTTAAATCCAGGATATTTGTTAAAAGCTCAAAAATTTAACGAAAATGTTACCAAAAATTGCATTAAATTTTGTAGAGTTTTTGAATTAACTCTGAGAGAACACGACGAATCTGACCAATCTGATAATTCTGAAATAGCAGAACATTGGGAAAAATCCAGTATGTTTAAGGGAATTTCCAAAGAAATTAGCTGAAATTCAGAAATCTTATTTAGCTGTTATGACTGATGAAACAACAGGACATGTCAGCAAAGTCACAAATGGGTTTAACTTTCAGATATTCTCGAAACGGTGTACCCAGAGAGTATTTTTGCACTTATTTGTTACCTACAGCCGAAAGCCTTGCCAAAAATATTTTGCACTTTTCGGATCCTATATTGGAAAATTCATAATGGAGTTCAGGCGAGAACTTAAAAAAATGTATCGATTTTCCAATTTTATGCACTGCTATGTATATCAACTAATATTGATAATGTCCAAAATGATTCTTGATAAAGTTGTGCAAAGACAAATTCCTCATGGTGCTCCAACTGGCTGGTATTTTCACATTACGACTGTTAATGTAGTTTTAAACATAGAGATTCATTTATTGAATGTATAGAAGAAATACATAATTCGTTTAATAACCAAACTGTTTTTTGTGAAGTATATTTCATCAGACGGATTCTCGTAGACCCGAAATGTATTTTTTGATTGACATTTTTTCATCGAATTTTGCCTCAAGTAATTATTTTATTTAATTAGTTACAGAAAAGAAAACAGGTTCTTTGAAATTACGCAAAAAAAACGCATAAGAAACTTTGAGGATAATATTGTTAAAGAAGCAACTAGCCTGTGCGCTCCTATGAAGTTTCTGACATAATCATAAACTGCGCAAAATATCAATTTGTTTTTAGGAATCACCTGGTAGCGGCATCATTGTTTTATTCTGATCAGTTCCTCGATTGTTGCGTTAGGTTTCCCGATGAAAAGGAATTGACATGTAAATCCTACCCTGATCTAGATAAGAGATGTTTGGAGACTGAACTGACTTATTTATTTAAGAACATATTGCATGAACATAAAGGGAGTAGTAGCGTTTTTAAAAGGTTTAATCAAAAATAATTTATTCAGTGCCATTTCAAGAAACAAAAAATAGTATTAGAACTTTTGATAACAATCCCGATGACGACAGCTGAAGCTTTCTAATTTAAAATGCGTAAAGACATTTTTGACAAATGCTATGGCCGAAGATTGTTTATTTGCACTGTCCTTGCTGTCCATTAAAAACATTTATTAGTGACATCAAATTTTAATGAGAGAGTGATAAACAGATTTGCATTAATTCGAGAACGGCTCATTTAAAACCTACATTGCCTAATAAGAAAGTTATATAGGATGGTTTGTAAAAATCAAATATACTTTAATATACAGGGGTTGCTTTTACTGTAACAGCCTGTATATGCTAGTATAAGTTAAAAATATGCAGAAATAAAAATCGGCGGGTCCGAGGATTTTTCCGAAAAAAAATTACCTGCTGTTTTATTTTATCCGTTACACACACACACATATATATATATATATATATATATATATATATTTAAGTCAAATGTATAACTTAATTAATTAATCGGAAAGTAATACAAATTCAAAATCTAGTCCTCTCAAGCCTGTATAAAATTTTAAAAGGAAATTCAACTTGCCTCTATATATCAATTAAAAATATTAATATTTGTGTTCACAGGTGCTAAGCATCAGATAAAGTACAGTTTTTATAGCAAAAAAAAAAAAAATGATAACCAAAATATTCTAGATCCGATCGGTCTCTAATTTCACCCCATTAGCATATCACCAAGCAAATTGTTTCTTCTAGGTGCGTACCGTAAACTATAAGTATAATAGATATTTGTGTTTAAATTTGTGTCTATGAATGTTTTTGTCAAATATAGACATTTAATTTATGGAACGTAGTGTAATGATATTTCAAGTCGTTACATTATAACCAAAAAAACTAAAAAATGTGTTTTTAAATTATTTATAAAGTGTACAATTTTAGTCATTTTAAGCCATTTAACGTTTCAATGTGTATAGTGATGTTTACGTGTATGTATGTATATATTTTTATTGAGTTTTTAATGAAAAAAAATGTAGGAATCAGGAGACTAAATAAAATCTTGAGAAAGCTCAACACAATGAGCGAATTTAAAGTGAGAAATTTTGTTTTCGTTCTTAACCTGACCCAGGAAAATAAAGTCAGTCCCACATATATATATATATATATATATATATATATATATATATATATATATATATATATATATAGATCCGTCAAATAAGCAAGTTCCCACTGACGCAGGATACAGGATACGCTTACCATGTAAATTGTAATTAAAATTATGATTCGTTTTTAAGCTTTTATACTGTTAGTTTTAGATTTTAGATTTTGCAAATTTTAAGTATAGTGATACAACAAATTGACGCAGTCGTGGTAGGATCTGGCAACGTTGGCAGAACAAGATTACTCTTAACTGGCAACGGTGGATTCCAATCCTTCAACCAGAAGAACAAAGAAGCTCCATTTTGCACATTGTGACGCTATCAACTTGGCAGAATACACGTCTTTGGAAAGAACACCTAGTGAACCCCTGGTAGAACCAACTGCTAAGAACATAGCGAGCGATGTTTTTACTATTTTTTGGAAGTAACGAATCATCACGTTTATTTAAAAAGCAATTTTCAAAACTTGTTCGATATTTCAGAATCGATCTAATTTTAATATATTAAGCAAACATGCCGGTTAACGAAAATGCACCTCCAGCAGCAGTAATCGAACCTTACCAACTTTGAGAGATTTTTTCAATCATTCCTGAATTCGAGGTGATTATATATTTTTACAAACCTTCCTAAATGCCTGTGAATGTGCATATGATATGTCTACAGGTTACCAAAAAGATCTTTTAGTGATTCGCATAAAAAATATTGCGAAATAAAATAATTATTCAATTGCACTTTCGGAGATACGCGAAACCTAAGAGAAGAAGATAATTCAAAACTTACAATGAAAGTATGAGACAATTACCAAACGAATCTCCTCTGACTTTCTTTAATAGACTCCTCCAAGTCCTAAACGCTAAAATGCACGCAAATATACAAAAGTTTATTCTCTCACTTTCTCAAAACATAACCCAAATAACATTAATGAAATTAATGACATTAAATAGCCTACTTACTGACCTCGAACCCCAAATTGGTCATATAATACGTGTAGGAAATCCACCTGATCTTCTAGAAGCGCACATTTGCATAAATCGTGAGCTTCAATTATCTTATTTCGAATCTCAAAAAAATAGGCCTAATTCGCCCCATAGATCCATTCAACCCACTAAAAGACCTAATAGCCAACCCCTTAAATGTCATAGCTTTGGTCACATAGCAAATGAATGCAGATGACAACAACGTCAATTAGGACCTCTATTCCAAAATTTGGGGAATTCCCAATAGCCTAATACTAATCAACACCCAAATTTTCTCAACTCCTTTCAATCAAATAGACCAAACAACGGTCAGCCCAGACCGAAATAGACGCCTAATAACCAGTCAAACCAAAACAATTTCCAACGTCAAACGCCGATTAACAATTTCCATCGTCCTTCCTTCAGTAATACAAAGTAATCCTCAACCTAGAGCCCATGTTGTTAATTTTGACAAATAACGATACTCTTACGATAACTATTCTGAACCCCAATATGACGAGTACGAAGGATTGTATGGAAAAAGCCCCAATTACGACTATCAAAATGGTCAAAATATTGATCAACCTGATGCGAATGCAATTCCGAAAACCATTAATTTTTCCGATATTAAAATCGAACCTTTTTCTTTTTATTCGCTACTTAATTACAGTTTATCCGATAACCAGTTATCTCTTAATCGCATTTCTAACATTAAGTCCCAGCTTCGTTTAGAACTTCTTAATGAAGAAGAAAATGAAATTCACTAATCACTAATCTTTGCATAGAATTTGAAGAAATATTTTACCTCCAAGGTGATTTTTACCAACGAAATTGACACCCATAATGCAAAGCCTGTTTTCACCAAATTATACAGGTATCCCCATATTCACGAAGTTAAAACTCAAGTAATTAAAATATAAGAAAAAGGAATAATAAAACCCTTCGTTTCACCTTGGTCATCTCCAGTTTGGGTCGTCCCCAAGTAACTTGATTCCTCAGGCAAACAAAAATGGAGAGTAGTCATAGATTATCGTAAATTAAATGAATCCACGATTAACGAAAAGTATCCACTACCAAATATTTCCGATCTACTGAATGAGCTACGTAAATGCCAGTATTTTACAACTCTGGATCTAGCCTCCAGACTTCACCAGATCGAGATAGACCCCAAAGATATCCCAAAAACTTCTCTGTAGAGAACGGTCATTACAAATTTATCAGAATGCCATTTGGTCTTAGAAACTACTTTCATTGTCGTCAAGCTTTCAGTGAACTAAAACAATTAATGACTTCTAACCCAATTCTCATCTATCCAAATTTCGATGAACCTTTTCTACTGGCAACGGATGCTAAAGCATTTGCGATAGGCGCCGTATTTTCCCAAGGTCTCATTGGAAAGACTACCTGGTTATGCCTCCAGGACACTATGTAAATCCGAAATAAATTACTCGACAATTGAGAGAGAACTCCTTGCAATTGTATGGGCCGTAGAATATTTCCGGCCATATTTATTTGGGATAAAGTTCTAGTCACAGATCATCGTCCCCTTACTTGGTTACTTTCTATTAAAGAACCAGGTAGTAGATTAGCACGATGGCGACCATTATGTCGGAAAATCAAAAACGCTAACGCTTTTTCTCGAATCAAAATAATCATTTTCAAAAATGCGCAAACCTTCAAACAGAAATATCTGTTTTCGAGTCAAATGAAACAAATCGATAAAATAGCCTAAAAATATAACAATTTCGTTAGCCTTTACGAGATTAAATCTTAATCGACTTCTAAAATCGAAACAACCAACGATCAACTGTTGGGTAAATTACATAGAAACATTATAACATTCTTTCGACAAAATAAATTGGAGGAACTTCATCATAAAATTTTCGATATCTTCGAGGAAAACATGGATTTTAATCCAAAAGCAATAAATATTTTCTCCAGCAAATCAACAAATAATCGAAAGTACTTAATTATTCCTCTTCCGTTTAACCCAGAAACTGTCACGAACTTCTCTTTTACATTCTTTATACAGGACAAGACGAACTTGACATCTCTTGCACGTATTTGGTTGAAAACGTACTCGAGCTTGCCATCCTTGAAATATTTTCATATATTTTTGCAGACAAAAATATAAAACTAAGTATTTGCCAAAATCTCACAAAAAACCCTGAACTTACATCGCGGATTAACGAGACATTAAGACGCATAAGAGAAAAATACAATTGGCCAGGTTTAATAAAAGCCGTAGAAAACTTCATTAAAAGTTGCGAAACCTGCCAAAAAGTAAAAATCTAGTCGTAACTGAAACACCCAAGACACCTTTTGAAAGAATAAACGTAGAGATATTTGAATATCCAACTCGAAATTATGCCCTAACGATACGTGACAAACTGACAAGATTTACACAAGGATACCCTATAGAGGATAAAACAGCAAAGTCTGTTTTTGACACACTTCTTGTATTCTTTCAATATTACGGAACCCCATTACGCATCCACTGCGATTATGGCCGAAAATCAAAAACACATTAATGGATGATCCCTGTGAACTTTACGGCATTAAACTAACTTTCTCTAGTGTAGGACACCCACAAACAAACGGTTGAAAGATTTGATGCAACACTTAGCGAAATGATACTAGCTAATCATGCTAGCTAATAATGCCTTTAAAGAATCCAGCTACTTTTATAACATCCACCTCCTGTGGCCTGAGCAAAGCTCTGTTAAGTATAATATATGCTGCTGTCCTCTTAAAGTATTCACGAAGAGTTTAATCTCGAAAATTTTGTTTCAGAGACATGGATTATTTTGGTAGTACATTCAAGGTCTCACTTCCTATTTCCTCCTTTACCTCTTCAGTATATTCTCTTCCCCGCGAGGCCGCTACATTGGTCTTCGATGAAGGTGAAGAAAATAGTTCAACACAGTACTATTTTCGCCAGATTTCTGGAGTCCATAGTTTCTGCTTATCGTTTTTTGCAATCTCCACCATGAAGGAATTTTTGGTATTGTTGTTTTGTGGCCTTCCTTTTTAAGACAATTGCCGTTACTCCAAATAGATTGGATTAGTTAAAAATTTTTAAATAGATTTTTTATGCAAAAATATATGAAACTATGAAAAATTTTAAAGTATGAATCTGCCTCTTAGGCTGCCAGAAGCCGCATGCTTTAACTCACACTTATTTTAAGTCAATAAACATATTTGATTAATCGAATTTTAATTTGAAAAGTGAGTCTTATTACAGTTTGATCACACTCGATTTTCCAAAATCAGTGAAAAAGCAATTAATTTTGGGGATATACGTGTTTCCAACTCAATGTCAATTAGTATTAACTGTTGTTTAGACTACATCTGTACCACCTTGTTCTTCATCAGGTTTTCACGGAACAAGGATTGACCATAGGCTAGACTACTGTCACTGGCTCTTAATTAAATATGATAGAAGATGATTCTGGCATGTTATCTAATATTCTGTGGATAGAAGGTATGTTTAATAGCAATGGAGGTAGAAAAGTAATTTAAACGATTTCATAAGCCATTCTAGCAAAACTTTACAATATAGGCATATTATCATTATTTCAAAAACCACTAGAACAGGTTGTTAATTAAAGCTTGAGATTGCTGAAATTCTAGATGTGTTAATTACCTGTATATAGATGCAAAAACAATGATAAGCCTTACAAGGCGAAACAACGAAAGTGAAAGAAATTTATATATATATATATATATATATATATATATATATATATATATATATGTGTGTGTTGTATCACTATACTTAAAATTAACCTTTTAAAAAATATTTTTATTTACAAAATCAAAAATCAAACTAACAGTATAAAAGCTTAAAAACGTTGTTTTTAATTTAATTTAATGTTTAGCGAATGCTGAGTCAGTGGAAAATTGCTCATTTGACGAATTCTGCTGACAAGGTTTCTCGGTATCATCGTTTCCTTGAGATAACCGTCATCTGAGATGATGGGAACCAAGGGCATCGTGCATTAAGGTGACATTGCTTCGTGGGAATGGATGTAACAACTCCCCCATTAAGATGAAAGTTGACGCGTTTCAGTTCCTCTGCTTGATGAGGTTCAGTTCAATCTCTTCGCTTTCTTTGATTGGGTCGCCAAGGCGGATGCTCGGTCTTCTCTTGGGAAGGATTCTTCTCCACTGGATATTAGATCCTCTTGTAGGTGGAGAGGGTGGATTGTCATCATCGTTAAGGTTGGCTACTATAATCTTGAGGCTACCTCTTCGTTTTCGGCATTTGCAAAAGATGTATAAGACAATCAGAGTAATGATAAGGGTTATTGTTAGGATTGTGAACCAATTCAAGTATTTCTTCACGAAAGGTTGAATGATTAATTGGTCCAGCTGATCGGCATATTGATTAAGCTTGTGTTGGGCTATGTTCAGGTCCTCTATATCGATTTTATTTAACTTCAAAGGTAAGTGAATATTTCCTGGAATATGATTACAGCAGTCAAAAGGGATATTTAATGGGTGATAATTGTAGGTTATATTGTCGTAAGCATGATTTCTGGGTACGAACTCTTGTAGCCCCGACGAAGGCACAACACTCGGGTTGAAGATTGATTAAAGAGTCTTGTTCTTAATGATCTAAGTCTCTACATCTTTAAACCCACATTTTATTGTCACTGGCAAAGAGCCAGCAACAGCAATTAACCACAAATTCTGATTGATTTCTTGAATATCGTAGTCCTTGGCAAGAATAACTAAAACCTGGCATGTTCTGGGTAGATGGTCAAGTGTTTTCAAAAGTGGAGCCTCGCAAACTGCATCGCTATCGATTGGGTATAGAAGGATGTTGGATCAGATTAACATACGGTTGCCTAGTGGTTTGCAGGACTCCATGTTGCCATTGATAGTACAAAGCAAAGAATCATCATATCGCGCAATTTGTTAGTTATTAACGACTTGTTCGATTATCCAGAATTGGTATAGGATATAAGTGATAGAGAGTGTATTTTTCAGGTTCTACTAAAGGTATTTCTAAAACGAAAATTAATCTAGGATCTAATTGATATGCCTTTAATTCTATTATGTCGAGATATTGAGCTACGTTTGAATAATATATCTGTAAAGGAAGATTATTCTTCTGCAATGACTGCGATATAAGCTTTAGTGAGTCTACTAAATCACATGGAGTGATGATTAAACAGTGCAAAATTTTAAAGGTGCAAAAGTAACTTTTATAGCATCGTTTAACAAGAGGTACTGAATAGTAATAATGCAGACATTTTTTCGGCTATTTGCAGTTTTTTTAAGAATATTAAATTGGATATCTAATACATAAACACTATCTCTGCTTTATTAATTTAAGTGTTCTTATATTATTTTTAATTAGTTTGGGACATTGCTCTGTAATCCAATACTTTCCTTATGTGTTTATCCTTTTATAGTGGTCTATCTTGTTTGTGTTTGTTTAAAATGTCGCCCTGACAGAACCCGGTGCTGTGAAGTGTGTATCCCTGTTCTATTTATGTTTGTTTAGGATTGTTTTTTGCGTAATTGATAAATCCAGTAAAATTTATTAATTGCCGTGGCTAAAACACTAACATTATAAGGCCAAGTTTCAGAGAAAGAAAATAGCATCGTTTAAAGTGTTTTTAATGAAATAACTTTCTGTTAGTGATTCGCACAAGTCTAATATATCGAGTTGGGATTGATAGAATTTGAGATGATCGGAAATATACATAATTGATTCACGAATTTCTTTAACGTCTCTGTTAAAGGTTTCTTCGTCGATTTGAAGTTTTTGAATAGTTGCATTAAAATTTTTGATAAGTTTTTTTGAGATAGTTACAGATATTTGATTTTTCAAAAAGGTTTTCTATTTTTTATATTCATCGTGGGATAATTTTTTGATTCATTCATTGTAATATTCACCATCAGAGACGTCTAGATTACCGGTTATTGATATCCAAAAGGTTCCGATACCATTAAAAATACCATGTTTTTTCCTAAAAATATACTTTTATTTCAGTGTACTTTTCGTTAACGGCGTTCGATATTTGTTTAACGAGACTAACATGAGTTTGCACTTGAGGTTTAAATGCTTTCATTCGCGGTACGTTTTCGTCTATAGTGTTCAATAAGCTTTCTAATATTTTATCATTATTGTTGATTGTCTCTCTAATTGGTCCGAGGTCTTTGCAAACAAGAAGGGTCCATTTATCATTCGATATTTTTCTGGTCGCTTCTTCGTGAAACAAAATTCCTAAGGTGTTGTTTATTGGTTTTAGAGTATATTGGAACTGAGTGACTTCCATTCATAGTATGGTTTCAGTGTGTCAAAATTTATTTTGGATTTTAATTAGGAATTAGAATTGCTGAATTTTGTAAAATTTCGACTATTTCCAAAGAACCGTTAAATTTATTTTAACTTTTATTTTTGATCTGTGATTTTTTAATATATACATTTTCTTCGATTTTATATTCATAGGGATGAGCAGAGACATTTTGGTCGAAGCGCCGTTTGGCTTTTTCTTTTTGTTGACATGTTCTGGTTCGGGCTGTTTTATAAAGGTATTGCATGCGATTGTTAGAGGAAGTGTGTCCAAAAATAAGTTCGTAAGGTGTGAAACCATGCGTTTTATTTTTGCTTAAAGGAGGACATTAAACGGGTGTTCGTTAGGCTTTTCAGTTACTTCATATGCAAGACCAGAAATGGAGTACGGAGGTACACATAATATGTATTCTTCATGATGAGATCAACTACTCTGAGGAACTATATAAATGAAATAAAAAATATAGTATTCAAGGACAAGGAGAATTTTGTTCGGTGATAAGTAGAAGTAGAAGCTTGTAATTATGTCTTTATCGTATCTGCCTAAGAAATTATGATGTGTTTTTGAATTTCTGGATACTTTTTATAGATATATTTTTAAATTGTATATTCATTTTAGTTAACGTAGGAGGCACAAATATTGTTTGTGCAAGGTTAAAAGAGCTAAAAACTTCTGTTGTACTTTTTTAATTACCAACAGCTAAAAAATCTACATTAAAATATCCATCACATATAAAATTTAAATGAGTATAAAATTTAAAAACATATCTTAAAAAGTACCCAGAATTTCCAAAAACACATGCAAATTTCTTAGGCAGGTACGATACAAACATACAATTACAAGTTTCTAATAGAAATATTTTATCAGTTTGTTTTTAAACTGTGCAATATTTTTTTAGAAATATTTACAATCAATAGCAAAAGTTATGGTAGGAGCGGTAATCGAACCCGCATCTCTGGATCACTAGTCCATTGCTCTAACCAATTGCGCTATCGTACCACCACTGATAAGCAATTTGTTAGAACTTGTACATATTCAAGCCCACCAGTATCATAACCACAGTTGATTCTGCCATACATATATATATATATATATATATATATATATATATATATATATATATATATATATATATATATATATATATATATATATATATATATATATATATATATATATATATATATATATATATATATTATATATATATATATATATATATATATATATATATATATATATATATATTTATATATATATACTCTGTAGATTTAGATTTTATGTGAAAAAGTTACCCACGAAAATTTAAAGAGAGAAATGTGATGGAATCCAAGTTGCAAAAGTAGGCCATATCATTGAACTATAATTAAGGCAATAACTTATTGCAACAATGTCCAACACAGCTTTTCGATTGTTGTAAATATGGAGTAATAGTTTATAGAATCATCAAATTATTATTTATTTTATTAATTAGGTTAGTCTAAGTAGTTTTATACCATTGTAATTAGATTTAGAAAAAGAGCAGAATAAAGTGTTACACAGTAAGTAGTGGACGCTGATTATTTTCTTAAGCATGTAGTTCGAACCAGAACAAGAAGATATTACATGGCGACCCTGCAGCCTATGTGCTTAAGTTAACAGTGCAAAAATATCGTTATGGTGCTTTAGAAGAAAAGAAAAACATGGGAAAAACACAGTCAAAAGAAGAAGTTATAATTGCCCAGGCAGGCAACAGTGGTGGTACGACTGCAGAGGGTAGCAACAGTAACTATTCTCTTTGGCAAGTTTGCGGAGTTGTAGCTATAATGATAGCAGTTACCTTAATTGTTTTATGGTGTGGCCGTCGCAGCAAAAAGGAATTGGAAAGAAAAATACGTCTAGAAATTAGAAGAAGCCAAGACTTATAAAGTCGAGAAAAAAGAAGACACTGGCCGAACCAATCCGGTGGTCAGCAACGAGGGCACGTGCTAGTGTGGCAAAAGGCCGCTAGTGCGCAACGTTGGGATTGATAAAGCCCCTAGTATTGGTGAATATGGACAGTATGGACTTATCTTAGGCGACTATGGACAATGAACATACTTAAGTATTAACATAATTAGTAAGTCATAGTTTTAGCACTATACAATTTTATTGGATATTATTTATTGCCTTAAATTTATTGATAATTATTTTATTTAATGAGTGTAGTAGATTTAAGCGATTTGGATAAATTGAATAACATTATTTCATTATTTATCATAAATATAAAAAAGGAGTCATTAGAGCGTAGAGAATCTTTGGATAGGGTAAATAAATTAAGTAGCAACGTAGAAACATTAGAAAATAAATTTTTTCAGCTTAGAGATCAGTATAGTAAACAGGTGCATGACACCGATAAATTAGAACATTTTCAAAAATATGTATTAGAAATAAGAGAAAACATAGATAAAGCTAGATCTATTTTATCAAGTCGGTTAATTGCCATAAAAGATAAAAAAAATTACAGCTCGCAGAGACTGATTTGGTTTTGGGCATTCATCCTAGTTCAACAATGAGTGAAAAATTTGATTTGCGAACCGCAGCTTCTTTGTTGCCATCTATGGATGGTACCGAAGAAACTACGAAAATGTTGATTGATGCTATTGAATTATATAACGACTTGCTTGACGACAACGGGAAAGTATTGCTAATCAAATATGTTTTAAAGGCCAAATTAACACAAAACGCGAAATTAAGATTACAAACGACGTATACTAATGTTGGTGCTTTGGTCACAGATATAAAAAACCAACTTCTTACAAAACAATCTGCACCAGCTTTAGCTAATCAGTTGCATAACGTTAGACAAGATACTAAAAGTATAGATGATTATGCGAAAACTATCGAGCAACTTTTATTAAATTTAACCTTAGCGCAAGCGGACGGTGATCAAAATTCGGCAAAAATTTTACAACCGGTGAATGAAAAATTGGCGATAAATGCTTTCGCGAATGGGTTAAAAAATTCAGATTTAAGAACAATAATAAAAGCTAGAAATTACAATAATTTAAAGGACGCGATAACTGGCGCTAAAGAAGAAAATTTAAATTTAACCCCAACTTATTCTAATAACTTATTTCATATGCGTGGGCGTCACCAATATCGAGGAAATCGGTCTAGAGGTAATTTTACAAATTTTAGACAAATTCATAATTATAATCAATCTCGTAACCCGAGTAGGCAAAACTTTAATAATTACAATTTTAGCAGACAGCAAAATAATTCGCAGTACCAAGGCCGAGGTCGTTCCAGCTTTAGTAGGTCAAATTTTCGTCGAGGAGGTAGGCGTCAGCAGTTTTCAAATAATAGTGTATATTTTGTTGATAATGTGGAAAGTAGTAACATAAATAAAAACAGCGAGGAATCTCAAGGAAATAAGTTTTTTCGTTTCTAATAATTTAAAAAATAATGATACAGCTAGTTTTAATATGAATGCTTTAAATTATGTGCGTGTCGGGTATGAAAGGGAAGAAATGATATTTTTATGTGACACTGGTGCAAGTATTTCTTGTTTTTTTGAGAATTATTTGAAGGATAGTAGTATTATAAATACAACTAATAAAATTAAAATTAAAGGAATTGCAGGCTCAACATATTCAGCTGGATCTGCAAATATTTTATTCACTATGAACAATGAATATATTTCTCATGATTTTACAATTATTAAAAGTTTCGATTCTAGTATACATGGAGTTCTAGGTTCAGATTTTTTCCTTAAGTATGGTGCAATTATCGATTATGAAAAGTTTTTATTTTCTTTTTGGCTTAATCAAAGTAAGCAAACAGTACCTTTGGAGTCCAAAAATAATTTATATACTGTTATTCCACCCCGATGTGAAATAATTACACATTGCTGTACCAGTCTCACAGATGAATGTGTCATTTTAAATGATGAATTATGTGAGGGAGTGTTGATCGCAAATAGTATTGCAAGACCGAAAGATGGTAAAGTGGCTGTAAGGCTATTGAATGTGAATGAAAGAGAAATAAGATTGCGAAATTTTGAGCCTAAAGTTGAATATCTATCAAAATATGATGTTTATTCTTTTACAAAAAATAAAATCTCCGTTGACAGAGTTGATACAATTTTAGATCTTATAAATACAGAAGCCCTTAACGTAGAAGAGAGAAATTCTATACAAAAAATATGCGCTAAATATGCGGATGTTTTTCACTTAGAAAATGATTCATTAACAGTTACTAATTTATATAAGCAAAAAATAAGGTTAAAGGAGGACGCAACTCCAGTTTACGTTAAACCTTACAGGTTACCTCATGCTCAAAAAGAGGAAATTAATAACCAGGTGGACGATATGCTAAAAAAGGGTATTATAGAGGAAGCACACTCAGAGTGGTCTTCACCTCTTTTATTAGTTCCCAAAAAACCGGACAAAAATGGCGTTAAACGTCACAGATTGATAATAGATTTTAGGTTGTGTAATCAACGCCTACAAAATGATGTATTTCCGCTATCGAATATTACGGAAATTCTAGATTCCCTATCTGGTGCGATTTATTTCTCGCACCTTGATTTAGCACAAGGATATTACCAATTAGAACTTGATCCTGAGAGTAGGCCCTGTACAGCCTTTACAACGGACAGAGGACAATTTCAAATGAAACGATTACCAATGGGTATGAAAATAAGTCCTAGTGCGTTCTCAAGGTTGATGACTGTAGCAATGGCGGGTTTAAATTACGAGGCATGTTTTGTTTATTTAGACGATTTGATAGTTTTTGGACATTCCTTACAGAATCATAATCAAAATTTAACTAAAATTCTACAACGCCTTAGACAAGTAAACCTTAAATTAAATCCTAGTAAATGTGAGTTCTTAAAAAAGGAAATTTTATATTTGGGTCATTTAATTTCATCTGAAGGTATATCACCTGATCCTGAAAAAACAAGGGTTATTTCTCAATATCCAGTTCCTAAAAATTGTGACGAAGCCAAACGCTTCGTTGCATTTGCAAATTATTACAGGAAATTTATTAAAAATTTTGCAGAAATTGCTCACCCTTTAAATAAACTAGCTAGGAAAGGAATAGTTTTTAAATGGTCTGAAGAATGTCAAAACTCATTTGAAACTTTAAAACAGTCTCTTATTAGTCCGCCCTTGTTACAGTATCCAAATTTTTCAAAAGATAATCAATTTATTCTTAGAACCGATGCAAGTGGGTACGCGTTGGGGTCTGTATTGTCGAACTCAGATGACAGGCCTATTGCATTCGCTTCTAGAACTCTAAATAAAGCAGAAATAAACTATTGTACAATAGAGAAGGAATTATTAGCAATCGTTTGGTCATGTAAACATTTTAGACCATATTTATTTGGTAAAAAATTTATAATATTATCGGACCATCGTCCCTTAATATACTTATTTGGCATGACAAATCCTTCTAGTAGGCTCACAAAATTTAGGCTAACGCTCGAGGAATACGATTTTTCAATCCACTATGTAAAAGGTGCTGAAAATGTTACAGCGGATGCTTTGTCACGTGTGTGTATAGAGTCGAACGAATTAAAAGAAATGAATAATAAAGTGAGTGCCAGTTTAAACGCAATCACTCGTTCGGAGACAAAAAATAACAAAACAAAACCCGATATGACAAGTGATAATACTTCCATGGAAAACAGGATTGATCACCCTGTTGCAGTGGAAATATTAAAATACCCTAAAACTCAAATAATAGAACTACGGCCGGTACGTGAAAATGAATTTACGAAAATAAAGCTTAATAATAAATTAAAAACTGAATATGAAAATTTAATGTATGACGTCAATTCTAAGATAGTGTACATATCCCAGAAATACCGATCAACGTCGAACTTAGGTGAGTCGTTGAGGCATCTGGAGAAATTATGTAAAAAACACGATATTCCGGAATTAATTATTATAAAAAATAATGAGTCTAATCAGTTTTTAAATGACATGCGCATGATTAAATGTAAAAACGAAATTTTCAAGACAAATCTTAAACTCAGTATTATAAAAGATAAACAAAGGATAGAAAATAAGGAATTACGTCAGTTAATTCTTAATGACTTTCATACATTACCAACGGGAGGACATTCAGGGATAAACCGAATGTATAACAATATAAAAAGATATTACTTTTGGGTAACCATGAAGAATGACGTTGAGGATTTTGTCAAAAGGTGTGACGAATGTCAAAGGTACAAGCATTCAAAACCAAATAAACAACCTATGACAATATCATCAACGGCTACTTCAGCATTTCAAAAAGTATACCTAGACTTAGTCGGTCCATTACCAGTTGATATTGAAAATAATCAATATATACTCACACTTCAATGTGAGCTAACAAAATTCGTGGAAGCATATCCGCTTCCCAATAAAGAGGCATTGACTGTTGCAAAGTCATTTGTAGAAAATTTTATTTTGCGTTACGGTATTCCTGTTTCTTGCGTAACAGACAAGGGAACCGAATTTTTATCTAATATATTTAAAGAATCTTGTAAGTTGCTTAAAATTAAACAATTAAATTCTACAGCATTTCACCATCAAACTTTAGGAGCCCTTGAAAATACCCATAAGCATTTGGGTGCATATCTACGCATGCAACTGTCGAAAGGAACTATTAACTGGAGCTCTTGGGTTCCTTATTGGTGTTTTTCATACAATAACAGTGTACACACGTCAACGCAGTACACACCTTATGAACTCGTATTTGGAAAATCCAGTAATATTCCGTCTAACATCGTTAATCAAGTCGATCCAGTATATAATTTTTATGATTATCCTAAGGAACTCAAATTTCGGTTGCAAACAGCGTGGAATGACGCGAGAAATAATTTAATGACATCAAAAAATAAACGCAAAATTGAGTATGACAAAAACAATTGTAAAAGTCAAACTTATAATGTAGGAGATATGGTTTTAGTAGAAAATAACGGTAGAAATAATAAATTAGAAGCTTTATTTAATGGTCCATATCCAGTTGTGGAGGATAATGATCCAAATGTAGTGGTAAAAATTAAAAATAAGAATGTAGAAATACATAAAAATAGAATAAAACATTATTTTAGTTAATTCCACAAAGAAAAAAATCTATATGTATATATTTTTTTTTGCTTTTCGGGGAAGGTGTGATGGAATCCAAGTTGCAAAAGTAGGCCATATCATTGAACTATAATTAAGGCAATAACTTATTGCAACAATGTCCAACACAGCTTTTCGATTGTTGTAAATATGGAGTAATAGTTTATAGAATCATCAAATTATTATTTATTTTATTAATTAGGTTAGTCTAAGTAGTTTTATACCATTGTAATTAGATTTAGAAAAAGAGCAGAATAAAGTGTTACACAGTAAGTAGTGGACGCTGATTATTTTCTTAAGCATGTAGTTCGAACCAGAACAAGAAGATATTACAGAAAGATTAAAGAAATTTTTTAATTTTAAGTTAAATTATATTTTCTTCTTGCACTTTTAAAAATATTTGAGATGCAAATGAAAGTAAATAAAGAATATCAAGTATGCCTTGTCGACGTCTTGCCGCTCCAGCACATCATGCCAATCCCAATCTCTAAACATCCTGATGAAATTGCTCTAAATGATCTGGTAGAAACGTAACCCTCAATTTCCTTGTTAGTGTTGTTCATATGAATATCTATATTAATACTCTAAGCGTAAAGATCAGAGAAAGCTGATACAATTACAAAACTATTATTATTATTCAATAATTTTACAAAGACAATTGGCAAGAGGCACTTTTTAGTTATCGTAGTAGGCACAAATATTGTTTGTGCAAAGTTAAAAAAGCTAAAAACTTCTGTCGTACTTTTTTAATTACTAACAGCTAAAAAATCTACATTCAAATATCCATAACATATAAAATTAAAATGTATATGGAATTTAAAAACATATCTTAAAAAGTAAAGAAAATGGAATTTCCAAAAACACATAAAAATGTCTTAGGCAGGTACGATAAAGACATACAATTGCAAGTTTCTAATAGAAGTATTTTATCAGTTTGTTTTTAAACTGAAATATTTTTTTAGAAATATTTACAATCAACAACAGAAGTTATGGTAGGAGCGAGAATGGAACCCGCACCTCTGGATCACTAGTCCATTGCTCTAACCAATTGCGCTATCGTACCACTGATAAGCAATTCGTTAGAATTGTACATATTCAAACCCACCAGTATCATAACCATTGTTGATTCTGCCACATGTATGTATATGTATGTATATATATATATATATATATATATATATATATATATATATATATATATTATATATTTACTCTTTAGATTTAGATTTTATGTGAAAAAGTTACCCACGAAAATTTAAAGAGAGAAAGATTAAAGAAATTTTTTAATTTTAAGTTAAATTATATTTTCTTGTAGCAATTTTAAAAATATTTTAGATGCAAATGAAAGTAAATAAAGAATATCAAGAATTGAAAGATTTAACAGGAATTCTAGATGCATTTAAATCCGAATGCAGTGGTGATGTTCCTATAGGAGTGAGGAAAAAAGATATACCTCCTGACTCAGCAGGTATAGATTTAAACGTCGTGAATGACCCAGATGTGTGGCCTGCACCTATTCCTGTTGATCACGGAAATTTGATAAGGTAAACTATTAACAGAAAGTATATTCAATTTAATTTCTATGCAAAACTGAACATTTTAGTTCTATATTCTAGCTATTAAAATAGAAAAAAGTTAATGACCGTATAAAATATTATCAGAGAACAGCCAGTGGATTAATCTAATATTAGACCAAAACTAGACACAAATATGTGCATCAGCTACGTACTTTTATAAATTTGGCTGCACTTCTATATAAATTATATATCTAAGATACCATTAAAACTCCGGGTTTTAACATTTTGTGTTAAAACTAAATTCACGTGTCATCAACGGAACATTTAAGTTTGCGATTAACTACAGGTTCAAATAACGTCTTCAACCGAGACTCCCACATTATAATTGAATACAAGTTTTGTTTATCACACATCGAGATTCCTACGGGCATTATCTTTGATATATAAATTAATACTTTACAGCACTAGTGTAGAAAATTAGTGAGTTGGAAAAGTCAAAGTAAAAATCATATGTCTTAAAAAAAAATCGAACAATAAAACTGGTTAAAAATATTGAGATATTAAAATTTCAGGAATAGGTATATATGATTTTTGTTTTTATTATTTACCTATAGAAAATAGAAATTTTAAAGATATTTTTTGAGATAAAAATTATTGTTTAAATTTTTGATTTGTGGCAAATAATATTCATTGTAAACTAACTTGGAAACCCTTGTAGCTTATTTCTTTTCTGAGGTATTTTGTCCGGGTGTTTTTTTATGAAACCAAAGGGGAATTCATGTTCTTTCCATTCAGTATATTGCACATCGTCTTTGTTTATGTGGAGAGAAGAAATCAGCTTCCAAAATGAATGAAATAAAATCACCCTTAGAACGCTTCTTCAGCAGCTGATATTATTATATACGCCCAACTTACAGGTAAAAACTAATTATCATCTATCATAGCCATGGATTTCCCGGTTGAATTTTATTTTTAAAAATCATAAAACTGAATTTGGTTATTGTAAATTTAGCCGATCGAGACTGATCTTTAATTTTTACACATTTGCGCTATTTACAATTTGTTGGCAATTATTGGTGTTTACAGTTGCAATTGTGAAAATATCACCCTCCAAGATGTTTGCAAATCTGCGTTTTAGGGTCCTTGGACCCCGAGAAACATGTTTTCCAATTTCCGTCGATCTGTCTGTACGCGGCATAGCTCAAAAACTATTTATCTGATTTACTTCAAATTTGGCTCAAAATGGAGGGCCATATGGGAATGAAATGGTAACGTTTTGGTAAAAATTCAAAATTTCGGAACAAAATGGCGCCCAAATAAAATTGATGTATGGATAAATCAATAAAATTTTGAATTGTTTTTTAAAGACTGTTAAAAACGTTATGAAAAGTAAAAGATAATTTAAAATTGTAAATTAAAAAAAGAAAAACAGATGGAAACAAAATAAAATATAGTATACTAGAATATAATCACTGGTTTTACTTGAGTGGGTACGGTATGTCAAAGAATATGTGTATGTGCCGGATAGTCCAACAGTTCTTTTAAGTGCAAGTTCTCGGTTAATATGGGAATTAAAAAAAAATTATTTTCGATTATATAGGGTTGAGGATAAGTTTGCCACATACCAAACTTACATTTTTTAAATGGAACACGTTGAATATTGTTTTATTTTCAGATTCCTCCCTTTTTGGCCATTCACCCAATATAGGGTTTGTGGGGTCTATACAGAGTTATTCAAGATTTATGACCACTTCGAAAATATCATCAAATTACGCCGTGTATTTTTTTAATGCGTTGGCATAATTCATTTTAGAATGGTTAAAACTTTCAAATATGATCTCCTGTGGTATTCTTCTTTAGTATACTTTAATAACGCTATACAGGGCAAATAAAAACCCTGGATGCAAATTTTATCGATTAATTTAAGTAGAACGCCCTGTATATTATTATATTTTCAGATTCCTCCCTTTTTAGCCATTCTCCCAATATAGCATTTGTGGAGTCTATACTATATTAACGTCCGTGATCAAATATGGTTTACGGTGCCCCAGTTCACCATACGGCTGATATTCATGCATGCAGTCCAAAGTGCATTTAATAATATTAACTTTAATACATTAAGAGATTTTAGCGTATCTTGTGAAAATCGTTTAAATATTTGTGTCGAACAAAAAGGTGGTAATTTCGAATATCTATTAAGTAGTTTTTGCAATTTTGTACGATTTGTCACTTAGTATTGTTTTTTGACTGTTACCATTTTGTTTTATTTTTACATTTCTTTAGAGGGGAGTCCTAGCTGCCCCAACTAGTTTAAAACAGGTTTGGCTCGATCACGATTCCCGTCTCATCAACCGTTACATAATCTTTCAAAAGGCTTCTCGTCTTTGTCTTCTATCAGAATACTTTTCGTGATATATTCTTATCGCTAACAAACAATTCCTTTCACTTGCTTCTAACACATCAGACATATCGATCATTTCGTAATAACCAGCAGTTTTTATTACTAGATCATTGTAATACTATCGTTTGCATTTATGAAATGGTTGGATTAAATCATTTTTTTATTAGTGATAATTTTTATTTTTTGAAGTTTTAAACTTTTTCGACCCATCCATGCTGATAAATAAAAAAAAAATAGATGTTGAAAGAAGAGCACTTTGCAATATTTTGCCGTAATAAATTGAGATGTCCACCTCTAATATTTTCGAAAAGTGGCTATAAATCTTAAACGGTTCTGTCTAGACCCCACAAACCCCATATTGGGTGAATGGCCAAAAAACTAGGAATCTGAAATTTTAATAATATACAGGACGTTCCATTTAAATTAATCGAGAAAATTTGCACCCAGAATTTTAATTTACTTTTTATACCTAACGGTATATACCGCAGCTGAAAGAAGATCACATTTGGAAATTTTTACCATGCTAAAATAATTTATGCTAACGCAAAAAAAATACAGGTCGTCAAACGTACCAAATAGCCAAAAAGGGAGGAATCTGAAAATAAAATAATATACGGGGTGTTCTATTTAAAAAAAATATTGTGGCAAACTTATCTTCAACCCTATATAATCAAAAATAATTTTAGGTTGTAGTTCTCAGCAGTCCCTACAACTTTCGTATATTTTTTTTTAATTAGCATAATAACCGAGCTGTTGGACTCAAACACCCTGTATGTTCGATATGGATTTTTAAAAAATATAGATAGAAGCTGAGGAGATGAAAAATGTATATGCATCCCAATATAAATGAATATATTGGTATATGAATCAAATAGATGTACTGTCATACATTCTTATATGCGCATGCACAAGAAGACTTAAGAGACCGGTGATTTCTAGCTTGACAGACAACATAAAAATGTAGCATATTAAGTACTTATAGACACGTTGTTGTCTTTTTCTTTTCATTAGAAAACGATTTATTATAAGTAAGCTTCGGCTTCTTGAGTGAAAGATAAGTAAAACTTTTTTAAAAGAACTTTCCTCGTAATAAATATCTCCAAGTGTCAAGCACAGCGATATATATTACAAGAGAAATGACTACAGATATTTTAACGCGGAAAAGTACGAGTTACTTAGGGCAAAAAACTAACATAACATACTTTTATTACCTAAAACTTTTATTTACATCATTATTAATTCAGTAATTAAAGTTCTTGTTTAAAATAGTTGCAACATTAAAAAAAATATATTTAACCATGAATGATCTTTATTTCAAAACATACAATCCTGCTACACGGAATAAATCTTACTTGCCTACCAAATTGTTTTTGCTACTGTAAACGAGCAAAAACATTACGTTGTTAAGCAAAAACACTATTTTATTTGTACCTACTTATTCGGGCGCTAAGACTTATGTTGTAGTGATATTCCTGTGTAAGTAGCTGCAAGAATTTATAGCGAATTATTTTTAGATAAACTAACGATAAAATATTATTTGTATTACTATTATAACAATGTTATAGATCTTGAACAAGCGTTATTATTTTATAGTATATAAATGTATTTACTTATTTGAGACATAGCGGGCAACCCTATCACATTACTGAAATTAACTTAGATATAATAAATAAAATCAAAGGTACTCTGTAGGTTTCTTCGTAGATTATAATTTACAATGTTATCAAGTCTAATTGTTAATATAAATGAATTAAATATCTTATCTCACCAATTCAGCGGCCACTTATATCTCGAACAACAGTAAACTGCAACAAAGTTGGTATCTTCTTCTTGAATATAGATATTTTAACTAACAGGTGGTTTATTTAAATAAAAGATTTGGTTTTTTTAAATAACTTATAAATCTGTTAGCAAAAATAAAAGATAAGAATTACTGTACAGAAAGTAATGCTTAAAATTAATAACAAAAAAAAAAGATTAAAATCCAGAAAATGACGAAATTTACTTAAAATCCCCAACCTTAGAACAAAAGAAAAAGAAAATAAAAATCTTTAAATAAACCATAAATTTAACTCTTGAAAATATGTAAAAATTACTCTGCAAATAAATATTAAGAATCAAAATTAAACATCTTTGATAAACCCTCAACTTTGACAACCCACTGTATTGTAAAGCCCCATAAACCACAACAAAAGAAAAGTTTAAAATCAACCGTAACAACTAGAACTTTGACATAGACTAACTCTTGTCGACACCTAATTTGACAAGAACTGCCCCACTTAGAAGCCTCTTATTGGCTGGAATGCTAAGCGTCGTCATAGATGCATCCTGATCCCTTAATTAATAAATATTTCATAGGTGTCGCCTATTACAGTGACTTTATACGAGGACAGTGGCGACAATAGAGCATAAGCTCTGCCCATCCGGCATTAATGGGCTAAATCTTTGTTGTTTATATGTGCATAAACGGGGATATTTGTTTTGCGTTTTTAAATAGTTTGTGTCTTAATATTTTCACTTTTAAAATACCAGTGTTGTGTATTTATGTATGAAGTTTGAGTCTCAGTTAGTTATTGTACATTTAGGTAAGCAAGTTTAAAAAAAAAAAACTGTTTTTATAAGCGATGTTTTTGGAAGCTTTCCTTTTGAAAACACTTATTTAGAAGTAAATTACGAAATTAGAGTTACCAGATTTCCCTCGGCAAAAAAAAGGGGAAACGAATGTCTGAGCGAGTTCTAGCCTAACAAATAAAAAAAAACCAAAAAAGGCTACTTTTTGTAACAAGTATCACCTCAACAGCAACTAATATAAAAAAGTATTGTGTTTTGCATACTGAATATCCCTAATAAACTGTTATCTCTGATGTAGAAATATATGATTTTTAAAATTATAATTGGTACATAAAAACAGGGCCAATTCGGTTAGGTTAGGTTGTCCGGTGACGAGAGAGCATCTGGTAACCCTATATACAATAGACTTAAATTGATTTATAAAATATAGTGATGTAAACTGCAAATACTATATAAATATTTTTTTGCAATTCTTAGTTACTTCAGGAACAGCAATATCTTCTCAGGTTATGTAGCTTGAAATTTAATTAATGTTTATTCTTTGCAAATAAGGCATTTTTTATATAACAAATTTTCTATTAGTAGCCTTATTAGTGCAAAGTATTCTTAAAAAATGTGTAGGTATTGTGTATATCTAAATAAAAGATATGACAAGTAACATTGTACTGTGTAAGCTACGTACCTTCAAAACAAACACGAGGACCTATGAAAAAAAACATTTAGGAAATGTTATTTATTTGGGAACAGAGGAAATAAAATTAACAATGTAATATTGAATAACAATTTACTTATATACTTTGACAAGTCTTTATTTTATTAATATTAATAATATTGGCAAATATGTAAAGTTGACACCAATTCATAATTACTATAAATTATTCATTTGTTTCCAAATCTGGGTCGAATAAGGAAGAAAAAGCAGAGGTCTCTGTGATATAATTAAAAAGCTATTATAACTAGTATTCGTGTGTTCTGATCGCAGTATCCAGATATTTCTGTTGCTAAATTGGCAGTATAAAATGAACCATCAAGCTAAAAAACATATACAAACAGTAATATGCTTTACGAAAAAGTCAATGCCTGGAAAAGAAATGAAACACGAACAATACTAAAATGGCTGGTTTATTGTGCATGCAATGACTCACATTTATTGGTCAAATATTGAATGAACATAATAAAAAAAATTAGGTATTGCAAGACAGATTTTCATATATTGTTCATGGGCTTACAAGCAAAGAGCACTAAGTCAAATGTGAACACAGTTGACTTAATGCTTTTTGCTTCTAAGCCTATGATATATCATATTTAATTAAAAATGAAACTAACAATTTATTGCAGAAGAATCATAATTTAATGCGGAGTTTATAACAGCATAATTTTCCAGATTTTAAATATACCCATAAAAATTGAATAAAACTTACTTCAACATTGCTTGCAACTTTTCAATTTATTTAACAACAATGAATATTAATTTTCATTTTACAAATCACATAATTCTTAAATATTCACATAATTTTGTGTAAAATTCATGAGCCAGAGCTAAAAAGTACACACGTAAGTCTAAGCATTAAAGCATAGAGCCCTTGTTTGTGAGATCTAGTTGAACATTAAACATATTCATTTGCCTAGGCACGGACTAAAGAGCCAAATTTACCTTGAAGTGTAACCAATTAATCTAAAAACAAAAAAAAAATAAACATTCGAAGTACAGATACTAAACATAGTGGTGAGAGATGGAGTTTTAAGTTTTTTACTTTAACTTACAAATATATAAGAGCCCTAAAAACAAATAAAAATTAATTTTAAATAATGTTTAAAAACCAAAGAATCCTAATGGATATAATCAATATTAAATTTGTTGTTGTATTTGTTTATTAGTTCCCAGGACATAACCTATAGACTTATTTTTAAGTTTTTGGATTTATTATAATTTTTAAAATTTACACTTTTTATCAAGCTTAAACCTTATTTTATACTTATGAAATCAATAGTAAAACATACCTTAAACTATTTGTTAAAAAACAGTCCTTACTAAATCATCAAATTTTCGTAAACAGCTGATTCCAAGCCATATAAATATTGTTAGAATACAAAGTCCAAACAACAAACTTTCGATTAAAGCAAAAATCAAGTAACGATATATAATAAATTTGCAAATAAACTGAAATAAACTAGACGAAATTCCTATAAGATCAGTGGTAAACATACATTTTTTGCCCATTAATGACGGATAAAACGTTAACCACTGTTGTCGCCACTGTATAAAGTCGGTGTATACTTTATGTGAGAATTGTATTAAACAGAAATATAATGACATTTCCGTCTAAATAAAATAAAAGTATATTTTATATAAATGTCTAAAACTTAAACTAACTTAGCGTTCTGGATCAAAAAGACCATGGCGAAAAAAAGAGAGACAAAGAAAACCCTTTCGGCCTATCTTTTCTAAAGGGAAAAAATGCTTTTCCAATAAAACATCGCCTTTTTTGAAAAACGCTTCTAATATAAAATATTCTATTGTATTTTTAACATAGTAAATTGACAGTTTATTATAATTGAATCGATCCAAATGAAAAGTAAATTCTAATTAGTTTTAACTTAAATGAAAGCAGGCAAAGAAATCTTCCCACGAAAAGGGCCATATGATAACCATAAACTTTTAAGGGGTTGTATCATCGAGTGCAACTTGATAGGTTTATCTTAAGTAAGTTTATATAGGTCTGCACAATCTAGAAGATAGCGTTTGAGATAAGTGTTATTTATTGTTTTGTTTAGCTTTTAAAAACTCTCAAAATTAATATTGGATAGCTTTACTTTAACGACTTCTTTGAAATACTCGTGTTTAAGATTTGTCATGAAAAACCGCCTATTGCTTTAGAAAAATATCGTTTTAAAATATATAAATTAAGAATTTATATACTCGTTGCTATAGTCTATTGCGTTACACTATGATGCGTATGAGAAAAAGGAATCGAAAGAGGTTTGATCTGGCTTTGCTTAGTGGGCTAAAATGTAGTAGTATCAGTTACTGTTGTTGTAAACAGTTGCTGTATAATTTTTATGGGGGGTCGGTTCCAAATAAATGTTTCCATGTAGGGATCAGGCCTTTGGGCCCCCATTAAGTTGGCGCCCCTGGTCTTCAAGCACATAGTCTATAAACAAGTATATTAATAAAGGAAAAGAAACTATAAAACATACAGAATAAGTGACACTTTAAAAAATCTGAATCCAAATACCAGATGAAACTATCTACTCCGATGTCATGTTAGACACAACCCAATTATTTATTTATTGTTATTGTTAAACAAAATTAGGCTTGAAATACATGATAGAAATTTTGGGCAGCAAGTGAAGAGATATTTGCATATTTCGGGTCCCATGCCCGGTCTTTAAAAGAATCTTTAGAATCTATCACCCCTAAGTGGGCTGAAAGTGCAATAAACACACTCCTAAAATCACCTTATATCCTTATATAATTGTGATATGCGTACCTTAACCTTTTATTTGAGTGAAATCTTAATAAAACTGGCGTGTGATATTTTCCGGTATTTTACGACCATTTATATGAAATTAGCTATATATATATATATATATATATATATATATATATATATATATATATATATATATATTTGGAATGGAAAAAATTAGTAATTTTTTAAAATATATTTAAGGTTAAGTTAGGTTTCTTTCCCCTTTTCTGTCACAGCACTCTTACTAGAAGTCAAATTGATTTATAAAAAGCATTTTCAAATTCAAAAAATAATGAAAAAGAAGTAATTTTAGATAAATATTGTTTTACTATAAAACTTGATACTTTTTGATACTAGACATTATAAGAAAGTATTATAATATAATATAATATAAATATAACGGATAAAAGATCTAATAGCACCCTTGTATTCTTCTGAAAACACTGCAAAAAATGCAGCTTTTCAAAATTTCGAAAATATCTCACAAACTAAAAGAGTTAGAGTTCTATTCATAACAATTTTGAGTTAGCTTAATGGTGCCGTACAACGTTTAACCGAATCTGTAACTCTTATAGTTTCTAAGATCACAATACATGGAAGACCAAAATGTGCCACACTGTATATATATATATATATATATATATATATATATATATATTTACGTTTTTACCTTCAGAACAATTTTCCTGCAGATCAAAAGCAAGACCAAGTAATACTAGAAGATCTGATGTCAAGAAAGGACAAACAAGTGCTAGGGCAAGTTCTTCAACGACAACCCGAAGATCAGAAATTTCGAAACCAGCTAGCAGAAATAAAAAAGAAGAGAGACCATCTAGCTCAAAATCAGAAAGGTAACTACAGAAACATGAATATATTTTTTTACCTCCGCATATTTTGATTATGTTATGCAAATGAAAAAGCAACTATAATCATTGTATTTTCGTATTTTCCGTTTTAATTTGAAAAAAAAAACATTTATAGTATGTTAACCAAACTCATCAGTTACATTTCGCTAAGACAGATATAGCTCAAAATCAAAAAGGGAGCTACAGAAATATGAATATGTTTATTTAGTTCCACATATTTTAGTTCGATTGCTATGTAAATGTTTTTAAAAAACAACTATTTATTTTTCTGTTTTCTTTTTTAAGTTTTCAAAAATATTTTGTTATGCAACGGCATTCATTACCTACAACTAAGTAATTAAAATAGTATCTTACATAACCATACAAAAAATTAAACTTACCTTTAGAAATTCTGAAAACAATGATTCAGAATCTGCTGGAAAATCTGATGCAAAAGAAGAACAAGCAGAAGAAAAAAAATTTGAATGTAGTGGTATGGAGAGGGAATTAGCCGATGTTCTAGAACGAGATATAGTACAGAAAAATCCAAATATACGATGGGATGATATTGCCGATTTACACGAGGCCAAAAGATTATTAGAGGAAGCTGTAGTTTTACCTATGTGGATGCCCGAATTTTTTACAGGTATGGTGCATATGAAGTATGGATAGAAAAATATTTAAATCCCCAGACTTAATGTTTAAAACAAAACATTTGCAATATATTTCAAGGAATATCATAAAAGTAGAATAATAACAGCAGAGTTGTTTTTAAAAACTTAAAGTACTTAATAGGCCTAAACTTAAAACCAGTAAACTGAACAATAGTATAAACAGCTATAAGCGTATACTTTATATTAAAGTATCCAGATATAAAAAATCTCTGAAAGTTCGTATTTCTCAAGCAAAATAACTCATTTCTTATATAATAAATTTTTACATTTTAGATTGGCAAATATTGAGTTCACTAGCATTTTCTATAACTATAATGTATTTGTAAAAATATTTGAGCAGCCATACTTATCAATGTAATTTCAACCGCATCCAAAACTGTGTTCATCAATTGTTTCATATAGAGGAGGAAGCATTGACAATTTTTTTTCCTTGTAATGGTCCTAAAACTCTATTTTTAGGAATACGAAGACCCTGGAAAGGGGTACTTATGGTGGGACCACCAGGAACAGGGAAGACGATGTTAGCCAAGGCTGTTGCAACCGAATGTGAAACTACGTTTTTTAATGTCTCATCTTCAACTTTGACATCAAAATATAGAGGCGAATCCGAAAAAATGGTCAGGTTACTATTTGAAATGGTAAGTCGTACTATACCGGATCATTTTTCGAAAGGACGGTAGTTATACGTTGCCAATGTATCATAATGTTTTGTCGCGAACGATTATCGTAAGTTAAGTATCGTTGCTTCTTCATATTTAGTGGTGTATTTTATGTTCCTGTCATAAGAAGTCATAGTGTAGTAAAATACCAAGTAATTATAACTAATTTTATGGCAATTTTAACTGGTTTAGAATAGTTATCTGTACGCTAAAATATGTTGAGGTATGTAAGCTCTCGAGTTAAAACATCGTGCTATTTTAAACATAACCTAAATATCTATATACAGGGTTTTCATTTATATGTTGACATCTATCTTTAGCTTAAATTAAATTATATAAAAAAAACCTAAACACGAAAGTTATAGGATTTTTCGTGTATTACCTTAGAAATACTAAAAATAAAAAAAAATTAAAAAGTAGAAATAAAGGCATAACCTTTTTTTTAACCGGATACCCTGTATATTTCTTCTTGCTGATTTTAAATATACTAGATCTGATAGCTTTATCTTTATAGATAATCGAGAAAAATGGCAAGAGCCTTGCCATAGGAAACAATGTATTCCCCATACTTATGTGAGAATGTTCGCTGTATATATATATATCTTATATATATATATATATATGTATATATATATATACATATATATATACATATATATATATATATATATATATATATATATATATATATATATATATATATATATATATATATATATATATATATATATATATATATATATATATATATATATATATATATATATATATATATATATATATATATATATATATATATATATATATATATATATATATATATATATATATATATATATATATATATATATATATATATATATATATATATATATATATATATATATATATATATATATATATATATATATATATATATATATATATATATATATATATATATATATATATATATATATATATATATATATATATATATATATATATATATATATATATATATATATATATATATATATATATATATATATATATATATATATATATATATATATATATATATATATATATATATATATATATATATATATATATATATATATATATATATATATATATATATATATATATATATATATATATATATATATATATATATATATATATATATATATATATATATATATATATATATATATATATATATATATATATATATATATATATATATATATATATATATATATATATATATATATATATATATATATATATATATATATATATATATATATATATATATATATATATATATATATATATATATATATATATATATATATATATATATATATATATATATATATATATATATATATATATATATATATATATATATATATATATATATATATATATATATATATATATATATATATATATATATATATATATATATATATATATATATATATATATATATATATATATATATATATATATATATATATATATATATATATATAGTGAATAGTTGTTAAAATTCGCAAACTAAAAGGTACGATTTAATAGGATTTTTTTAATTAATTAATGTACACACATATTTTAAGGCATTTAATTTTACTGTTACGTTTTGAGAATTTAAAATATTTGTCGTAAAAAAATACTACCTAATGAAAATAAATGCAATGTCATGTTTTAAATTCGAAAATATATTAGACTGTTAAAATACGTATAGTGTGCGTTACAAACAAAATCGTTAATCAATAAAAACAAAACTTAATAGACATGGTTAATTTGGAAATATTTTCTTAGATTGTAATGTGTTATCAACCTATGGGAAATTTAATTCTAAAGAATAATCTAAAAATATATTTGGTTTCTAGATTTCTGCCATTATACAAAGTAAACGAAAAACTGGTTAATTGTCATTTATTTTGTATCGTGGGACATTTAACTCTAGAGAATAATGGACGTTAATCTAAATAAGTTGTTTCTCTTTTTTTATATACCACTCAAAATAAACGGTTAACTGGTTAACTGTCAATTATTTTGTACCATTGTGGAACAAATCTATCGCAAAACAGTATGATATAAAAATATTTGTGAATTCAAAACGTGGAACTGTCGTGTGAAGGAAAATTCGATAAACTGACGATGGTTTAAATATTAATGCTACAAGTTAAGGGTAACCAGCATCAGTTTATGTTTATAGTTGTATCAAGTAAAAACGAATTTTTAATTAAATGCTACAGAAAGGGATTTCTATATTATTAAAACTTAAAATAATTTATAGATTTTAAGACCGCGTATTATTTTAGTTCCTTTATCAGTTTTCTATTGTATCATGTGTGAGAAACTCTATTTCTTGTCGAGTCATATTAAGGTAGGTTTAGGAGGATCGCAGTCTTGGGAGTTTGTTTAGATCCGCAAATCTGAAACACCACTATAATTACTATACTAAAATCATCAAAAGTTTTTCTCGTTGCTTCTTGTATATTGCATTTCTTGTAATAGTAAAAAAAATCACCTTGTCAAATTTTGCATATAGGATTTCTAGATCTCCTAGATTCTCCCGTTTTCTACGGTCTGTCATTCTGGCTGTGCACAACATAGCTGAAAAACTACTTTTCAGATTGACTTCTAATTTTGGGCAAAAATCAAGGATTATTGGGGGAAGGTCACATTTTCATAAAAATTAACAAAATTGCGGCCTTATAAGATGGTAAAAAAAAATTTATTAAAAAACTACTTATCGAATTATCGTCAAATTTTGCACAGGTGGTAAAATTTTGGTGTGTAGTCATTATGGCGAAACAAAATAGCCGCCTAATGAGTGTTAAAAAATACAGCCCCAAAAAAACTATTTATCCAATTAATTTAACATATGGTACAAAAATCAAATGTCAAATAGGGATAATGTGGTAAAATTTAAGTACGAAGATTGTATGATAGAAAAAAACATAGGGTTAATTAAATGTTTAAATAGTTGGTAAAATTCCATTCCCTGGAATAATACTTTCTTTTTAATGAAGGAAGTTATTAAGCTACATAATTTAATTGTAAGAGACTATATAAATAGTTATGAAAAATTAATAAAAACAATAATAATATAGAAATAAATTAAGATCAAATAAAAAAATCAGTAAATTGCCTTTACCCGGGACTCGCCTCGTTATGAATCTGTCATTTTATTATAAATAGTGAAGTCTAACCCAATTTAGTTGCGCACAGTTATTTAGTAACACATAATATACTGTCTTTTCATCAAACATTTTTATTGGGCGCTATTTTGTTCCAGTATATTGGATTCGTACCAATATTTTATCGGTTTCTACCTATGCCACACTTAATTTTTGGTCATAATTTAAAATAAATTGAATATGTAGTTTACAGTAATTTTTTTCAGACCGCCATTTTATTTAGTACCAGTTTATTTTTATATCACGTTTAATTTTTCTACAGTTGATTAAAACGATTTTTTACGTTGATTTTTTAAACATTTTATTTGTCCAACATTTTGTTCCGCCATCTTGAATTCGTACCACAACTTTACCGGTTCATCTATATCCCTATACCACAATTAATTCTTACCTAAAATTTTAAATCCATCTGTTAACTAGTTGTTTCAGGCCAGGCTGAAATTTTGTTTCGTCATCTTGGATTCGTACCAAATTTTTACTAGTTGGGTCCTACGTAATACTTTATAATTTGTATGCAAAACTTGCGGTAAATTAGATAAATTGTTTTTTAGCAATCACTTTTTTCACATTTCACTACGTCGCCATTTTGTTTCGCCATATTTGATTTTTAAAGTTAGTCGTAACTTTTAGTTATGCTGCGAACAGACAGAACGACCGAATGACAGATTGATCGACGCAATTGAGAAAACATGTTTTTAGGCATCTAGGGGCCATAAAACGTGATAATCTGAAAATCTCGGTGGGTGATAATTTCAGGGTTTCAATACTTCCCTTTTTCGAGAAAAGTATAATCGGTAAGTTTGCCTTAACCCAAAGCTTTCTCCGTATAAAATTCGGGCTACGTACTGATAAAACATTTTATGAATCTATATACCAAGTTGTTTGGAAATAACCTAAAAAAAAGAGATACATTATCGTTTGTTTACAGCGGGGATTGCCAACCTTTTCATTGTGTCGAGCCACTTTAATGCGTTCTAATAGATAATAAGATACCTACATTTTTTGACCAAAAAATACGTTACATATTTGAAAATATTTTTTTATTATACAAGATTACAATGTTGCATCATAGTTCATGACCGCCATTCGAATTCGATTATCCAAATGTTCGTGTCTAATTCGATTATGGCAATTAAATCTGGATACTATGGTCTTTTTCTTTTCATAAAAAAGATCATATTAATATTTCGTTTAATACCCAAGGTTTTAGAGCTTAATAATTTTGATGCATTATCTTCAGCAAAGTGATGCATGGTACATACTGAAATTGCTTAATATTATTTTTCTTTGAGCTATAAATTGCACCAAGAATACAACTTCATTAATATCTTTAAAAAAATCTTAAATTCATTCTTCCAGTTAGGCACAATCAATCCGTACACAAGTTTAACGTTTAACAGATTGAAAAATGTAATGCGCTGCTAAACCTGCAGACCAGAGCCGCTAGGGCTGTTTGATAGAGATGGGATAACTTTTCAAGTATATAGTATAATATCGGTGATGGATATTTAATAGAAAGCTCTGCAGTTTTTTAAAATCGTCTAAACACTGAGGTACTAAAAATGTACACGAGGGCTACCGGTAGCTGGCCATCTACGGGTTGGCGACCATTGGTTTATAGGATCTCTAAAAAATTACTACCATTATATATATATATATATATATATATATATATATAATATATAAATATATATATATATATATATATATATATATATATATAAATAAATATATATATATATATATATATATATATATATATATATATATATATATATATATATATATATATATATATATATATATATATATATATATATATATATATATATATATATATATATATATATATATATATATATATATATATATATATATATATATATATATATATATATATATATATATATATATATATATATATATATATATATATATATTTATAATTTGTTTCTTGAAAAAAAAACCTTTTATTTATAATTACTATACAGGGTGGTCTGAAATATTTCTAACTAAAACACTGTTTTAGTTAAAATAAATGCTCATTTTGAAAATGCTTTTAATCAAAAGCGAAACGTCGAGTGGAAATATAACCACTATTGTTTCAATGCATAAACCTAGACCCAAGAAATATTTTCGAAGTAATTATATATATATATATATATATATATATATATATATATATATATATATATATATATATATATATATATATATATATATATATATATATATATATATATATATATATATATATATATATATATATATATATATATATATATATATATATATATATATATATATATATATATATATATATATATATATATATATATATATATATATATATATATATATATATACTGGGTGGTGCAACCAAGATGGCGTGGACGATTGTGGGCAAACGGAGAGGATTTGAAAAAAAAAAATTGAGATATGATTGATAGTCAAGAACGCTGTGTTTTAAAATTATACCCATTATACAGGGTGGTCTGAAAAGTTCGTGGTGAACCAAACTTGTGTTTTTTTTAAATGGGATACCCGGTATATTATTATTTTAGTTGATTCTCCTATTCCTTGCGATCATTTTGATATAAGGTTAGTTGGGTCTAAAATTTATACCAAGGGAATGGGACGAGGTTAAAGTGGAAAAAAGGGTTATACTCCGGCCATTTTTTGAAAACAATTGAAGCAGGTATGGAAAAACCAAATATTCTATAAAATGTATTGTATCTAGGACTACAATAATCGCTTGTAAGTCGTTCAAAATTATTCACTGTTATACAGGGTGGTCAAGTTTTGCAAATTTACCTTGGATTGAATTTTTTTAAATGGAACACCCTGTATATTTTACTTTCATGTTAAAGATTACATTACTAGCTTTCAGAAAATACCATATTTGATACCTTTCTGACCAACAGTTTTTCAGTAAATTAGCTGTGAAATCAAAATTTCTTCATTTTAACACGAATTACTCTGAATTCACGTTGTTAAAATTGACAATTTAATATTAGGAGGCCATGATATCATCATAAATTGAACAAAAGATTGACAGTCCTGTCAAAACAGCAAAGTGTCAGAATATTGTCATCAGTAAATAAATAAATATTGTTCTTTGATGATGCGATGCCGAAATAAAAACAAGATAGAAGCTTTTGCAAGTTTATCATAGAGATTTCAAGAAACAGGAAATGTTGGTTTCAAAAAAAAGGAAAGTAATTAATAAACCAGTTACCAATGAAGACAATGCTTTGACAGTATTAATAACAGATCTTTTTTTACAAAAAAAATAAATTTAATATAAATCAACAAAAACAATGTAATTAAAACTTATAAAAGCTGTTCAACTAAACCACCGTTTTGCTGAAGGCACATTTCGAGTCTATCCATAAAGGAAAGTTTCACTTTTCTCAAAGTCAGGTCTGAAATGTTGCGAAAACTGCTTATTATTCTCAACTTCATATCTTCCACTGTGGTTGGAACCTCTTTATAAACTTCTTCTTTAACATGTCCCCATAAAAAGAAATCTAGTGGCGTTAAATCGGGTGACCTCGCAGGCCACTTAACTGGTCCACCTCGCCCAATCCAATGCTCTCCTTTCCAATTATTGAGAAAATGTCTTACATGCCTATGGTAATGCGGGGGTGCTCCATCATGTTGGAACCATAAGGAATTTCTTAACATTAAAGGTAAGTCTTTGAGCAATACGGGCAACTCATTTCTCAAAAAATTTAAATAGACTTCTCCCGTTAAATGCTCTTCAAAGAAATATGGTCCTATAACATGAGAGCCAATTATACCTCCCCAAACATTAATTGACCATTTATTTTGATGGTCCACCTGACGAATCCAATGTGGATTTTCGGTTGAATAATAGTGCATATTATGTTTGTTAACCAAGCCGTTGCTTTTAAAAGTTGCTTCATCTGAAAACAGCACCCTATCTACAAAATCTGGATTATCCCAAATTGTATTTAAAAACCAAATTGAAAACTCTTGTCGTTGGACGTAATCGCGATCGTACAGTTCTTGGTGTAATTCAATGTGGTAGGCATGATATTTATATTGTTTCAGAATTCGTTTAATACTAGTGCGTTCAATATCAGTAGCTCTCTCAATTTCCCTGGTACTTGTGTGTGGATTTTCTTGCACTGTTAATAACACTGTCAAAGCATTATCTTCATTGGTAACTGGTTTATTAATTACTTTACGTTTCTTAAAAGCAACATTGCCTGTTTCTTGAAACCTCTCTAATAAACTTGCAAAAGCTTCAGGTCTTGGTTTTTTTTCGGCATCGGGATATCGTACCGTATAAACCCTGCTTGCTAGTAAAGAGTTTTTTTGACACTCGCCCAACATAAAAGTCATGTTTATCAACTCTGGAGTACTCAAACTCATTGTTACTTAACAATTTCTCGGCTTATCATCAAAAAACAATGGTAATTGATGCCAATTCTCTGACACTTTGCGGTTTTGACAAGAATGTCAATCTTTCTTTTCATTTATGATTATATCATGGCCTCCTTATATTATAGGTAGTCAATTTAAGCAACGTAAATAATACCGTTTCTGTTAGAATGAGTAAATTTTGGTTTCACGGTTAATTTACTAAAAAACTGTTGGTTAGAAAGATATCAAATAGGGTATTTTCTGAGAGCTGGCGATGTTATCTTTAATATGACAGTAAAATATATGGGGTGTTCCATTTAAAAAAATTCAATCCAAGGTAAATTTGCAAAACTTTTACCACGCTGTATAACAGTGAATAATTTTGAACGACTTACAAGCGATTATTGTAATCCTAGATACAATACATTTTATAGAATATTTGGTTTTTCCATACCTGCTTCAATTGTTTTCAAAAAATGGCCGGAGTGTAACCCTTTTTTCCACTTTAACCTCGTCCCATTCCCTTGGTATAAATTTTAGACCCAACAAACCTCATATCAAAATGATCGTAACGAATAGGAGAATCAACTAAAATAATAATATACCGGGTGGCCCATTTAAAAAAATACAAGTTTGGTTCACCACGAACTTTTCAGACCACCCTGTATAATGGGTATAATTTTAAAACAGCGTTCTTGACTATCGGTAGTGCGTATTTTCCCCTAAACCACACCGGCCCAAACAGTTAGTGGACCAAAACTTCACTGGCCCAAACCGTCGAAATCCCGACAGATTGGAATGTGTGGAATGCGCCGCTAGCCCGACACTTTAAATACCGAATTGGCGAGCTACGCTACTGGCTAAAAATTCTTTAAATAGGCCTGCTGTGTTGTCAAGTTTTATTGATAAAAATAAATATATTTGTTGTTAACCGTATATTGACTGTTTTTTATTTGGTTTATTATAAAGCATTTGTTTATCACAGGATAATATCTAATTAATGGAATAATGGAGATTGAATATTGAAATAAAAAATTATTGTTGGAAAGCCCAGGAAGAGGTTATTGCATGTTTGCATTGAGATGATTTTAAACCTTCTACCCTTGTCTATACATAAACAAGGCTTCTACATATAAAGTGAGTATGTTTATTTTAGAATAGTGTGAATATGGTATAAAGTTGCAACCATTTCAGTTTTTGGACTCTTACACTCAGATAATCTTATTTGTTAGTATATAGGATTGAGTCCCCATCTGTTATTAATGTGGATATTGTTCCCTACCTAAAAATAAAACAAAGTTGTCTACTAAAGACTATATAAAATTCCACAAAAGCCTTGATGCTTGAACATGTATCTTTTAACTAATATGTTTTATGAGCTTTTTGAGACACATAATTTCAACTTTTTTTTTAAGTTTTTTAATTTTGTATCCTGATCCTAAGCAAATACCTATCTAAAAATCAGTTTTTATCAGACACATATTGATTATTATTTTATAAGATTGTTAATGATTTTCCCTAAGCTTGTTATTCGTGCAGGTACTTTATTAATTATAATTTGTTTTAGGACCAAGTCTTCTTGATGTTTGATATAGGTATCGTAGACAAGGCTTAGGAAGTTAGTTCTGCTCATATGTGCATTGCAGATAGTAGTGACGTGTATATTATAGTAGTACTTACAATTACTGTTGCTGAGAAAGTGTGTAGTTTAAGAACTAAAAAAGATGCACCATATGATAAATGTAGGGTCAACTTTATTATTAATTTTATCTTTAATAATTTTTTTTGTTACTGTAAAGTGTATCACATATTTTGTATATTGATTAAAGATATATAGCTAAAGTGAATTAGAAATTTGAAGATTTTTTCCCCATATTTTAAAAATATTAACTGTGGCCTATTTATATATTTTCTTCAGTTGGTATACACAATTGAGTAATAAGTTAATTTAGTAAGTATGCAAGATATTGCACATCTCACCTTTAATTTTTTTTAAATCTAAGTATGGCTTAAGAAAAAGTTAGGTAGATGATATAATTATAAAGAACAAAAGTCTTTCGAAGATACCTTCAATTAATTTCATGCTTTCAGGTTCTTAAGTTTATTAACTGGTATAAAGTAGTTTAGATCTTGTAAATTATCTTATCAATTAACTTATTAAAATATAAACTTTTATAGCCTAATCTTATAAAATTTCCTAAAAATATTAGATCTTATCGTTGATTTTACCATATGTTGGGAACTGGCTGTCAAACTTATAAGACTGCGTATTGTTGAAAAAATTATGGTATAGTCTTTATTCAAGTAAATGTTAATTTTAAATAAATAGTTCCAAACCAGTAAAAAAGGTATCCTACAATAGCTTTATACATAGATTTTGCCATATCACAATTAAATCAGCTGTACATTAAGGTATCATATTATAAGATTAATAATACTTAAGGTTGAGACAGTGTTTCAAGAAGGATAGACATTGACTGAAAGCATTATCCCATATAATACCTGTAGTGCCTTGTTTAATCCGACTAAGAAAAATATTTTTTAATTGACAAAAATCTGGTTTAAACATTATATGTTAAATATTATTTAACTGACTTTGACATAATGTCATTATTTGTCAAAATAAACTAATAATAAATGGTGCCAAGAATATATAACCAAATCCCATTGGAATTTAAGAGCAAATCATATTATATAATTAAACAAAAATCTTGAATACTTCAAAATGAAGTAAGCATTTCATGATTGCATACGAATTTTGATTGATCATAAATTAAACGTTCATTTAACTTTTTTGTAAAAAAAATTGGTAAATGTAGAAGTTGTAGATTTTTAATCCATTATTTTCTATCTATACTGGGTGTTTTTTCGGAAAAGCATGACAATTTTTTTTTGTTTTGATGGTACACCCTGTATATGTCCATCAAATGGGTCTCTTCTTGCTAATTATAATTATACTAGGTTTGAAACATTTATCGTGAAACACAACTGAGAAAATTGACAATATACCTATTATAAGAGATGTTAGAGAAAACATAACACCGATATGAATAACTTGCCTCTTATGGCATGGTTTTTCTCCATTGGCTTTAAAGCTAAAGGTATCAAATCTAACATATTTAAGATTAGCAAAAAGATGCCTATTTAATGGGCATATAATAGACAGGGTGTCCCATAAAAAAATTGAGGGTTCTATTTATAATCAATATTCCCGTACATTATTAGATGATAATTGATCATTGTAGATGATAAAAATACTATTTATTTGCCTGTCATTGTCAATATATTTTATTGTTATAGTTTAAAATTTCACAATGTTTGTATTTATTTAATATATTATTATACAAAAAAAACATAATTTTACAAAAGAAAATACACTTAATACTCTCTTATACAAACAGAACAATAGTTAAGTAATGAATCTTAAAATATTTAATACAGTCAGGTAATAAAACTCAGATACTAAAAGAAGTAAAATGTAAGTTTAACCCTAAAAGAAAAAATTAAGTGCTAAAATAAATATAATATATAATAGCTAGGAATAAGTTTTGTAATTTTTTAAATAAAACACATAATTTTACTGATTAATTTGTTTGTTGTGTCCAGATGCATATTAATCATACAATATATATATATATATATATATATATATATATATATATATATATATATATATATATATATATATATATATATATAGATATATAGATATATATATATATATGTATATACTACTACCTGGTCTACCTACTACCTACCTAAACTTGGTAAAGCTTATGGACATCCAAAATAAATAAGTAGCTAACCACAATCACCATATTAATATTGCATAAAATGTGCCATCTCTACACATTTATAGAAAGCCAGCTATATTCACTGTTAAAATTTAAAATGATCAGTAAAATTGAACTTTGTGACATTAACTCAAATCATATTAACAGGCATATTTTTTTTCCTGATAGTATGGTGAATGTAAGATATTTTGTCTTGGGCGCAATTGGTCAAATCAGGAGTACTCGATGTACCTACATAAAAAAAAATAATAGGATTGAATTGATAACCTCCTTTTGGAAGTCGAGTAAAAATTACCTGCACAAATTCAAATAAAAAAAAATATAAGGTTCGATATTTTCGTTAAGGTGATAAAATGCCAATTTGTCTGGGCAGGTGAACCACTGATTTATTAAATACAATAAAATCCAATTTTCTTATTAAAATTATTTAAAAACAATTTCAAACAAATAACTTGGTTGGTGTGACTACATTCTTCAGGGCCTAGCTCGGATATAGTGAACAGAGCCTATAATTATGTTTTGCTCTTTCAATTTCTCCAAATGAAACAGACCAAAATTATTAATTTTACAAAAACAGTTTTGAAGCCAGGTATAATTTTGTGAGTTTTTTAACCTTACAATAAAAAAATACTGATATTCCATTTCCAATGATCATTTTTGAAGCTTAGTTTGCATTGGTTTTGATTAAAATTCTACAAATCATATCACTTGTTAACAATATGAATAATTTAAGTCTGTGATTACAAATAATTTCATAAGAAATTAATTACAGCTACCCTTACTTTTGACTAAATATGCTAGGTGGATTTTGAAGCTACGTTTAAGGTGTGAACGAACTATTTTTAACAAATTGAAGTTATCAAAATAACTGGCTTCTTAAAGCTAAAGAAGCAAGCTTTCAAATTCTGAAAATATTAACAAGATAGATTGCCTTCTTTTTAAAATACAGACAACTGTGTTTTTGTTATGATAACTTTAATTAAGTTTATGTATTGAGAGTTTTTATGAATTTTTCCAGTCCAGTCTGGAGTTAGCCTAACCCTGGATGTAACAATAATAGCTATATTTTAAAAAATGATACTTTAAATCATTTTGTGTATTTAATCACAAATATTTGTAAAAGTTATATATCTTTGTTACTGGACATTGTGGATAGCTATATGATGTGGAGAATCCGTGTTGAATGATTTCAAAATGTATCTACTTAATTATGTTAAAGTAGGAGGAGAAGCTATGAGTCAGCCTAAAGAAATCAAAATTGGAGTACCATAAGGTACAGTGCTGCGTCTTGTGCTTTTTAACATGTATATCAACACTCTTTGTAATCTTGGCACGAGGGGGTAAAGTGGTTGCCTATGGTGATGACTCCACTTTGATTTTCCCCAGTAATACATGGGAAGAATTGCAGTATTTATTAATTGAGGATATGAATAAGGTTAAATAGTTTTTGGATAACTGACCCTTAATGTAAAGAAAACTAACTTATTCAATTGCATAAATTAATCATCCAAATTTTAATTAAATTAACATAGATTCTTTGAGTGTACTGTTGGTAAATAAAGCAATAAAAAATAATAAAAGTTTAAAGAAATAAAAAGTTTTAAGAAGTAAGTCTATTCATTGTAGGTCAGACACATTGTAATGGCATAAAATACCTACTTGACAAAATGGTGAATGTCAAGATATAGTTTATTTTCCGAATAAATCTAAACCTAAGATTATATTAAACATTAACTTTATTTAAAACACATTACAGTAAATATTTTCTTGTATGATGTAATCAGTCTTCTCAACTCACAAAGGGATTGTTTTCACTTGCCTCGCCCCTGGCAATAACTGAATTGGTGTAGTTGGTAAGAAGGCCAGATTTTAATCAATGACATACATACTAACTTTCTAGAGCTTACATCTTGTTGGTGATCTTATTACATAGTGGTCGTCCCTAGGCATACTAAAAATAAAGAATTTTCTTAATTACTTTCAAAAAAATTAATTAAAAAAAAAAGAAAGGAATGAAATAGATATTGCACTACTTAGAAAAATAACCAGGTCCTGGTGAACTTATGCTATTTGAATTTTAAAAACAAAAAAAACTACATATATTTAAATAATGAGCCCATATAATTTCAAAAAAATTGATCATACTAAATGCTTATTTGTGGAAGTATTATTCTAGTTTTATCTTAGGCATGTTATAAATATATTTGATTTAATCAGAAGTTGTACCATCTATACATTTTTACATTCCGATAAAACTAAATTCTATGAATGTCAGTTTTTAAATGTTTGAAATCGGACAAAAAATGGCGGATCTATTTAGCTGGCCATGTCACAAATATTAATGCAAATTTTAACAGACTTCAAAAAAGGAGGTTATCAATTTGACCCTCTGAATTTTTTGTATGTATGTACATATATTACTCTGCGATGGTTTCAACAATTTTGATGAAATTTTCAAGGAATATTGGGGATATTGCCCGAGTGGTCCCACAGCCAGCATATTGTAAAAAGGTTAAATATGGCGGAATGACGCTAATAAAACTCATATAAATTGAACTAAAAAGGATGAAATAAAAAACTGTATAAAAAATAAAACTTCAAAAAATGCACCTAAAAATGGAAAATAATATTTTATTCCATCTGGAAAATTTTAGTCTGTGAAGTCAGCACCAAATTAATACAGATAGTAAAACATTATACTCTTGGTATTAGACATCAAAACACTCATTACATAAATATAGTTTTGTGATTAGGTAATTAAGAATAAGTTTGGTTTCGATTTCGCAGACACAAGGTATGGGATTCACTTCTGGGGCGTTTCTTCACAATATCTACTGCAGAAAGCTTTGTTCTCCAAACATAAATTTTTATAAAAAATAAAAAAACTTCAAAAAAAAACAAAACTAAGAAGTAAAAAATAATATTTTATTCCACATTGAAAATTTGACTTTATGAAGTCGTCTTCAAACTTATTCTTAATAACTTAATCACAGACATTTATATAATGGGTACCTACATATATGGGAATAAAATATATTATTATCTATTAATTTTTACATTCCGATAAAACTTTAAATTCTATGAATATCAGTTTTTAAATGTTTGAAATCGGACAAAAAATGGCGGATCTGCAGGCATTTTCTTTATTTTGTTTAGATGGCCATGTCACAAATATTAATACAATTTTTAAAAGACTAAAGAAGGAGGTTATCAATTTGACCCTATGTATTTTTTTTATGTATGTATATCGATTACTCTGCGGTGGTTTCAACAATTTGGATGAAATTTTCAGGATATTCCCGAAGTGGTCACCCAGCATGTTTATTGTAAAAAAGTTAAAGAATAGCAGAATGACGCTAGATTAAATATTTTATTTGACGCAAAGCGGAAATAACATTTTTGTCTAACTTCACAAACTAAAATTTTAAAGAGGAAATAAAATATTATTTTTCTTCTAAGCACTTTATTTAGCTACCTATTTAACAAATTTTTCTTTGTAAGAAGAAAATATTTTGAAAAGGAGATATGCCTCATTTCTATTAAAATATCTAATTATTTTGACATATGAATTACCTCAGCAGTTCTGTATTTATTCTCAAATGGATCATAGAACCATTCCTCACTGCTATGTCTGTCTACTCATAATTTTATATGCAAAGCTGATTTTCAATTTTTATTGTTGTCTAAGATTCATACCCCGATTTGCCAAAATGGAGTCCACTGTGGATATGTCATAATCATGTTATCAACCAAATACAAATGTTTTTGCTGAGGTTTTTCTTTCAACTAACATTTAGTGTGCACTATACATTAAAAACCCAATATATTGTAGAAAATCCGAAGAGGAACATTTGAAAAAAAAATGTATACCTACACAAAAAAAGAATCTAGGTGACTTACCAATATGAAATTTGTACATTACAATATACTTTCTGATTATTCTGATGTCCTAATATTGATAGTCCTTTTAAATTGCCGAATCTAACTTTCTAGTACTCCCTTTCTTGAAATCGCATTTGAATGGGCGAAGAGCTGAGAATTCAGGACGTATCCGGAACACAGTAAAAGCTTGCATTCTTGCATATTATTTCTGCATGTTTCACAACCGAACCAACTAACAATTTACATCATGTTAGTAAAATTTATTTTATTGTATCCTAACACTGATACGACGCAGTAAAATTAATACGTAGCTATTTGCTATTTTTATAAACAAAATTCTTTGAGAACGATTTAAAACTTATTATTTAGGAATATTAATAACATGTTATCAACCATAAATAAAAAAACACCATATTATTTTACTAATATTTTCGGAAATATGTACTTCATCTGAACAATAACGCACTTTGGCAACAGTGACAGAAGTTTCTTACGTCATTGGCGTACATATTTATGTATTTCTACGTTTAAGGCCAAGGACAAATTCCATGCATTCCAATGTGTCGGGATTTCGACTGTTAGCGCCAGTGACGGTTATGTGTAATGTAGGTTCGGGCAAATGTCTTTTAGGGGTATTAACTGTTTGGGCCAATGAAGTTTAGGGCCAAATACATCGAACCTGACTATCAATCATATCCCAAAAATGTTTTTTCAAATTCCCCTCCGTTTGCCCACAATCGTCCACCCCATCTTGGTTGCACCACCCTGTTTTATATATATATATATATATATATATATATATATATATATATATATATATATATATATATATATATATATATATATATATATATATATATATATATATATATATATATATATATATATATATATATATATATATATATATGTGTGTATATATATATAGCAAGTAACCTAATTACTGGGGTATCGGTCCTAATTTAGGGCTAGATTTAAATTGCTTTTAAGCTACGCCAAGCTTTCGGTAATGATTATTACCTTCTTCAGGGCTGCAATATGAGAAGAAATTTGTTTTTTATCTCTGTATGCACATTAATTAGAAATTGAGGATTTTTAGAAAAAAAAGGTAGAAAATTGTACTCACTGCTTTGCAATTAGTATGATAACTTCTTGCGAAAAACAAACACACTTTGACCTTAACATTAAAATTAGATTTTAGATACTGGCAGGAATTCCTGTTCTCCATATATTTTTATATTGAAATACGAAGCAAGTAAATTTCTTATGTAGGTTTTTTTGACATGTAAAGAATGTTATAGTACGTTCTGTCAGGATGATTGAAACACAGATCTAGGATTTAGCTATGTAATCACATCGATATACGTCCAAATACAAAGAAAAATCAGTAGCTGAGAAATATCTTAATCAAACCACAACAAGTATGAATTGAACTATATAAAGGTATATGGATATAATACGTACAAATACTTATATTTTTTAAAAGGAAAATTCTGTGTTATTTAAACTATTATTGTTGTTCGTATAATTGTTCAGATTAAGTAAATTTGAATAAATAGAACTAAGGTCTTCGATATCAGCTCTCTTATTTAACGAATTAGGATTCAGAAATATTTCCACCATTTCCAGAAACAGTCTCTTGTTATAATTAGTTTCCTTACATAATATTTGGGTATCATTAAAGTTAAATAAGTGCCCTGATTGATTTGTGTGTTCTGAAAGTGCACAAGTATTTTTCATTAATCTACAGTCGCTTTTATGCGAAGTTATTCTGTCTTTTAGGACCCTAGAGGTTTGGCCTTACCTTCACACTCTGAACAAGGAATACTGTATACAATGTTTGATGTTTTTTGTATTTCATCCCTATCTTTTAATTTTGTAAAAGTGTTGCCTACTATTTTATTATGTTTAAAGGCGATTTTAATTGAAGGATCATACTTGAACAACTTGGTTATTTTTGTTGAAATTTCTTTTATGTAAGGTAACGAAAAATAGTACCTCGGTCTATTTTGAGAATCGAAGGCACTGATGTTGGAACTTATTCCATCATTTCTCTCTCCAGGGTTGATTATTGGAGCTGTGTTATATAATAGTTTTTTTAATAACTTTTGTGGATATGAATTCTTGAGGAGAATATCATACAATCTTTTTAAGTTTTTTCTAAGTAGACTAGGGTGAGAAATCCTTTCAATACGTGTTTTTAGAGCCAATACTAGATTGATCTTTATTTTTTTGGGGTGGTTGGAATGGAAATTAAGATATCTACCAGAACTGGTAGGTTTTATGTACCAGTCTAGTAAAATCTGGTTGTTGTCATTCCTAATTAGTTTGGTGTCCAAAAACGGAACACTATTGTCAGTTTCCCTTTCTACTGTAAATTGAATGTATTGGTTATAGCTATTAAACACTTGTAAGACCTCTTCTACCCCTTCTCTAGGTACAGAAGTGATTAAATCATCCACGTATTTTTTTAAAAACGGTAGTTGAAAAGACAGTTTAGGAATGCAGTCATCCAACAAATCATCCATTACGTATTGAGAAATGATGGGAGAAAGAGTGGCCCCCATGGGGGTGCCTAAAATTTTGTTTATAATACTTTTGATTAAACATGCAATATGTACTGTCAAAAATAAATTTTAATATTTCTAAAAAGTTGTTCAAGTTGAGATCTGTGTATTGGCTTATAGACTCCCAATTTTTTGTTATGCTATTTTTTGCTAATATATAGGGAATATTACTAAAGAGAGAAATGACATCTAGGCTTATTAGGACATAATTATGTGGAATTTGTTTTTTGTTTATTAATTCTGAAAATTGAAATGAATCTGTGATATAGTATTCGTTGTTTTTATTGTATGCAATAGTTAAAATATCTGTGAGAAATTGTGCTAATTTACTATTTGGGGCATTAAGTGAAGAAATTATTGGTCTCAAAGATAATTCTGGTTTGTGAATTTTGGGAAGCCCATAAAATTTTGGGGAAGTCTGATCGTAAATTGTGAGACTTTTAGAAATTTCATCACTCAATTGCCCTTGATCTTTAAGTTTTTTTACTAGTCTGTTAGCTTTTTGTTGATTAGTTGATGTGGGATCCCTGGTGAGCTGCTTGTAGTAGGTCTGATTATGTAAAATCTCTTCGGATTTATTTATATATGTTAGTTTAGACATAATAACAGTGACTCAGCTACTGATTTTTCTTTGTATCTGGATGTATATCGATGTGATTACATAGCTAAATCCTAGATCTGTGTTTCAATCATCCTGACAAAACGTACTATAACATTCTTTACATGTCAAAAAAACCTACATAAGAAATTTACTTGCTTCGTATTTCAATATAAAAATATATGGAGAACAGGAATTCCTGCCAGTATGTAAAATCTAATTTTAATGTTAAGGTCAAAGTGTGTTTGTTTTTCGCAAGAAGTTATCGATACTAATTGCAAAGCAGTGAGTACAATTTTCTACCTTTTTTTTTTTCTAAAAATCCTCAATTTCTAATTAATGTGCATACAGAGATAAAAAACAAATTTCTTCTCATATTGCAGCTCTGAAGAAGGTAATAATCATTACCGAAAGCTTGGCGTAGCTTAAAAGCAATTTATATCTAGCCCTAAATTAGGACCGATACCCCAATAATTAGGTTACTTGTTGTTCAACTAGTCGGTCAAGACTACCCTTCTCTTTAATATATATATATATATATATATATATATATATATATATATATATACAGGATGTCTTAAATAGCGTGTGCCACCATTGCTATCTTCGAAACGGTAAGTGCTACGAGTTCGGTTAAATTAGAGAAAAGTTGTCTTTTTTAGTACTCATTTAAGATCTTTTTACCGTGTTGCCCAAATCCTGTTAGTTTATGTGATACAGTGTGATGTGTAAATAACGCCTAAATCAATTTAGTGGAATATTTCAAAAACTGTTAATTTTAGAGATAAAGTTTAAATTGGAAAGTTTTATATTTTTTTGCTCTCTACAACGCGGTGTCTTTAAATTTTGATTCTGAAGTTTCATAATCTGGCCACCACTATCAACCTAATTTTTTTCAATACAAACCCGGATTTTTAGGTTCCGGTTTTGAAAGGAAATTGAATTTGCTATACAACCATGCATTGCACGGATATGGCTCACTACGTTTCTATCCAGAAAATCCATCATCGGGAAATAACAAAATTACCTGTGTACGGTCCTGTCTTTTTCTTGTACTTTTTCTAAATTCAAATATTTGACATTTTTACAAGAAAATATAGTTAAATAGTGAAAGCAAAAGTACTACAAAATTCAGTTTTAATAAACGGAAACTCTAAAATCTTCAAATAAATTAACAGGAACGATTCAAATTTTTATTTAAACATAAACTTTAAAACATTTAAAGAAAATAAAGGAAAAACTATTCACGATAAACGAAACTATTATATGTGTTGGAAATGACCACCATTATTTCGTAAACATTTTTGTGCATTTACAATAACCTTTTTTTGAATATTTTCTAACATCCTAGGATTAATTTCGTTACATGCCTGTCGAATTCTTATAATCAGGTCATCTAAATTCTGTGGGGTAGTTCGATACACCTTGTCTTTAATAATACCCCATATGGAGAAATCCATTGGGGTAATATCAGGTGATCGCGCTGGCCAGTTATAGGCCCGTTGTTACCAATCCATCTGTTGGGTTTAAAATTGTTTAAAAATCTTACACATCGGCGGTCTCAATGGGCGGGTGCACCATCTTGTTAGAAGTATTTAAAATTAAGAAGAATATCTAATGGAAGGTTATCTAGCTAGTAAAGATCTTGGAAAAAAAGTGGATAAAAAGTCAAGGTAAATAAAACCAGTCATATTTTCTTGAAAAAAAAAGAATGGACCCCACCAGTTTTCTGTCTAAAATCCGAAGCCACACATTGATACCTGAACTTTTCCTGGAAAGCTGTTTCACGGTGGAAATGTTCATTGCTTTGAGTCCACCGGTAATGTATATTACGATTGAACCATCCATTGTTGCAAAATCTACTTTCATCCGACCATAAGATTTTTTTACAAATGTCGAGGTCTTGCCTTCGACGCGCTTAAAAGCCAACGGCAAAATATCCTTCTCCTTGCGTAGTCAGTTGGCCTTAAATGCTGCACTTTTCTACAGCGATAGTGCCTAAATCTATTGCGGTGTAGTATTTTTTTTTGCTGAATCTTTTGATACACCAGTTTCTCTTTCTATTTCCCTTAAGGAAACTTCCCCTCTGTTAACATTTTTGTAATGTACATATCCTAAAATATAATGCAGAGTAGGTATTTAATAAAAATTCACATTATAATTAACTAAGGAACCGTATCCCCGTCAGCGGTGTTGCCTATTTAAAATAAAAAGTCAAATTTAGGGGGTGCTTGAGAAAAGCGGGACAGTAAAACAATTGTTTCTAAGATAGGGGAAAATTGGAAATAGTTTTTTTTTCTGGTTTTATTTTTAAAGACGTCGCCAAATAAAGTATCTTTGTGGCCCCTTTTGTAAGCTATGAGAAGGTTTATATTTTATATTTAAAGTTTCGTGTTTGGGCCAGCACCATCAATTTCATTATTTTTTAAATACCGACCTTCAATTGTCTTACTTCTTCAAGTACTTTCATACATAATGTCGTACCTAACATAATAACAATTAAATTAATAATAAAAAATGGAGGGATAACTTTATGAGGAGTGTTTGTATTATTAAGTATATGGAAAGTTTGATACATGTTTTACTTTCCTCGCAAGAGGAAAGTATTTTTATGTCAAAATTAGACTGATTATGGTAATTCAAAAGTCTATTTTATAGTGCGCAAAAAAATATCATAATATCTTATTTTAGATTGCAACAGTCATTGCATTGTACAGGTATATTCAAAATAACACTAATAATTTATTATTTTTAATTCTTACTTTCCAGTAAAAAGCTAGACTCTTTATGGCCGGTAAATAGCTTATTACACTAAAACCTTGTCTCGCAACGTCTGGTCGCGCGCCGGCGCCGCACACAGGCGATAAATCGTGAAAAGTCGGACATAACCTGTAGTTCATTAATTAATAAATGAAATAATTTTAATAGTAAGTTTTGACTACACATTTTAATAAAAATAAATATTTTAATATTTTTGGCTAAATTTAACTGAACTATTTTATGTTAAAAAGTTTTTGATATGTGCCATCAAAGAACCGATAGCAGACGGAACAACAGAACTACAGATAAATACAAAACATGTTCGGATTTTGAGGACCTAGACACGTGAACATAATGATCTCTCGAGTTTTTTCAAGGATAACAATACTTTCTTACAAATGAACTAAAAAATGCCACCTCTCAGTTGATTTTAATTTTAAATTTGCGCCTTCCTTTACAATGTACAAGTAGGTATAATTTTTAATGAAACAATTTTTTATTATGAAGCAAAACATTTAATGAAGCTAAAAATGTTCCAATAAAACTAAATGCCCTAAAATGTGTACCTATATTTTTTTGTATTT
>JAUTXW010000112.1:0-167425 GCA_030620095.1 Kuschelorhynchus macadamiae
TAAGGGAAACTGAATCAGAACCAATGGCGGTGCTTTTGATCGAATCTAGTTCTTCATTTACTTCAGAAGTGATGACGGCAGTAAAAATTTTGGGATGGTTTAGAACAACTGATTAATTTCATCTAGTTCTTGTAGCTTAGCAGGAACTTCCGAGTTTTTGTTTTTATTTAAAACCTGCAGAGATCTTAGGGTATTCCAAGTTTCCTTGGATTTTTTTTCCGTAGAGTGAATTCCATGTATGCCCGTTTCTCTCGCTTAATAGCCCCTGAAGAGTAATTTCAAAAATATTAAAGTAATCAAAGTGAGCCTGGAGCTTTGTTTTTTATATTTCACTTAAATTCTATAAAATTTCTGTATGTTACAAATTTAACTACTTTTTCTTTTGATTTTGTTAATCCCGCAAAAGGCCAAGTATATGATCGAAAGTGCAAATTAATGACGGAACAACTGTTTCTTGCGAAGTAATTATGATGTCCAACAGGGGCTCGGAAGTGTTATTGATTCTGATCAATGGTTCCGGTTACACCTGAGCTACAAGTACTTAAAAGTCACAGAAAAGTTCCACGCTTCTAGAACTGGGAACCAGCAGATTAATATTTAAATCGAGCCAACAAAATAGTATCACAATTTAAAATTACGTCTAAAATAGAGTTTTCTAAATGCTCCTAGACAACTTTAGTGTTACTTAGGTGGACGATAAATTATTCCACTTGCTGACAAAAAATTTTGTTGTAACAATAAATCAGAATAGCATAATCTAATAGAACGGACCTATCCAAATAGGAAAATGACAAAGAGAAAAGCACAGTATGACGTAGGGTTTTCTTGTCGAGTTGTAGAACCATATCGAATGTTACGATACTTAATATCTATAGAAAAAAAAGTCATTCAGAAAATTCTTAACCCTGTTTATTGATGATGTTTACAATTTTCGCCTATTAAACATACCATACATCTATGAGAAAAAGCAAGCGAGAAAAAATATTAACTTAAAACACTAATTAAACTTTATTTTTTTCCGTTTATGAGGTGTCCTACTTCTCTCTTCAAAAACTAACACTAGTCACCCATCATGGCTGGATCCCGTCGTCCTTCATACCGAATTTCCATTGTTCGACGATATCTTGGTGAAACCTTTCACCCTGCTCGTCACTATCAGCTCCCAAATTTTTAGGAAACAATGACAGATGGGAACGGAGGAAGTGAATTTTTAATGATATTCTGGCACCAAGCGCTTTATAGGCATCTAAGAGTTGATTAACTAATTGTTCATAATTTTCATCCATATTTTTGCCTAAAGATCCTCTTACTTAAATGAATTCCATGCTCTGAGATCCTTCCTAGTAAGCTTTTTCCGTAAAATTGACAGTCCAGCAATTTTCTGATTTGTGGCCTAATAAATTCATTTAATTTGGCAATCACTTAACTGGGGAAAGACCAGTCTTAGGTATTTAAATCCATCACCATCTTTATTCAAAGCCTTCACAAAGTTTTTCATCAGCCCAAGTTTAAAGTGAAAAGAAGGCAAAAGGACATTTTTGGGATCAATCAAGAGGTATAAATTTAACATTTTGAGATCCCAGTTGAAATTCTGGCCAAATTTCTGTTACATAATGCTGATTTTTGCACGTACGTCCCTCTAAAATCGCTATAACTTTTAAGTCCCCACATATCTGCCATTTATACCTATTGTAGTTTATTTTATCCAAAATCGTGCGCATATTTTCATAATTTTCTTTCATTGCAACTGAATGGGCAACTGGTATAGAGGGTTTTAAATTTCCATTATGCAATAACACAGCTTTTAAGCTATATTTAGATGAGTCTATGAATAAGCGCCACTCACGGGGAGAATGTTCAATATCAAGTTCCTGCATTAAACTGTCTGTATCAGTACACGCGCACAACGAATTTTCCATACTGTAGAATGCAGAAAAGATAGCATTTATTTTTCTGAAATTCGTAATTTTTGTTTTTTTTTGGCCAATAGGTTCCATCCCTTAAGACGGGAACCCAGAAGTTCTGACTGTTGCTTGGATAACCCTAAATCACATACTACATCATTTAATTCACTTTGAACAATCAAATGTGGCTCGCCGGAACTGGGACCTGTGGTAAAAGTGGGATCGGTGCACTGTTCTTCTGAGCTACCTGATGATGCGTTATCTCCATTATCTCCCACATTAATAGCTTGCCAATTTAAACGCGCAATCGGCACTGGCAAATTTGCATTATGAGGAACAGGTCGTATGGCAGATGCAAATTTGGATATTCTATATTGTGCTTTCCCTTTTTGGAATAACCTTCAGTCTTTGTCAGCCAAAAATAAAAATCGTCAGAATGATTGGTGGGTTCTCGCCATACCATTGGAACTGCAAAAGGCATACTTTTTCTCTTGAAAAATCTTGGCCGCTTGCTGCATACCTTATGCCCTCTAAACTTAAAGAGATCCAAATCTGTTCAAGGAATGTTTCTCTACAGAGTTCTCTGAATTTAATTTTTTTAATTATATAAATTCCCACGCCGCGGCCTCTGGTGTCCCTATCTGCGCGAATAAAATTAAAGTTGTTAACACAAACCGACTCAGATAAAATATTATTGTTAAGCCACGTTTCAGATACACCAAAAATATCAAAGTTTTCGGATTAAATATAATTGCTAAATGTGTTAAACCCCGCCATGAGGGACCTGACATTAAAGTGACCAAATTTCATTCCTGACAGAATTCGGTACGCAGATATATGCAAAAACTCACCCACAAATTATTTACGCTAAATACAAAGAATACGGTTTCTGTCAATATATAAAATAAATATTAATAAACATGGCAATCCATTTTGAGACAGATTCTAATAGTGAGGTGAAGGACCTCCCGTATCTTTTACTTTATTGGCTTATTTTCGTCTTTATATATCTGTGGCCCAACATTTATTGCCATTTTATACTACACATCTGTGCTCAAAATTTTATTTTTCATATTTTAGTTTACACTAGAAATGCGTGGTTTTTTAAATTTTTAATCTACTATTTATTAATACATATGCTATGAAAACGTCGTAAATTTATCACTATCTCTATAACATGGCACAGGCTACTCTTACAATTAAAGTAAAGCTAACTTGTAAGTAATAACTTACTAAGTAAACAATATATTCAAAAATTATGTTGCTGCATTTTAAATTTTTAAATGTTGATTAAAACATTAAATACCACCAGACACCGATTTTCAGTCGAATATGCACCAAAAAATTCATAATATGCACTCTTAAATACCCCAAATACTGTTTTTCGAATCTCCACAAATATCATAGCAGGTCTGCCATGTTGGAGTCGCAACTTTGATTTTTTTAAGGGGCAACTGATAATTCTTAATAGAAACTCTTAAATATCTCCAGATACCGATCATTAGTCGAATCTGACCACAAAAAACAATACTGGCTCGTCGTATTAGAGACACTACATAGAAAAGAGACGATTTGTATTGTTATGAAAACTGTATACGCATGCCAAATTTGAAGCATACCGATTAACCAGAAGTGAACTTAAATCCATTAAATATTTGAATCAGATATACAATTTACATTCAGATAGAAATGTGTAAAACGATGAGAATTGTCATTTTTATATTTTTGGAATTCATAAAATTTTTTTTTAGTTTATGTAAAATTTTAGTAAGAACAAAAGTTAAGTAGGCTGTAATAATACGAAAAACATATTTAAAAATCGGTAGATTTCCTTTAGCCGAAACCTCTCTCGTTATGAATTTCTCCTTTTATTAGGGAAAATGAAGTGTGACTCAATTTAATTCGGTACCTAGTCATTTAGTACTACATATATACTGTCTTTTCAAACGTTGATATTGGGCACTGTTTTGTTCCCCTGTATTGAATTCGTATCAACTTTTTATCAGTTTCTATTTATGCTTCACTTGATTTTTGGGTACCTTTGAAATAAACTGAATAAGCATTTTTTACATTGACACACGCGGTCATGTTGAGTTGGTACCAGTTTATCCTTATATCACATTTACTTTTTCAGCAAAATTAAAACTCAATTGAATAAAAAGATGTTTTACGTCGATTTTGAAACATTTTATTTGGCCGCCATTTTGTTTTGCCATGTTGAATTCGTGCTATTACTACAACTTTACGAGTTTGTCTCTATATCACACTTAATGCTTGCATAAAATTTAAAATTAATCTAAGTTCGGGCTGATTTTCGAATATTTTATTAAGCCGCCATTTTGTTTTGCTAACGCTAACGTGAACGAATATTTGGAAACTCGGTTCTCGTTAAATAACAAAAACGTGTGAATGACGGCTTTTTTGACAGACTTGTCCTAACCTAGCGAGGGGATTCACTTAATAGTATAGATTTTTTTTTTAATGTTTTCAGATTATTTGTTGCGTTTAAATTGACAAACAAAAATCTTTTTTGGCTTTTTCGCAACGGAATAAAAATATTTAACTTTAAATTAATTGAAGCAAATATTTAGTATAATTACATACCTCAACATGTAGACTAGTCTGTCTACGGAATATTTCGATACATAATATAAACAAAATTATTTAAGCAAGCATAAGAAATTATATCATTTACCTTAAATTTTTATAGACACATAGTAGTTGTACAAATACTTTCATCCTATCGGGACTCATCAGTGCACCGATCGTAAGAGAGAAACATTATATAATAGAAAAAAATTCATTTCAAAATTTTTAAAATTTGTCAATTTGGTTGACATGTAACCTAGATATGAAAAAATGATAGTTTGCAGCCATCTATAATGTTATTTTTAAAAGTGTTCAGATTATTTGTTGCGTTTAGACTGACAAACAAAAATCTTTTTTGGCTTTTTCGCAACTGAATAAAAATATTTAACTTTAAATTAATTGAAGCAGATATTTAATATAATTACATACCTCAACATGTAGACTAGTCTGTCTACGGAATGTTTCGATATATAATATAAACAAAATTGTTTAAGCAAGCATAAAAATTATAACATTTACCTTAAGTTTTTATAGACACAGTAGTTTTTTAGCTATTCTGCGAAAATACAGACCGACAGACAGACAGACAGACAGACGGGCATGAGAAAACATGTTTGCTGCATCTAGAGACCCTGAAACGTACAGACTTTCACGATTACAATACTTCCCTTTACATGAGAAATAAAAATCGGTATACCGTTACGCGGAAGTTCCCTAGATATGTCCCTTTTTAGTTCATCACATAGTCATTTAATAACATGTATATACAAATTGTGTTATTTTTCACTGTCTTGGATAAAACATAATGAGGAAACTTCCAAGTAATTGAGTTCAGCCGATATGTTAATTAATTTTGTTTATATTATGTATCGAAATATTCCGTAGACAGACTAGTCTACATGTTGAGGTATGTAATTATACTAAATATTTGCTTCAATTAATTTAAAGTTAAATATTTTTATTCCGTTGCGAAAAAGCCAAAAAAGATTTTTGTTTGTCAATTTAAACGCAACAAATAATCTGAAAACATTAAAAAAAAAATCTATACTATTAAGTGAATCCCCTCGCTTGTTGACTTAACAATTTTCAAATACTAGTCATATCCTCGATTTGCTAATATTCTTGTCTGTGTTCTATTAATGTATTAGATCCGAATTCCATCACTTTTTACTCTACTTCAATCCGTCCAACTGAATAATATCATGCGTTTTTAACCAAGTCTCTTCCGTATATGCTATATTTCTTTTTGTCGAAGTGGTACGCCGAGATTCCATGATGACCTTCTCTGTATCTAGGTTTTCATATTTAATCTCACAATGAATTTAAATATTTCTCTAAATACTTACATTTATAATCCGAAGAGTATCGCAATAATTTTACTTGGATTATATAATACGTATAACTATTTTCAAATTTTCAGTATCCTCCAATCTCATGCTTTGATATAAACACAATTCGTTAGGCTTAAATATGTAAATATTTATTACGGATTTACGTCGATTAAGCAGAAAACCCGGGTTGAACATTCTCTTTCAAGGGTCTCCAAAAAGCCATCTCGATCAGCAGTCTTCTCATAGATGGCAGATTATTAAAATACAGTGGCACGGGTAAAATGATAATTGATGCCATAATACGATCAAAGGAACGTCAGAATTTTAGAGAAGCAGTATTAGAATTGGAGGAATGTAGCTGTGGCGTAACTACACCCCCACAGCCACCGCAAAGCGGGGAGGCCGAGAGGTGCGCAAATTTTTCAATATGCTGTACACCTCACTCTTAGGTACTTATTTAATCTTTATAATATTCCTTATTTCTTTTCGAATACCCGAATTTATCATTAAATGCCATTCAATACATTTTCAATTCGATTTAAATACATTTAATTGTTTTACATATATTTTTAACACCTTTAAATATCCTGAGGTTTCTTCGGAACTGTGCCTTAGGGAAAGCTGAACGCACTTGTTTTTCGCAGGAGAGCAAAGAATATCGCTAAACTCGGCGAAATACTGTTTGCATTGGAGAGGGAAGTTGCTTTTATTGCAGGGTAGAAGTAATAGATCGGTGGACCGAAACTAAGTAATAAAGTTTTTATTATAATCGTTTCTTATACTGCCAATTGTGAAAAATGCTTGACAATGTCTGAAGGTAAGTAAAGCAATTTAATATCTAATAATTTCTCGTACATAAACCTAAAGCATATTAAAATTTGGCCAACTCTAGACATATATATATATATATATATATATATATATATATATATATATATATATATATATATATATATATATATATATATATATATATATATATATATATATATATATATATATATATATATATATATATATATATATATATATATATATATATATATATATATATATATTCTCCAAACTCAGTGGCGTATTAGAAGTATATGGAGAACGAGTAAAGATATTTACTTGAGATTTGGGTAAGTTTCATACTAAGAAGTGAACTTTATTTTAAAAATAATTTCGAAGTTGCGGCGTTGCCAGCTCTATTGCAGACAGACAGAAAGTTTCTTTTTTTAAATACAATACCCTGTATATTATTGCATTGTCAAATTCTGTGTATTATTCTGAGCATTTTTTATGTAGTATGTCCTATACCTAATTTGAGAGGTTTCTGAAATAAAAATTATTTTCTAATTTTTAAGGGTCAAATCGAGTTCAATGTAAAACACGATATATTTTTAGAACGTTGTCCCAGAATTCTGAAATTTTTATACGAGTTTCCGAACATGTAGGTTAATTGACGACTCAAGGTAATTTTTAATTAAAAGTTATACAGGGTGTATAAAAATATAGTTTATTCGCGATGAACAGAAATGTTCATAACTCGATTTTTTTAAATGGAACACCCTGTATATTTTAATTGCATCAAATAGAGAGAGACATTGCCTTTCAAATGACATTAGGTATTCCTATACCTATCTCTGATGGGTAATGAACTAAGTGGCATTTTAAAAAAAAATCGACCATTTTAGTATTTTCTGTAAAAAAAATCTATTTTAAGCGCACTGAATAGAGAAGTAAACATTTTTGTCAAATACTGGCAAGTTATTTCTACGTATATCTGTCTTAATGATACCCAAATGGAAATACTTTTCTTGAGAAAAATCGATAATTTAATAGTAACAATATGTATTCACAAACGCTTTTGATAAAAAATTAACGATACTACCGAATAAAACAATACTCACGATGGAACACCCTGTATATTTTTGTTGCATCCAACAGAGAAAAAATTACCTTTCAATAGTATTAGCATCGCTGATGATTAATTAATTAGATGCCATTTAGTAGAAGCACGAATAATATCTCGTAAAACGAAAGATTATTTAACTAGTAGGCTGTGCACGCCTGTCATCTCCCAGGAAACCAAACAGAGAACATTTGTTTTTAATATGCATAGTTGTCAAAAATTCACTAATTTAAAATGACAAATTCTTACTCAAGTGTAGAAATCCTAAATTTGTTTTATGTAAACGGGCAATGTGATAAAATAATATCAAGAACATGTAGACAATTTAATCAACTTTATCCAGATTCTGTCCCAATGAACGAGAAAAAGTTTAAAATTATAGAGAAGAATTACAGATAGTACAATAATGTTAAAAGACCAAGACTTCAAGTCAAACCTGTAACAGGTAACGAAGACAATGAAATTACTGTTTTGTCTTATTTCCATACATACCCTCACGCATCAATTAATAGCGCAGAGAAAGATTTAGGCATTTCTTACAAATCGGTGGAAAGAATTTTGCACAAACATAGAATGCATAATTATAAATTTATAACAGCCCAGGCTTTAGAGCCTACTGATCCTCCTCAGCGCGTCGCATACTGCGAAATGATCCTGATGCGTACACAAGAAGATCCCAACTTTTTAAAAAAAGTTATTTGGACGGATGAGAGCAAATTCACAAAAGAAGGGATATTTAACAGAAGAAATTCACATTTTTGGTCCAAAGAAAATCCTTATTTTATCAGAGAAAAAGGTTTTCAATACAAGTTCGGTTTCAATGTATTTTGCCTCATGATGAATGACAAAATAAAGTTTTGCTTTTACGATGAAAATTTAAATTCTGAAAAATATTTGGAAATGTTGAAAACTACAGTTTCTGATTTTCTCGACGAGTTACCATTGAACTTACTCCGGAGCTGCTGGTATCAGTTAGATGGGGCACCGGCTCACTGTACAAACGAAGTAAGTGCGGAACTTACTACAATCTTCGAAGACAGATGGATTGGCCGACGAGGTCCATGGATTTGGCCACCTAGGTCCCCAGACCTTACCCCTCTCGACTTCCATCTTTGGGGCAGGGTAAAAGGGATAGTTTATCAGACGCCAGTAGAAACAAAGGAAGAACTCCTAAATCGGACAAGGGAAGCACTGCTGGCATTATCCGCGGAAGAGATTCAAAAAGCAACGAGTCATGTAATGACACAAGTTCTGAAATGCCTCAGAGTTAATGGAGGACACTTTAAACAGTTCAGTTACTGACAATTCATTTGGGGATAGTTCTGTTGTTAGCTATATTTTTGTAATATTGTTTTATTCGGTTGTATCGTTAATTTTTTATCTAAAGCGTTTGTGAATACATATTGTAAATATTAAACTATAGATTTTTCTCAACAAACGTATTTTCATTTAGTTATCATTAAGATAGATATATTATTGACAAAAATGTTTACTTGTCTATTTAGTGCTTTTAACATAGATTTTTTTTCCAGAAAATAATAAAATGGTCGATTTTTTCTTTTAAATGCCATTTAATTCATTACCCATCAGAGATAGGTATGGGAACACCTAATGTCATTTGAAAGGCAATGTCTCTCTCTATTTGATGCAATTAAAATATACAGGGTGTTCCATTTAAAAAAAATCGAGTTATGGACATTCTGTTCCTCGCGAATAAACTATATTTTTATACACCCTGTATAACCTTTTATTAAAAAATACCTTCAGCCGTCAATTAACCTACATGTTCGGAAACTCGTATAAAAATTTCAGAATTCTGGGACAATATTCTAAAAATATATCGTGTTTTACATTGAAGCCGATTTGACCCTTAAAAATTAGAAAATAATTTTTATTTCCAAAACTGCTCAAAATAGGTATAGAACATACTACATAAAAAATGCTCAGAATAGTTCGTAGAATTTGACAATGCAATAATATACAGGGTATTGTATTTAAAAAAAGAAACTTCCTGTCTGTCTGCAATAGAGCTGGCAACGCCGCAACTTCGAAAATATTTTTAAAATATAGTTCACTTCTTAGTATGAACCTTACCCAAATCTCAAGTAAATATCTTTACTCGTTCTCCATATACTTCTAATACGCCACTGAGTTTGGCGAACCCTGTATATATATATATATATATATATATATATATATATATATATATATATATATATATATGTATATATATCCTTTAAGCGTATATATCATATATATACCGGCACAATTGACGACGTTTCGCCCTTTTGGGGCTCATATATCAGGCCAATGCAGCCATATGGTAGAGATGATGGAAAACATTCAACGGCAATTTGGATATATACGATGAAAATTTAAAGCAGTAAGAAATTAACCCAAAGAGTAAAGAAGTGGGTATGGGTATTAGTATGAGGCTTGTTATTTGAACCTATAGTAGCAATAAGTAGAAGTATATAGATGTATAAGTTGAAAACGCAAGCGCGATATGCGTAGGCTTTCAATTTTTTGGTTTGCCGTGCGATACCAATTATTTTGTTGCCGAAACGCGCGACGGCTCCAAAGGAGGAAAATCTATCATATATATATATATATATATATATATATATATATATATATATATATATATATATATATAACAAAGAGCCGGCTTTATGCACTTACCGAATATAAGAAAATAACTGATGACTAAAACAAAAAACTAATTCATAGTTTTGCAGCATAAGTCATCCATAGTTTTCCTTGAGATCCATTATAAAATATCGCCGGCCCCCTAGCATCAGTGCCCCCCCCCTCCGAGGGATGCACGAATACCAAAATCCTATACACCATAATTAATTATTTAGGTATTAAATTATTCAATTTTAGGATATGAAATAATAGAAACGTATTAAAAGTCATTGAAAAGTACTTAGAATTGTTATTAAATTGTATTTTGTGGGTGTTGAAAACTATGAAAGAATGTTAAAAATACAAAAAGACAATTAAAATATTTAGATCAGTAAATAGTATTAAATTGAAGTAAAAAAAATATTCAATATAGAAAAAAGCTAGTTTTGTTTTTCTAGTTCCAGAAAAAAAAATATAGAAATTTATTAAAACCTAACGTTCTAAAGACAAATGAAAAAAATAATAAAGAAGTAAATTATATGAGCTTCATAAAATTATTTTTTTTTTCTTTGACATATTTAATCACTCCATTACGGCTTTTTTATGACTTAATAAATTTTACACCAAAACTGCAATTTACAGAATGTGTATCGTTTATTTTACTATTTTATTATAATTGACGCCAATTTACATTATTACCTCCCAATGACGTTGACGTGCGTCACATTTATACAAAATTAAATTGACATCTACATAAGATTTTAATATGATAATTTCTTTATATTTCAATAATACGAGAACCAAAAACTAAAGAATTGAAATTGTCAATTTAAAATTTGTCAAGAGCCATTTCACTCGCCTGATTATGCTGATTTTGACGATATAACTGTTTGTGTCAATTTTTACAAAAATATTTCTTATTATTATTAATCTCAACTAGCCCAAACCATCCCGGCTTCCCACGCAATAAAGTATCCATCCCATAGAAGCTTTGATAGTTATGTATTTGCGAGCACATTTGTCTCAGAAATTCATAATTAATAGATAAAATTTTAAATAAAATGGGTTTTTCGGTAACTGTTCAAAAAGGTTTTAACAAAAAAATCGAATTAGAATGCTGTTTAAACCAAAGAAACTTTGTTAGCCCCTAAGAGAGAAATTTCGAAAAATGCAGAAATAATTTTTGAGAATTTTGAACAAATTCAAAATTGATTTTAGATAATTAAGTCTGAAAGCCATTGACGAAAAAATTGGGAGAGTCAAAAAAATGTCAACACTATTAATAAAAAATATCAAGTATTTACCAAAATGGCCTCTACAACTTTTTGACAACAAAATATCTACGCATTTCTTGTCTCCATTTAATGGGAATTCTGGCGTAAATGGTCCTCTAATGAATTTAAACTCCTAAAAATAATAAAAATTTATGTTCATTTTACCTAAATTTTAACCCACAGCCAGAGTCATTAATCTAGCCTGTTCTTTCTGTAAATTTTAGATTAACAGTGCAGGCATTCTCAAATTGTTATATATATATATATATATATATATATATATATATATATATATATATATATATATATATGTAATATATATATATATATATATATATATATATATATATATATATATATATATATATATATATATATAACAATTTGAGAATGCCTGCACTGTTAATCTAAAATTTACAGAACAGGCTATATATATATATATATATATATATATATATATATATATATATATATATATAACAATTTGAGAATGCCTGCACTGTTAATCTAAAATTTACAGAAAGAACAGGCTAGATTAATGACTCTGGCTGTGGGTTAAAATGTAGGTAAAATGAACATAAATTTTTATTATTTTTAGGAGTTTAAATTCATTAGAGGACCATTTACGCCAGAATTCCCATTAAATGGAGACAAGAAATGCGTAGATATTTTGTTGTCAAAAAGTTGTAGAGGCCATTTTGGTAAATACTTGATATTTTTTATTAATAGTGTTGACATTTTTTTGACTCTCCCAATTTTTTCGTCAATGGCTTTCAGACTTAATTATCTAAAATCAATTTTGAATTTGTTCAAAATTCTCAAAAATTATTTCTGCATTTTTCGAAATTTCTCTCTTAGGGGCTAACAAAGTTTCTTTGGTTTAAACAGCATTCTAATTCGATTTTTTTGTTAAAACCTTTTTGAACAGTTACCGAAAAACCCATTTTATTTAAAATTTTATCTATTAATTATGAATTTCTGAGACAAATGTGCTCGCAAATACATAACTATCAAAGCTTCTATGGGATGGATACTTTATTGCGTGGGAAGCCGGGATGGTTTGGGCTAGTTGAGATTAATAATAATAAGAAATATTTTTGTAAAAATTGACACAAACAGTTATATCGTCAAAATCAGCATAATCAGGCGAGTGAAATGGCTCTTGACAAATTTTAAATTGACAATTTCAATTCTTTAGTTTTTGGTTCTCGTATTATTGAAATATAAAGAAATTATCATATTAAAATCTTATGTAGATGTCAATTTAATTTTGTATAAATGTGACGCACGTCAACGTCATTGGGAGGTAATAATGTAAATTGGCGTCAATTATAATAAAATAGTAAAATAAACGATACACATTCTGTAAATTGCAGTTTTGGTGTAAAATTTATTAAGTCATAAAAGCCGTAATGGAGTGATTAAATATGTCAAAGAATTAAAAAAAATAATTTTATGAAGCTCATATAATTTACTTCTTTATTATTTTTTTCATCTGTCTTTAGAACGTTAGGTTTTAATAAATTTCTATATTTTTTTTTCTGGAACTAGAAAAACAAAACTAGCTTTTTTCTATATTGAATATTTTTTTTACTTCAATTTAATACTATTTACTGATCTAAATATTTTAATTGTCTTTTTGTATTTTTAACATTCTTTCATAGTTTTCAACACCCATAAAATACAATTTAATAACAATTCTAAGTACTTTTCAATGCCTTTTAATACGTTTCTATTATTTCATATCCTAAAATTGAATAATTTAATACCTAAATAATTAATTATGGTGTATAGGATTTTGGTATTCGTGCATCCCTCGGAGGGGGGGGGCACTGATGCTAGGGGGCCGGCGATATTTTATAATGGATCTCAAGGAAAACTATGGATGACTTATGCTGCAAAACTATGAATTAGTTTTTTGTTTTAGTCATCAGTTATTTTCTTATATTCGGTAAGTGCATAAAGCCGGCTCTTATATATATATATATATATATATATATATATATATATATATATATATATATATATATATATATATATAGATTTTCCTCCTTTGGAGCCGTCGCGCGTTTCGGCAACAAAATAATTGGTATCGCACGGCAAACCAAAAAATTGAAAGCCTACGCATATCGCGCTTGCGTTTTCAACTTATACATCTATATACTTCTACTTATTGCTACTATAGGTTCAAATAACAAGCCTCATACTAATACCCATACCCACTTCTTTACTCTTTGGGTTAATTTCTTACTGCTTTAAATTTTCATCGTATATATCCAAATTGCCGTTGAATGTTTTCCATCATCTCTACCATATGGCTGCATTGGCCTGATGAGCCCCAAAAGGGCGAAACGTCGTCAATTGTGCCGGTAGAGATGATGAAAAACGCTTAAAGGATATATATACATGTACATATATATATATATATATATATATATATATATATATATATATATATATATATATACAGGGTTCGCCAAACTCAGTGGCGTATTAGAAGTATATGGAGAACGAGTAAAGATATTTACTTGAGATTTGGGTAAGGTTCATACTAAGAAGTGAACTATATTTTAAAAATATTTTCGAAGTTGCGGCGTTGCCAGCTCTATTGCAGACAGACAGGAAGTTTCTTTTTTTAAATACAATACCCTGTATATTATTGCATTGTCAAATTCTACGAACTATTCTGAGCATTTTTTATGTAGTATGTTCTATACCTATTTTGAGCAGTTTTGGAAATAAAAATTATTTTCTAATTTTTAAGGGTCAAATCGGCTTCAATGTAAAACACGATATATTTTTAGAATATTGTCCCAGAATTCTGAAATTTTTATACGAGTTTCCGAACATGTAGGTTAATTGACGGCTGAAGGTATTTTTTAATAAAAGGTTATACAGGGTGTATAAAAATATAGTTTATTCGCGAGGAACAGAATGTCCATAACTCGATTTTTTTTAAATGGAACACCCTGTATATTTTAATTGCATCAAATAGAGAGAGACATTGCCTTTCAAATGACATTAGGTGTTGAATTAAATGGCATTTAAAAGAAAAAATCGACCATTTTATTATTTTCTGGAAAAAAAATCTATGTTAAAAGCACTAAATAGACAAGTAAACATTTTTGTCAATAATATATCTATCTTAATGATAACTAAATGAAAATACGTTTGTTGAGAAAAATCTATAGTTTAATATTTACAATATGTATTCACAAACGCTTTAGATAAAAAATTAACGATACAACCGAATAAAACAATATTACAAAAATATAGCTAACAACAGAACTATCCCCAAATGAATTGTCAGTAACTGAACTGTTTAAAGTGTCCTCCATTAACTCTGAGGCATTCCAGAACTTGTGTCATTACATGACTCGTTGCTTTTTGAATCTCTTCCGCGGATAATGCCAGCAGTGCTTCCCTTGTCCGATTTAGGAGTTCTTCCTTTGTTTCTACTGGCGTCTGATAAACTATCCCTTTTACCCTGCCCCAAAGATGGAAGTCGAGAGGGGTAAGGTCTGGGGACCTAGGTGGCCAAATCCATGGACCTCGTCGGCCAATCCATCTGTCTTCGAAGATTGTAGTAAGTTCCGCACTTACTTCGTTTGTACAGTGAGCCGGTGCCCCATCTAACTGATACCAGCAGCTCCGGAGTAAGTTCAATGGTAACTCGTCGAGAAAATCAGAAACTGTAGTTTTCAACATTTCCAAATATTTTTCAGAATTTAAATTTTCATCGTAAAAGCAAAACTTTATTTTGTCATTCATCATGAGGCAAAATACATTGAAACCGAACTTGTATTGAAAACCTTTTTCTCTGATAAAATAAGGATTTTCTTTGGACCAAAAATGTGAATTTCTTCTGTTAAATATCCCTTCTTTTGTGAATTTGCTCTCATCCGTCCAAATAACTTTTTTTAAAAAGTTGGGATCTTCTTGTGTACGCATCAGGATCATTTCGCAGTATGCGACGCGCTGAGGAGGATCAGTAGGCTCTAAAGCCTGGGCTGTTATAAATTTATAATTATGCATTCTATGTTTGTGCAAAATTCTTTCCACCGATTTGTAAGAAATGCCTAAATCTTTCTCTGCGCTATTAATTGATGCGTGAGGGTATGTATGGAAATAAGACAAAACAGTAATTTCATTGTCTTCGTTACCTGTTACAGGTTTGACTTGAAGTCTTGGTCTTTTAACATTATTGTACTATCTGTAATTCTTCTCTATTCTTTTAAACTTTTTCTCGTTCATTGGGACAGAATCTGGATAAAGTTGATTAAATTGTCTACATGTTCTTGATATTATTTTATCACATTGCCCGTTTACATAAAACAAATTTAGGATTTCTACACTTGAGTAAGAATTTGTCATTTTAAATTAGTGAATTTTTGACAACTATGCATATTAAAAACAAATGTTCTCTGTTTGGTTTCCTGGGAGATGACAGGCGTGCACAGCCTACTAGTTAAATAATCTTTCGTTTTACGAGATATTATTCGTGCTTCTACTAAATGGCATCAAAATTGATTTTAGATAATTAAGTCTGAAAGCCATCGACGAAAAAATTGAGAGAGTCAAAAAAATGTCAACACTATTAATAAAAAATATCAAGTATTTACCAAAATGGCCTCTACAACTTTTTGACAACAAAATATCTACGCATTTCTTGTCTCCATTTAATGGGAATTCTGGCGTAAATGGTCCTCTAATGAATTTAAACTCCTAAAAATAATAAAAATTTATGTTCATTTTACCTAAATTTTAACCCACAGCCAGAGTCATTAATCTAGCCTGTTCTTTCTGTAAATTTTAGATTAACAGTGCAGGCATTCTCAAATTGTTATATATATATATATATATATATATATATATATATATATATATATATATATATATATATATATATATATATATATATATATATATATATATATATATATATATTTTAATCCTTCACGGATGGAAAAATACAATGTGTTTTCATTCCGGGTGTACATCCGTTCACTACTGTCGTTCTGAAAAGAACAGTTTTGCTGACGTTTCGCCAAAATCACATTTGGCATTTTAGAAAGGATGGATACTTTATTGCGTGGGAAGTCGGGATGGCTTGGGCTAGTTGAGATTAATAATAATAAGAAATGTTTTTGTAAAAATAGACACAGTTATATTGTCAAAATCAGCATAATCAGGCGAGTGAAATGACTCTTGACAAATTTTAAATTGACAATTTCAATTCTTTAGTTTTTGGTTCTCGTATTATTGAAATATAAAGAAATTATCATATTAAAATCTTATGTAGAGGTCAATTTAATTTTGTATAAATGTGACGCACGTCAACGTCATTGGGCTGTAATAATGTAAATTGGCGTCAATTATAATAAATTAGTAAAATAAACGATACACATTCTGTAAATCGCAGTTTTTGTGTAAAATTTATTAAGTCATAAAAAAGCCGTAATGGAGTTATTAAATATGTCAAAGAATTAAAAAAAAAAAAATTTTATGAAGCTTATATAATTTACTTCTTTATAATTTTTTTCATCTGTCTTTAGAATCTTTTTTCTGAAACTAGAAAAACAAAACTAGCTTTTTTCTATATTGAATATTTTTTTTACTTTAATTTAATACTGTTTACTGATCTAAATATTTTAATTGTCTTTTTGTATTTTTAACATTCTTTCACAGTTTTCAATACCCATAAAATACAATTTAATACTTCTAAGTACTTTTCAATGCCTTTTAATACGTTTCTATTATTTCATATCTTAAAATTTAATAATTTAATACCTAAATAATTAATCATGGTGTACAAGATTTTGGTATTTGCGCATCCCTCTTCCTTTTATAGAAGATATCAGCTAAGTATTTGGCTTGGTTTATCTATTCTATTTCTATGTTAGATATTTTTATTTCTGTGATATTAAATGGTCTATTATATTTTGAAAAAAGTACCTGTCTTTTGTGTGCGAGGATTTACCGAAAGCACTGCGCACGTCCAGGAATATCACGCGAGTGTTTTTATTCTCTTTGTTAAAGCCTTTTAATATGTCGGTTGCCAATCTAGTAGTCCGATTTACCGTTCCTGTTGAAGCCCTAAACTCTAAATGCTAAGTGTAAAGCTACAGGCTTATACACTAGTCGTGTGCAGTGATTCGTGAAACCTTCGCCCTTTGGTTACCTGAACCGTGAAGTTTTAGGTCATATGGTTGGAATATCGACGCTACTCTTACTGAAAATGCCTTGATTCCTATCTATGAAAGCTATTTCTATAAACATTCGTTTTAGCCAGTGCTGCTCCTTATACAAAATTTTAGCCTCCGACCGATGCTTTCGGTGTTGATTTAGCCAAATATGTTCCGCAATGCCCGATTTTGACGCCTCTCCCATTTGAGTATGATTAAAATTCTCCTTGACTCTTATAGTAACAGGCGTTTTGTCCCTCCAATGTACGATTCACGACATTCATAATGAATTTAGTAAATGTATTTTTTTTCTTGTCGATATCCATTGGCTTAGTTTTAGTGCAATTGAGAGCAAGGTATACAGAATATTGAAGAATTTTGGTGCCTACATCCCAGACAGGATGCGCAGCAAGTTACTGCAACTCCATCTCTATGGTTTGCCAAGCCGAACAAGCCTCTAAGATCAATTACTAGCACCAGGGACTCACCAACAAGTGCTTTGGCCAAATATCTGTTAGAAATCATTCAACCTTTACAAGGTAAGAAGAATTAATTTCTTCAAAATTCGAACCATGTTGTTAATATTTTTAATTAGGGCAACAAGGCAGATTTGTTAGTTTTGATGTAGAAAGCTTACACACACCTTCCGATATGTGAATCATTAGACATAATTAGGCAAAAGTTGAGGGAAGAAGAAACACTCTTTGAACGAACGACGTGGCCTCTGAATGGTGTGATGGAACTATTAGAATGCTGTCTTCGAAACTCATACTTTCGAGTGAAAGATAGGGTATACTCGCAAGATGACAATCTTCCGAAGGATTTATTCCTCTTTCCGGTGGTAGCCAATATTTATATGGAGTGGTTCGAAGAGAATGTAATAAATACTACTTAAATCAAGCCTAAAATTTGGTTTAAGTATGTGGAATATATTTTTATTATTTGGACTGCAAACGACAATTACTTAAACAAATTTTTCAATCACGTAAATATCATAAGAATATGTATTGAGTTCACAATAGAGAAAGAGGAAAATTCTTCTTTGCCTTTTTTGATGTTCTCGCTAAGCGATCTGCAGAGGGCATCAGAACTACAGTGTACCGAAAACTGAACAATATTCTCATCCAGGGTTCTAGCTATTCTGCAGCAACAAAAGATGGCATCATAAGAACGCTTTACACAGAGCTGTAACAACTTGTAATAGTACGATGGACCTCGAAGCAGAAATTAAAAACATAAAAAATCGGTTGCAGAATGCTTACTTTGAACGATTAATAAGTAATACAACATCAAAATTACAAAATAATCATTATACTTTGACATATTTCGATCTACAAGAAACATCACAATTTCTCACAATACCCTATATTAAGTTTCAGTATTTAAGTAAGTAATAATGAATAACGAACTAATAATGAACGGGTCATGTCTAATATAAATGGCAATATTAATTGTACATATCGGTCTGCTTTTTTTTCCGCACGTCTAAAAACCTGCCTTAGATGCTCTGCTCGACGAGTTGTCGGAAAACAAACTGCAGTGCTGTTTAAGTTCCTGATAGAGTAGTTGCGCTCGCTTTATGCCGTACGACTCGCAATAAGCGCAACGCATACTCCGTTTTTATGCATTTCTCAGTTATGTTGGAAGCCATATACTTTGTTTTGCCGTATGTTTTTATTTTATTCAATTCTGGTTACTTAACGCATTTTAATTAATTTAAATTCAATATTTGATTACACAATTAATAATACAGTCCACCTATCTATTGAGCTCTTAGGGTAATCGTAAGATTATCCTATATTAAGAGACCATCTGAAAATATTCGGAGAGGAGGTATATCCACATCAAAACCGCTTTTAAATCGGGAAATACATTAAGAAGCCTTCTGACAAAAACTAAGCCAAAGGATATCAAAAAGAAAAAGGAATACATTTAACAAATCCATTGTGAATGTGGTGAATCCTACACTGGAGAGACAAAAGGCCTTCTTAGTACAGGTTGTCCTATGGAAAAGTAACACATTTCGCGACTTAATAGCTCGAAAACGAAAAATGATATCGAAATGCGGTTTTCACCGAATGGCTTAGATTTGCCCCGAGTTTTTTCTTGTCAGTGTTGCCAAATTTTATGGTTCTGGATAGCCTAACACCTCTTCTTTTTAAAAATACATTGTTTGGGGATATTTATTTTAAGTCCTTAGATTTTAAAATTAACTTTGTAAAATTTTAACCTATTTTTAAATTTCTTTATTGCTACAAATACCTTTATTTATACCTTAACAGCAATATTAAATACGTTGAGTCGGTTATATTCTTGGGTTTGAATATAAATAACAACCTAAAATGGCCTAAGCATATTGACACCTTAACTAAAAATCTTTCTATCGCCTGCTTTCCCATTCGATCAGTTTCAAAAGAACTAGACGTGTCTTCTGCCAGACTTACTTATTTCTCTCTATTCGAGTCCCATCTCCGCTATGGCCTTGCTTTTTGGTGCTGCTGTACCACCGAGCAATTGCTTAGTATTTTTAGGCGTCAAGAGAGCAATCCTATGTTTGGTCTAAATAATAGATCGCACTGCCAATACTATTTCAAAAAACATGAAATATTATTACTTCCTGCATTATTTATTTTAGAAACCGTCTGTTTGATAAGAAAACATATAAGCACATTCTCGGAAAGGCCACAATACGTATGCCCTTCCAGAAACTCTAGGCATAGCATATACCTTCCCATTATTTCCAGAGAATTAATAACAAAATCAATTATTTACAAAGCCATAAAACTTTACAATCATCTTCCAGAACATTTAAAAACCAACAAACTATGTTTGCACTTTTCCGAAAAAAATCAAAGCGTGCCTCATTGAAAGACCTTTTTACTGCGTTATTGATTTTTATAACGAATGATGTCATTAAAATGTTTTTCATTTGCTTGTTTACTTAAATCATGTTGCTGCAAGGCATTTGAAAATATTTTATAAGGAATATAATAGTCTGTTAACATTAATTATTTTTGTTACATATTAGAATAAAGTTATACATTTTCTTTTTTTTTTCTAATACACTTTAATTACTATATTAGTTCAGTACACTTTTTGTTTAACTTCACTTATTTTGCTTGTATAACGAGAACAAAATAGAGTTTAAGGTCGCCTAATTTTAATTTCAATGTCATCGAAATTATTCACCTCGCATATGTATTGTTTATTTCCTTTTGGTAGGTCACCTGGATTTTTTAACCGCTTTACGGCAATGTTACGAATATAACGAATGTTATATTTACAATTTATGTATTTACATTGACTTATCGAAAAATATGATTTTTTTTCGATCAATATTTCGTTTTTTTCATTGTTTTTGTTTTAAGGTAGATTTGGCTTTGGTCTATAAAATTGTAACAATTTTCCTGCGACAATAAAGCATACTTTTGTTTGTTTGTACCTATTTTTTGGGACTAAATTACTAATTAAAATTTTATTTTAAATGGGACACCCTATATATTTTTATGGCCTTAGATAGCCTGACACTTCTTCTTTTCAAAAATACATAGTTCGGGGATATTTATTTTAAGTTCTTAGATTTTAAAATTAACTTTGTAAATTCTTGCTTTGAACCTAATTTCAAACTTCTTTATCGCTACAAATACAATTTAGTAAAATAACAAAAGGTAAAAAGTTTTATTTTCGTGAAGATAAATAAAAACTATAACAATTGTTGTATACGACCTCCATTAACTTCCACACACTTATTCAATCTATAGAGAAAATTTATATAGGAGTTTTGAAACATTTCCTGTGGAATTAATTCTATAACATTTCGTATGTTAATTTTAAATTCTTCCTAATTTGGTGGTAGAGGATTGTTAGCTCTGGAGAATATGGAGCTCACGGTATAGGACCTCCCCTGCCTATCCACCTGTTTGGAAAAACTCGATCCAATGAATTTCTCGCAATGTTTGAATAATGCCCTGGGGCGCCATTTTGTTGGAAATATATATCATTAATTATCCCTTCTTCTTCAAGTTGCGTATAAAAGAAAAGTTCTAACATATCGGTGTAGTTAGCTCGAAAGACGGTATTCTCCATAAAGAAAAACGGACCGTACACCTTGGTGAACGACACTACACACCAAACATTTACTTTCGGCGAATCCCTGCTTCAAATTCGACAAATTCTCGCGGATTTTCCTCTCCCCATATACAGCATATGTTTATTAACCTTTTTGTTTAGATGAAATGTTGCTTCGTCTGACATTATTATTTGCGCATTAGGAAATTGTCTCGTTAAATCTAGAATGGTTTCACATGTGTAATATCTTTGTTCGTAAGGGTGGGGTATAATTCGTTGAAATGTTTGAATTTTGTATGTTTTAAATTTAATTAGCTTTAAAAGTCGCACTACTTTACGCTTCGACATCATCAATGTGCTGGCCATTTTACGAACAGAAATTTTATAATTATTATTACCTATAATTTCCCTTACAGCTAAGACTTCGTTCAGTAGCACGTCTGCTAGATTGTCACGTCGCTTGATTCTCTCCAAAGAGCCTATATCTCTAAAGCGTTGCACCCATAACAAAATCGACTTTCTGGATGAGGGATTTTTTTGGTGAACTGTACGAAATCTGCGTCTGGATATTGTTATTGATTTCGTTTTTGCATATGTGTTTACTAAAAATGCTTTTTCAATTTGATTAAACATTTTAAAAATTGAAGAAATTAAAAATCTGACAGCTGCATTTTAAGTCCTAACACTGGAACCTGTGGAGGAAGATTGATCAAAATACAAGAGTTCTAACCACACTACACCACAACTTCGTACGTTCTGGACGCGCGTTTTGCTAACCAAGTTAGCATCATCAGCAGATGATATAAACTAAAGTCACTTATCCTAACCCAGACTATTTATAGGTAAATGTGGTCACACTTGGTGGCACCCGACTGCACCGTTGTCAAGTAAACAATAGAGGGGGCTATAGGGAATAGGCCCTCTGTCTTTATTTAGTGCTTTCTTACCACATTTATCTATTTCTATATTCTCAAATGCATCTAATAATCTATTATTAGATACATTTTTAATCAACTTAAGATTATTTATTCCTATTCGGTGATTGTTTTCCAAAGCGTGTTAGGCAGCGCTTGACTTTTCTGTTCTTCCGTATCTTAAATGTGCCATGTGTTCTTTACAACGAATGTTTATGGAGCGTTTAGTTTGCCCAACATATTTTAGATCGCAGTCATTACAGCTAATTTTATAGATGCCACTCCTCTCCCTCAAGTCGACTTTGTCTTTGGGGTTTCCAAGGAGATTTTTCAAACTGTTCTGCGTTATGTAGGCTACTCTAAAATCTACGTTTTTAAATACTTTTTCTAGACCTCTCGTATATCTGGGATCATATGGGCTAACTATGAATTTATTGGAAGCCTCAGGTGTTTGAAGAGTAGTGGCATCTTTTAACATTTTCTTATATTTTTAATCCGATTCATTTAAATGTTAAAACGTTCTTTACTTAATGAAAAATTGACTAACCTATGAGTTAACAAATGGAATGCTGCCATTTTGTGTTGACGGCATTGAAATGAGTCAGATGTTATGAGGGACAGAAGTGGCATCTATAAAATAAGCTGTAATGACTACGATCTAAAATATGTTGGGTAAACTAAACGCTCCATAAACAATCGTTTTAAAGAACACATGGCACATTTAAGATACGGAAGAACAGAAAAGTCAAGCGTTGCTCAACATGCTTTGGAAAACAATAACCGAATAGGAATAAATAATCTTAAGTTGATTAAAAATGTATCTAATAATAGACTATTGGATGCATTTGAGAGTATAGAAATAGTTAAATGTGGTAAGAAAGCACTAAATAAAGACAGAGGGACCTCTATTGTTTACTTGACAACGGTGCAGTCGGTTAGGATAAGTTACTTTAGTTTATATCATCTGCGGATAACGCTAACTTGGTTAGCGAAACGCGCGTCCACAACGTAACAAGTTGTGGTTAGAACTCTTGTATTTTGATCAGCTGCATTTTACAACAAACTTATTTTTAGTGGTCGAGAGGACGACGTCTACATACTTTTCTTCTGAAGCACACCTGATAGTTATGGTGTTGCATCACTACGAAGAATGGATAGCGATGGATGACGTCGAAAAGTAGAGCGACTTTTAAAGGTTATTAATTCTAAGGCATACAAAATTCAGGCATTTCAACGAATTATCCCCATGCTTACGAACAAAGATACTAGATACACATGTGAAACAGTTCTAGACTTAACGAGACAATTTCCTAATGCGTAATTAATAATGCCAGACCAAGGAACATTTCATGTAAACAGAAAGGTTAATTATTATGCAAGAGTTTACAAAGTTAATTTTAAAAACTAAGAACTTAAAATAAATATCCCCAAACTATATATTTTTGAACAGAAGAAGTGTCAGGCTATCCAAGACCATAAAAATATATAGGTGTCCCATTTAAAACAAAACAGTAATTTTGTCCCAAAAAATAGGTATGTGTAGCAATAAAAAAATTTAAAATTAGGTTCAAAGCAAGATTTTACAAAGTTAATTTTAAAATCTAAAAACTTAAAATAAATATCACCAAACTATGCATTTTTGAAAAGAAGAGGTGTCAGGCTATTCAAGACCATAAAAATATATATGGTCTCCCATTTAAAATAAAACAGTTATTTAGTCCCCAAAAATAGGTATTTCTCCGCGATACTAGGATAAATGGGAAAATTTGGCAACAATGACAAGAAAAAACTATCAGGGCAAATCTAAGCCATTCGGTGAAAACCGCATTTCGATATCATTTTTCGTTTTCGAGCTATTAAGTCGCGAAATGTATTATTTTTCCGTGGGACACCCTGTATAAGAGTCAAGGAGCATTTTAATCATATTCAAAATGAAGAGAGATGTCAAAATCGGACATAGTGGAACACGTCTGGTCAAACCAACATCGGATGCAGTGGTCGGAGGCTAAAATTTTGCATAGGGAGCAGCACTGGCGATAACTTTCTTAATTTTTTAGAAGCAGCTTTCTTAGAAAGGCAGCAATGCATTTTTAGTGAGACTAGCGTCGATATTCCGAACATATGGAAGCCGGGCGGAGACTTCTTATAACTTACACTTGAAAACGATTGGAGATTAGAAACGTTGCGAAACCAAATTAATAAAGACAATGCAAGTCCGACACAACGTGTTTAATGATTATTGGTTCTTATTACGGGGTTTTTGTGAATTCTGTCGGTTGTGTTTAAAGACAAAGGTATCAAACTCGGTATATTTATAATCTGCAAGACGAGACTCATTTAATAAAATTATATTATACAGGTTGATCCACTCAAAGTAACAAAGTCGTTGCTCCGTATTTTACTTTCCAATAGTCATGTGTTTATTTGTTTAAAAAATCCTGACCGTTCTGTGACACTCACAGTAGACAGTTTCCATTAATACTAGTTTCATTCATTTAATAATAACTCAAGTAAAATGTTAACTGGCTCTTAGACTATTAGTAGCTGTTCGTGTCACGACTATGTTATCAGTCATCGGGTTATTAAGAACGAACGAATATGAACTTAACCGTTTCGCGAGTTCGCTGCTTCTTATTAATTAGAACTTCCTAGTGCTATTTACATAATAAGTAATTATTGTGCGTTAAGACATAAGTTGTTTATTCGGTTGAGAAGATTACGTTGCATCGGATTACTGTGCATCAGCTAAATAAATCTAATAATTAATAGCTCAACAACATTGCAATTTTTTATAAAATATCATAAAAATACATTTTTATGATATTTTATTTTCTTTATTCTATGATAATAACTCAAATAACGCAAAGTTTTTCAATTTCTGTCTGTTTGTTTGCCTGTTCGCGGCATAAGATTTTCGAACTTTAAATTTTGGTCGAAAATTAAGGGTCATATGGGGATGGAACCGTAATATTTTGGTAATAATCCATTATGCCGGAATAAAATGGTGGCCTAATATAATGTTTAAAGAATCAATGCAAAACAACTACTTATTCAATTGACCTTGAATTTTGCACAAAAATCAAGTGTGACGTAGGGATGAACTATAAATTTAGTCGAAGTCATGATGGTGGAGTAAAACAAAATGGTGGTCAAATAAAATGTTTAAAAAATTGGTTTGGAAAAACTGCTTATTCGATTGATTTCAAAATTTGCATATAAATTAAGTCCGATACAAAGATAAACTAGTAAATATTTCCTACCAATTCAAAATATCGGAACAAATTGGATGTCTAATATAATGTTTAAAAAATCAATCCCAAAAACTACTTATTCGACTAATTTGTACAGGATATCCCATTTTCGGCACTTTTGCGGGCTATCTCCCTTATTTTTAAGGATAGAGCGTTAGAGTTTTTGTGTTGTACTACTTTTTTGTGAAATTAAAGATGGCGCCAGCAGAATTTTCATAGCCCCTTTAGTTTTTAAGTTACAGGGTGTTTTTGAAAACGTTGCATTTTTATATATCCCTCGTTCCCAGCTATCTGATAACATATCTATAAGGCGAAAACTGTTCCTTATATTACTCGTTCTGTAAAATTCAGTACTTTTTTCAGAATAAATATACGGAGTCAAGTCAATATTTTTTCAGACCCTACTTTATTTTTTTAAATGGGGCACTCATATATTTATTAGGAATAATGTAAGCTTTCCAAAAATATATACATGAATACAGTTATTTTGAAAAACAAGCTCAAATTTCGAGATTTTTTAAAGTTTTCATTTATGTCCAATTAGTAGGTAGTGGGCTATGGCTAATTTGTTTAGAACAAAAAGCAAAATGGCAAAAACTTGCGATTTTGTCAGTTTTTGATTATTAAAGAAATATTTTTGATGTTCCGGTGTTTCTATTTAACTATATACTATATTTAGTTTACTTTATTTACAATAATAGCAGCCTGTGGAAATTATGAAAAGTGTGATGTTTGTTTCATATAATTTAATGAAAACAACCAAGAAGCTTCGAAATTATATTTATAAAGGTAACGTATATTGAGCGTTATGGTTAGGATAATATCTTAGGAGTTCTTTTTGTTCATATTAGATATCCAGAGAGAAGGCAACCTATCCGAGATTTATTTGCCCGCCTTAAATCAAATTTAGTAGAGCACGGATCATGTATCCAGCCCCGTTCTAAAGCATACACCATAGAAGATAGAGAAAGAAAAGAAATAAACGTATTGAGTTATGTAGAAGCGACGCCTTTACCTCCTTGTCAGCAAATAGAAGAAGAAACTGGTATATCCAAGTCTGATGCTCAAAAAATTTTGCAAAAACATAAGTATCATATACTGAAGAATCTTTTGGCAGACTCGTTATCTGGTCCGATAAATCTTATTTTTCAAGTGCGGGAATTTTCAATCGCCATAATAGATAAAACTGGTCCGCAGAAAATCACCATTTAATTTTTGAGAGGGCACAACAAGGACGCTTTGGGGTTGAGGTCTCGTGTTTCATTTTTGGGAGGACGTACAGTCTATAGAATTTTTGAAGGAAGTCTCACAACACGTCGGTACCTAAAAACTCCTGAAGAAGTTATTTCGCAACTAATGGAAAATATTCCATTGGCACTTTATAATGCCGTTTGTCTTCAACAAGACGGTGCCCCAAGCCACAACTCTGCGCTTTTTAGACGATAACTTTTCTCAAAGATGGATTGATACTTACGGACCTGTAAGATGGCCCTCTTGATCTCCGGATCTTTCGATTTTAGTTTTTTTCTTATGGGGTTTCATGCAGAATAAAATATATGAAACACGATATCAGTCTGTAGCCGAGCTTCGTGCGGCAATCGATTTAACTTTCCGAAATTTGCAAAGAAGGCCTAACGAAAATGTACAAATCTTGCATACAGGAAAATAGCCGTCATTTTGAAAACCACCTTTGAAAACTCCTTAGATTTTCACAATTTTTTTTGTCTTTTGTTTTTCCTAAAAATTCAATAATTTTATTATAATTAAGTTAAAATGCTGTAATAAGTAAGAGTTGACAATTAAAAAAGATCTTTTAAATTAAGTTAAAAAATATAAAGCCTGGGTTATAGATTGAAAAAGTTTCCTTCTTGAGTCGTCCGTTTGAGCTAAGCGTTTACGCTGATTCTTAGCCCGTCTTATAGATCGAAAACGTTTGCGCTTTGCGTCGGCTGTGGAACTAACCTTATTTTTATTTTTATATTTATCGCCTTTTTGTGTAATGCAATTTGCTGAGAATGGATAATCAAAATCATAATAATGATGCCTAGTAGAGACTAGGTATATGTTGATATATTAATGTGTGCCGCACCTGTAAAGTTGTTGAAGAGAAGGCTGCAAAGAAAGTGGCGAATTCGGCCATTAATTGGGGTAGAAATACTCAAAACTTCTAAAACTAATGACAACGAGACCAAGTAGTTTTTTTTAATGGACGAGGATGTTATTTGTATATATTAATATCAAATTTATTACGAAGGGCCAACGTTTTGATAGGCCGTCTAAAATCCAGCAATTTCATTGGTTACAAAAATATAACCATACCCATTGCTTTACATTAAGTAAACTTCAAGGACAGCGCAGACGCAAACGTTTTCAATCTATAACCCAGGCTTTACATTTTTAGTATAATAATTACTTACATGAATTTTGTTTTTAATACATTTTAGCCACAGCCTTCTACCTACTAATTGGACACAAAATTTTTTTTAGAAACTCTCGAATTTTGAACCTGTTTTTTAAAATAACTGCATATATATTTTTGGAAAGCCCACAGTATACCTCAAAATATAAAGAATAATATGCAGGATGTCCCATTTAAAGAAATAAAGTAGCGTCCGATAACTTTTTGACCTAACCTCTTATACTTATTCTGAAAGCGCCCTGAATCCTATGGAAAAAGTCATATAAGGAACAGTTTTCGCCTTTCTGATGAGTTATCAGATAGCTGGGATACGAGGGGTGCCTAAAAATGCAACATTTTCAAAAACGCCCTGTATCTCAAAAAACAAAAGAGTTATAGAGTTATGAAAATTCTGCTTGCGCCTTCTTTATTTTCACACAAAAGTAGCTCTACTCCACTCACGTGAATTGAATTTAAATTTAGCACACAAATCAACGGCAAAACGCGGATAAACTGGTGATACTTTGGTAAGGATGCAATAAGACGAAATAAAATTGCTGCCTAATTATTTGTCTAAAAATCAGTGTAAAAACTATTTATGTAATTTTGCATAAAAACCTAATGTAATATAAATATTAACTGGTGAAATTTTGGTACGAATCTGATATATCGCAACAAAATTGCGACTTAAACTGTTAAAAAATTAGTCACTTAATGGATTGACTTAAAATGTTACACAAAAAAACAAGTCTAATATAATGACGAATCGAAAAACAAATTTCTTTCGAATCCAATATGTGGGAACAAAATGGCTGCCAAATAAATGGTTTAAAAAATCGGGGTAAAAGAACCTGACTCAATTGACCTCAACGTTTGCATAAAAATAGATGTGATATAGAAATAGACCCATTTTGGAAAAGTTTTGGTACGAATTCTACTTTGCTGAACAAAATGGCGGCCTAATAATTTTTTTATAAAAATCAGTGTAATAAATTACTTATTTGATTTATTTTACAATTTGCCCAAAAGTCAAGAGTGATATAAGAAGTTGATAAAAAAATGATATGATTCGAATATGGCGAAACAAAATGCCTATTAAAAAACCAGTAAATTGGCTTACAATTATTATAATGAATGATAACATAATTTGTATATGTACTGTATATATTACTAAATACCTACGGGATGAACTAAACTGGGCTACACTTTACTTTCCTTGAAAAAAGGAGGGAAGTCCCCGGTAAAGCAAATTAGCTGATTTTATTAAATAGAAATTTGTATTATTGCTTTCCAATAAATTAAATCATCGTCAGTTAAAAAGCTGATATTCGCACTTATTCGCATGTTTCTCTAACTATGGCTTTGCAACCAAGTACGAATACTCGCTATTGCAGTGGTTTTGTCTAACAAACTAAGGGCACTAAGGCGTCAGAGCCTTTCGAGATAAGTACGTAGAAACATCATTCAAATCGGATTTCACTTGAAACAGTCTCATGTGTATTGCACCGAGATCCTCTGTTTGCTACAGTTAACAGCTTATAGCGTTTTCGACTTACAGGCACTTTAGAAATCGAGCGTATTTTCATCTGTAACTTCACTATATATAAAAAAGATAGAGGATATGTATTCTTATTTTCGTAAACGCGATGCCTCTTGTAAATTAAAACTTTTTACTATACACATTTAAAGTTATTATTGTGTTTAGACACCCATAATATTTTCGGATGAGATACCCAGGGTGTCTCAAAAGAAAGGTAATTTATTTTTAATGGATTCCAGTAATAATCATTTGCCTTAAATGTTAAGTTCTTGAGATAGAGGGGGTTGAAAATAAAAAACTTATTTTCAAAAAGTATCTGTTTTACTGTGCCCAAGAACTAACTCTACAGCCGAAAATTCCAATAAGCAGTAGCGTAAGTCCGCACAAGCTTAAATACAGGGTGTCAAAAGTGAAGTTTATTTAAAATACTTCAGAACCCAATACCGAAAAAATATTATGAAAATTTTACTGTAATCTTTCTTATTCTTGTAATTCTTAAAACACTTTCAATTGTTACGGATTAGGACCAATGGCTCGCAATAAAATAGTTTTCGTAATTCTTCTTGGAAACGGCTTGATTTAAAAAAATACAAATGAACGATTTTGAGTAGTTTTATCTGATAAAATCAATAAAGATTGCGTGTCATATTTTTTTAAGAAATATTACAGAAGTTGTTGTCAAGAGTAATTAAAACCCAAAAACGAAAAAATATGGCATCTCAATAATATAAAAATCTTACTATAAAATCCTATTTTTTATGTTTATAAACCTTCAACTACCTTAAGTCTTTACGGATTGGGGATCAATTGCTTACAGTAAAATAATTTTAATAACCCATATCCAAGCGGATAATTTCATTTAAAAAATTTAAAAAAATAGTTTTATTTGATAAAATAAAAAATAGTTAAAGAAAGCAGCCATATTGGATTCGAACCAATATTCTACCAGTTTCTACATACGCACACTTCATTTTTGGGCGCAATTTATAATGAATTTAATAAGTAGTTTTTATACTGATTTTTTAAGCCGTCATTTTGTTGTTGATTTTTTAAATATTTTAACAGGCCGCCATCTTGGATTCGTACCAAAATGTTCCCAGTTCTTTGTTTGAAACAATTGATGTTTGTGCAATTTTTTTTATTTTAACATTTGATTAGGCCGCCATATTGGATACTAACCAAAAAATCACAGCCAGTTGAGCATAATTACTCCATAGATAGTGTTGTGCTAGCAAGACCTACTGTGATTAAGGACCTTGGAGTGATTTTCGATTCAAAACTTACATTTGTTAACCATACTGAAGACACGATGATAAAAGCATCGAAAAGAATGGGCTTTATTTTGTGTAATTCAAGAGAGTTCCGGCAGCCCTCTACACTGGGTTTCCATTATATATATAGCTATATATATATATATGCCCGATATATATATATATATATATATATATATATATATATATAGCGTAGATATATATAAATATATATTATATATATATATATATACGGTGTGTATATATGCTATATATATATATGATGTTTTATATATAGGTTCCGCCTTACTGAGTTGGCAGCTTGGCGATCATGCAATTTTATTATATTTTGTATAAAATATTAAGTAATAAGATCAATTGCATCCGTCTGCTCGATTATATTACATTTAGAGTGTTTGGGGACAAGACGCTTGAACTTTATTTAGACTCCAGCTCCACGAACAAACATCCTTTTATCTTCTCCAATATATTAGATTTAAAGAAACTATAACAGAATTGAAAATAGTATTGACATATTATAGTGTAACATTCAACAGATTAGAAGGATTTTAGTTTAACTTCATTGTTCGTTTTTATTGTTCATTTTTTATATATAATATTTAATATATGTCTTTGTTTTTTTTTCATTTCTTGCCAAAGCATGTAAATTTTTGACATTATGTGTTGTACTCGACAGTGGTGAACGGATGTACACCCGGAATGAAAATACATTATATTTTTCCATCCGTGAAGGAGTAAAAATCAACATACATATATATATATATATATATATATATATATATATATATATATATATATATATATATATATATATATATATATATATATATATATATAAAACGAAACCAGTAACGGATTACTCCTTCACCATTTTGTCGAGAATCGACCAAGACATTTTGTATAACTTTTTACGACCAAGAACCACACAGAAATTAAAATATATATATATATATATATATATATATATATATATATATATATATATATATATATATATATATATATATATATATATATATATATATATATATATATATATATATATATATATATATATATATATATATATATATATATATATATATATATATATATATATATATATATATATATATATATATATATATATATATATATATATATATATAATATATATATATATATATATATATATATATATATATATATATATATATATATATATATATATATATATATATATATATATATATATATATATATATATATATATATATATATATATATATATATATATATATATATATATATATATATATATATATATATATATATATATATATATATATATATATATATATATATATATATATATATATATATATATATATATATATATATATATATATATATATATATATATATATATATATATATATATATATATAATGATTATTCACATCGATATCCTTTCTTTACTTTGCAATTATTTTTATTTAATTAGTGTTTTTTTAATAAATAACGAAAAATCTGTCTTAAATCGAACAAAATGGGGTAGTAAGGTAATTCGGTATTGCAATTTTTATGTTTTTTAGATGCTTTATTTGCTTACAAACGCTAGATACTTATAAAAAATATAAAGATATAAAGGAATAAACCAATAATAAAATCAAAACATTTTTCTATGTTATGACACCTAAATAACCTAAAATTCTACAAAATATCGTTGAACATGTCTGAAATGCGCCTTATTTTAGTTCTTACTTTTAAGAACTAAAACATATTTTTCTAGCAACTTTCTTTCCCGATTTTTGGGAACGTTCCCTAGATCATTCCTCAGAATTACTTTTCTGGGAAAAAGGGCCTGTCATATTTTAATTCTTATTAGTTTCTCGTAAGACAAAGAATTTCTCTCGAAAAGAATTACCTTGCATACACCAAGCGCATTTAACATTCTTCTATAAATTTCAAATAGATTTAAATTATTCGTTGATGCAATTCTCAAGCGAGGCAATTGCAAGCAATTAGGAATACTTACCACTGAATTGCTGTATCTAACAATGTCGTCAGGGCCTTTACAGATGAGTAATTAAAAATATCGGTCATTTGGTTTTGTTAAAGAGACCCTTTGAACGCTCTACAGAAACAAATAGGAATTAATTTAGAACAGTCTCGTATATATTGCTCCGATTTCAAATAATTTCCTCTGTTTGTTACTGTTTTAGTTTGACTTAATAGCTTAGTCGGTACAGGACTGCGTGACTATATTCTCAGTCATCGGATTATCAAGAACAAATATGTACTCTCTGTTTCGCGAATTCTGTGCATCTTGTTAATTAGAACTTTCTACTGTATAAATGTTAAGTAATTATTATGTTAAGAGTTATATGCTGTTTACTTACTTAAGAAGATAACGCTGCAATGGGTTACTACGCATCTATAAAGCAAAGATAATGTTGAAGTCTATTCCAGTGTCGGATTAGACAGTTTGGATCCGGATTCTGACGTTCCGGCTTAAAAAACTAAAACATATAAATGTAGTAGTAGTAAGATGGGAATGACCATTCCAGCAATTTGATCTAAAAGGTTTTTTTCTCTAATCCCATTTCCACTCTGATTACTTCACTTCCCTATCATGGAACCGAGCATGGTGCTCCAGTCGAGGTGCTGCAACTCCTACTTGGAAAGAGACTCGTTACTGAAGGTATTCCAACGCAATCTTGCTCAACTTTCGCACGTGCCTACAAGATGGTAAGAGTTTTCTTCCTTTGTTCCACAATTGGGAGGGAGAGGGCTGTCCACTAACCGCAACCGATACGTGTACTTGTTGAGTTACAGTTACCTGTTAAAATGTCGACTAGATCCTCAATCACCTGTTGACTTCTTGACATCAACCAAGCTGTCTACGATCCACACGAGTCGGGTAGCATTTCTTTTGCTTGTATGCAATAGTTCGGCCTTGACCAATTTTCCTTCGCTTTTTTCCCAGGCCCATCTATTCAGGATCTGCGAGTATGCTTCTCGTGGCTTTCGAAACCACTATGCTCGGGGACCCAACCTAATTTCATTACTTTTGTCTTTGCTAGCTCGCTTAGGGCATCTCCGCATTCCTGAATAGAGCTACACGCATCCTGGGCTTGCCGATAGCTTTGAGAGTGTCATTGACTGTCTGAGTGAATGCAGATTTCACACATTGATGACTTTGTCCTGTCTTGCTACCTGAAGTATAACATAAACAGTCTGAAAGGCAATCGTGAGTCTTTCTAGCTAAAAGGCCTCTCAAAAGTCACGAGCCGACTAGTAAATTCCGGCACCAGCCCAGCGCTGGCCCAGAACTAGCTATCCATAAGCTGCTTATTCTCTGGATTGTAAGCCTTAGACGACTATCTGGGAGAATTACCATCGTTGACAGAAGAGGTATCCCCCGTCGTATTAAGGCGGCGATTCTCATGTGGCCCATTTCTGTTTGTTCAGGAAGTCCCGGGAAACCCAGGGGGCCGTTAAGAGCAGAACCTGAGCGGTTTTCATTGGTCCGGTAATTTCTTAACAGGCCAGTCTTTGAAATCCGGCTAGTTTCCGGCAATATGTGACCTCTTCTTTTAGAAACTATGGATGTTTTAACTGCATAAATGATCTGAACTCGGCCCTTGCTCTGGGACTAGATGAAATTTCTATTTTGCTTGTAAAAGACTTTTTCAAATATCGTATATATATTATTTAATTTTTTTTGTTGAATGGGGTTTTCCCGAATTTCCGGAAAGTTACATTTATATGACCTACTCATAAACATGCCTACTATTCTCTGATTGGAGACTATCGACCAATGTCGATGATGCACGTGATTCCAGATTTTTTTGAAAGCGTTGTTGCCTACAATATTACTAATTTTTTCAACCGTTGCTGTTCATCATGATTTCATTAAAACAAAAATCAATGAAAACAAACCTTCTAGTATAGAAAGAATATTTGTCAGATGCTTTGGAAAATTAGCGTCAGGAAGTCATCTGTACTGATTTCCCCAAGGCTTTTGATAAGGTGAACCACAATAAACTTATCCATAAATTAAAGAAGTTTGGAACGTATGTCAGGCTTTTAATTTGGTTTTCTGCCTACTTATCAAAACGTAGGCAGATTGTGAAATAAAGAATTTTATTTCTTACGAAATTTTGGTCACATCGAGTGTTCCTCAAGGAGCCTACTAACCACCATTACGCTTTAACTGTTTTATAAATAACCTAAAAACTTCAGTATTTTCATCAAATTTTCTGCTTTACACAGTTGACCTAAAATGTTTAAAAATAGTTAAAAATTCTCCTGAGGCACAGAGATTCCAGCATGTCATAGATCGATTCTTCAAATGGACAAAATCAAACGATTTAGTTTTAAATATATAAAAATGTAGAGTACCAAGATTCTATAGAATTAAAGATCCCTGTCAATTTAATTATACCATAAAACATGAAATTCTTGAGAATGTAAACGAAATCTATTTACAAATTGCTTACTAGGTCTTGTTGTCGGAACATTTTGTAACTTTGATATTGTATTACTTATCTTTCAGAATAATCATTCTGCAACAGATCTTTTTTAATGTTTTCAATTTCTGCCTCAAGGTCCTTGGTATCAAGTTGATAAAGCTCTATTTTAAAGCGTTCTTATGATGACCTCTTTTGTTGCTGCAGAATGGTTAGAACCCTGGTTGAGATATTGTCCAGTGTATGTGGGTTTTCGGCACACTGCAATTCTGATGTCCTCTGCTGACCGCTTAACGAGAACGTCAAGAAAAGAGAAAGAAGAATTTTCCTGTTTCTCCAAGAAAACTTAATACACGTTCTTATGCTATTATCACGATACTAAGACACATTCCGATCTGCACTTAACAACACAATTTCTCACAATAACCTATGTTAAGGGAACATCTGAAAAGATTCCGAAAATAACGGAGGATTTCAACATCAAAACATGCATTTACTAATAATACTCTCAAGAGTATGACCTCCGCCTTGTATGGATTGACTTAGAGCCCCGAATATTGTTCAACTAACCTACATGCTACGTGCATTTTTTCGCAGATAGGTTTTACGAACTTGCCTGTCACCATAAGAAGCACATCGTCTGCGTAAGCTTGCGCATAGAAGCCTTTAGATTGTAGCTTCCTCAGAAGACCATCTAGTACCAAACACCAGGGTATGCTGAAATGCAACTTTTCTGAGGACAGCCGGTTCGCACCATTGTCTCAACCCGGCAGTCTCCCATGGATACTCTAGCCGTACAGCTTTGAAGCGTAGAATCTACCCAGCTAACTAGAAGATCTGCCACCCGTTTGGCCCTGCCTAAACAATGAAGAATAAAATTTCCTCAAAACTCTCAAAACAAAAGTGTTATATACCTCACGTCTAAAGAATAATACTTTCGTAGTTACAGGGTGTTTTATAAATGACACAATTTAAATTATTTTAACTAGATCATGTAGGTATAAAAGTACAGGATTTAGCTCCCACGCTGATGAGAATATTTCGGTTAAGAGGCTATCAGAATGAATTTAAGCTCGCGATTCTGCAACAGAACATAAATGACAAGAAAACTCCAGTGTGAGATAGATGGAGGTCACCGGTAGACACCTCATTATCCTAGCGAATGAGCCAGACCCAAAGTAGAGCTGGCGACGTTGAAAACGAATCGTCGTCTGGTAAAACACCGTTGTATTTTATGAAAAAAGAGTTTAAATAAAATGCATCTAAATTTCATAGTAGAATATCGGAACGTCCACAGTTTTTTAATAAACAAAAAGATACATTTTTTGGAATAGTAAAATATAATTTGAAAAAATACTGACTTTCTGATGGTCTTAACGAAGAAAACACTTTTTTCTTCATCGGTTAATAAAATTGTACTTAAACCAATAGCGGGACGGGGAGCGGTTACAGGCCGGTAAGTAATTCTATTAAAAAAAAAAGAGCTTCTTACTGATAGAGATAAGTAATAATTATATATTATCCGAACAAACAAACACTTAACATAAACATACAGCTCCCACTAAACACGTCAGAAAATGAAGAGCAAGTTATCGTTTCCGCACCACAATCGCTCCCAGGTTCTCGCGTTGATTTAAGTAATTTTACCAAAGATTGATCATTCAAAGCGAGCCCGGCACAGTTAGGTGCTACAGCATGACATATATCAACTGGACGAGGTAAAAAAGACGTACATTAACTGGACCAAGCGAGTGTATTTAATTTTATTATATGTAAAAGTGTACATGATAATTAGTGTTTTCTTTTAAGAACTATGACTTCTTAATTGACCACAGCCGTGAAAGCTTTCGATCTATAGTGTTTTCTTTTGTTTATAGTATTCGTAAAATACTGTTTTAACCATATAAATAAGTAAATAGTTGTATAGGATAATTCGATAATTATCTTATCTTCTTATCTGGAAAACTATAAAAACGACATAAATAAAGCCTCGTATATAAAGAGCTTTTATTTTTTAATGGTATTCGTTATTAAATTTTTGAAATTTCGCACACAACTAATTGCCAGATTAACACGAATTCACGAAATTACTTTAATAAAAGTGGTATTTAATATGGATCGTTCAGATATGTAAAATATTGGTTTTATTTGCTTTAAATAGGGTATTTGTTAACAATAGAACGAAAAACGACGAAAATATTTTTTTATTAAAATAACATAGCTGCAAAAATTTTTAATAACACAATAAATCATAAATAAAAATTCTTCCCTTTTACGAGGGAAGTAATTAAAGTTAAATGTGCAATCCACGTTTTTAGTTTATATAGATATATCTTAAGGATTCAATGTATGTGTTAAATTCGGACAAACTACAGAGTTGCTTTAACATCTGCTCAATCTGTAAAACCAGCGACAAATTCAATTAATATTTAACGTTTGCGGAATGGTAAAATAATAAATAGAAAATAGATAAATTTCTTTTTCCGGAACTCGTTATGAAGCATTTATTTTATTACGAATAGTGAAGCGTAACCCAATTTAGATCCCTACATAGTCATTTAGTAACACATATACTTTCTTTTCAAACATTTTTATTGGGTGCCATTTTGTTCCACCATACTGGATTCGTACCAATATTTTACCAGTTTCTACATAGTTAGTTTTTTACCAATATGTTATCAGCTCATCCCCATATTCATTTTTGACCAATATTTGAAGTCAATCGAGTAAGAAGTTTTTTAGCTATGCCGCGAACAGGTAGACCAACAGATCGAATGAATTGAGAAAACGTGTTTTTTGCCATCTAGGGACCCTAAAACCTGATGTTCTGTAAAAACATGGGAGGGTGATTTTTTCACGATTACCACACTTCCCTTTAACGAGGGAAGTGAAAAGGAAAGAACAAAGGTGCTGTTAGTATAATTTAAATAGTTTTACCTAAAAAGCTGTTAAAAGTTAATTTTTGTGTTTTGTGGGGCTAAATGACTCTCAAAAATTTCTGACAACAGTCGCGTACCTAACCTTAGAACTGAAACGAAGGTATGATTGAAGGCGGGTTATTTCTACTGTTGGAAAGATAACATTTTTTGCATCAAACAAAAAAAAAACATAACCTGGGCTAACCAAAAACGCAGTCCGATATTTAAAATACAACTATCTACAAAATTACGAGTTTTGGTATAAACAAAACAAAAATAAAGTACAAAACTGTTGATCGACGCTTTTCGTCCGATGTTCACCGATTATTTCTCAGCCCATGCGACTTAATATACCTGTATAATCAAATATGGCAATCACTTTACATCTGTATGCCAGAATTATTTATGGCACATAATTTGAAAAGAGTCCATTAAGTCGTTTTTCATGCTGAATTTTTAAATACTTTATTAAGCCGCAATTTTGTTGAACCATCTAGGATTCGTAACAAAATTTTACTAGTTGATTCCTACATAATACTTGATTTTTGTGCAAAATTAAAAATAGATAAATTGGGTAAATAATTTTTTAGTAATAATTATTTTTTAATATTTCACTAGGCCGCCATTTTGTTTTGTCAAATTGGATTCTTACAAAAATGTTACCAGGTCATCCCCATATGACCCTTAAGTTTTGACTAAAATTTGAAGTCAATCGGGTAAGTAGTTTTTTTAAGTATGTCGCGAACACGCAGACCTCAGACAGATAGGCAGACTGATAGACCAACGGAATTCGGAAAACAGGTTTTTCTAGGGACCCTGAAACGTAAAGATCTAAAAATAAAGTTTTTTACACTGTTTTTTTTTAAATTCCATTAGACGGCCGTTCCGTCATTTCAATTCGTAACAAAATGTACCAGTATATCCCTATATCATATTTTACTTTTGTGCAAAATGGAACGCAGTAGAATACTAGATTTTTTTACGTTAATTTTTTAAACAATTTATTTCGTCATCATACCAGTTTATCTCTATATCAGAGTTAAATCTCGCATACAATTTTAAATCAACCTAACACGTACTTTTTTCATGCTGGTTTTTCGTACCAACAACCAAAACCGTTACCAGCTCATTCTAATTTAATACTTGGTTTTTGTGCAACATTTGACGTAAATTGGATAATTACTTTTTTAGTAATATTGTATTGTTTGCTATTTTGTTTCGCCAAACAGGATTTTTATCATACCGCCAGGTCTTCCCCAAATGACCCCCAAATTTTAACCAAAATTTAAAGTCAATCCGACAGTGGTAGTTAGCTATGCCGCGAACTGATAGATAGACCTACAGATCGACGGAATTAAGAAAATATGTTTTTTAAGCATTTAGGGACCCTAAAATTTGAAGATCTGTAGAATCATGGAACGGTGATTTTTCTCGATTACAAACTGATAGATAGGCTTACAGACCGACGGAATTGAGAAAATATGTTTTTTTTGGCATTTAGGGACCCTAAAATGTGAAGATCTGTAGAATCATGAAAGGGTGATTTTTATCGATTACAAACATTTTATTTGGCCGTCATTTTTTCCGCCATCTTGAATTCGTACCACAATTGTATCTGTCCATCTCTATACAATACCTACTTAACTGTTGCACAAAATTCGAAATCAATTTAATTAGTAGTTTTTAGCACCAACATTTTACCAGTTGGTTTCTTTATAGTAATTGTGTTTTGTGCAAAATTTCAGATAAATTCGACAATACTTCTTTAGCAATATTTTTTTAAAATTTACTCGGCCCCCATATTGGGTTTTTACCAAAATATTCGCATTTCATCCCCCATATGACTCCTCATTTTTTACCAAAATCTGAAGTGGATCGGGTAAGTAGCTTTTTAACTATGCCGCGAACGGATCCGAAAACATCTGGGAGGGTGATTTTTTCACGATTACAATACTTTCCTTTTAAGAGGAAAGTAAACATATTTAACCCACAGATACACAACTTTTTTCGGGTTCTTGCACTTTTGTACTGTAACTCACAAAAAGATTAGCAAATATAGATTATAGTTAAAAAAACTACAAACCGCGCTTTTGTCAGTGACTCACTAAAAAGTAGAAAATAATGCAATTTACTTAAAATATTTTGTAACGATATATGCATTCTAACTCGTCAAAACAAACCGAATGAGCTCAAACTCGAGAGATTTACTAGCTGGTACCAGCGATACCTTTGGTACTATCGAACTGATCAGATTAACTCGATGGTACCAAATTATTGTATTTTTGTCCGAATTATATTGGGTTAACATCGACCGGTACCATTGGGCTGAGCAGATCAACTCGATGGTACCAAATTATTTTTATTGTCAGTCATTCACACTTCCAAAATTTAAAATCAATACGGTAATTAGATGTTACCGATTGACCGGTATTATTTGGTACTGATGTGATTATCTCGATGGTACCAAATTATCCTTAAACCCTACCAAAATAGCCCAAAAACAATGCGCTTAGATGGAAACTCCTTAAAGCAACACCATTTCGTTATATATATATATATATATATAAGTATATATATATATATATATATATATATATATATATATATTTATATATATAATATATATATTTATATATATTGTATATATATATATATATATATATATATATATATATATATATATATATATATATATATATATATATATATATATATATATATATATATATATATATATATATATATATATATATATATATATATATATATATATATATATAATTTATTAAACGTTATTGAGAATATTATTACAGTATTAAAACCACCTTAAAAATTAATTATAATATTATCAACAAGTACAGAATTTGTTCTACGTAAGATAGTTGACAACACCCTGTCCAATCAAACAAACCAAACTGATACAACAGACCAAACCAAGTAGGTAATAATATTAACAATGTATGATTTCGTTCAAATCAGAACAATTCCGTCTCCCCCAATATGTCTATGGATACATTAGACAAAATAATTGAATAGTATTATTCCACTTTATTTAATAAAACTAAGCAAGCTGTATTTAAATTTATTCGAATTTAAAAGCAGTATTCGATTTTAACAACATAAAATTGAATTAAGTAAATAAATAAAAATGTCTGGTGTTTTTGTTCCAGGTAGTGCTTATTGTTAGTATTTTTTGTGATAATCTAAAAGCGCACGAAAAAAGTAAACAAAAACAGTTTTAACTAAGTAAATGAAAACACGTGTTTAAAATTGTTTATTGGTTTATTGATGGATTTTCTAAATTTTTATTTGGAATAAAGAGAGCTAATAAATATACAGTTTTTCCAACAATTAAAGCTTAAGTGAATAAGTTTACTCTGTGAAAAAAATCGTCTGCAGAATCGTCGGCTATATTCCAGGCGAACATAAGGGGTTAATATTGAAATATTGGCAGGGAAAACTCAAGACGGCAAAAATAAAAAAGAAAATGCTTAAATGTGTAGTTTGTTAAATTTGTATTCTTTAAAAATATGTTTTACAGCACATTTTTTTTTTCGTCATTGAGATAACATTCTAAAAAAAATTTAAAAAATAATAATTAGCGTATAAAGTTAAGTAGTAAAGCTACAGAAGAACCTTACCCTCACTGATCAAAGGCTCAAGAAGTATATACTTATCAAACTTATATAAACAAAGAACTTTTAAAAATCTGAATATTTTCTTAAAAGCTTGAAGTTTTTTTCAAGTGTGATTATATTTCACGCCTACAGCTTTTAAGAAAAAATTCAAAATTTCAAAAGTTCTATCTTTATATAAATCTTATTAAGTATATACTTCTTACGCCTTTGAATAGTGAGGGTGAGTTTCTTCTGCAGCTTTACTATTTAACTTCATACTCCAAATATTATTATTTACTTTAGTGCAATTATTTGAACAACTCTCCTACCAAATAACAGAAATTGGACACTCCTGAGAAGTTATCCCTCTTGGAAACCTCAATACTAGACCCGGGCAAAAACGAAGCGATAAGATAGTAGGACCATTTGGTGAAGACACAATAAATGACAAGTAAGGGTACATAGAGGCCCAACATGTGGAAGCGACCATCAGTCCCTAAAGGCAAGAGCCATGTTCCCTCAGAAAACTGAAAAAAGGAAATATCCAAACAAAGCCCAGAAAAAGGTGCAAAGTGTTAGGTACAACCTCAACAGTGTGTAAAAACTCTATATTAATAACGCTTGAACAAGCACTTAAAAACAAAAAAGTTTGAAACTCCCACCACTACCAATACATTAAGCAGTGCTCACACTCAGCAGCCGAAGAAGCCCTAGGGAAGTATAAACCGACAAAGCGAAATAAACCCTATGGGTGGTACCAAGAAATCGAAGTAAAAAGTACAGGAGATTTCATTGCACAGTTCGGTAATTGTTAATAGATAAATATAAATGTTAGGACATACATATACAAAACATAGGTTAAAGTAGTTGAACAGTTCACAAACACATTGAAATTTTAAACTTTCACTTGTTTTTTAAAAGATTTTTTTACGTTTATTTTATTTTATACTTTTTAGCATTAGAATTTCATTAATCATCTCCAGGTCTATAGCACTTGTTAAGACAAATCCAAGGAGCCCCAACACGACGGGGATATGTTGAGGAGTTTTTACAGCTACCTTTCGGCACCATATGGCTACTATATTAACATAGGTACGCCAAATTTTAGCTTAATCGGATGCCAACAAGTGCTTGAATGAATGAAATGAATGAATGATTTGAATCTCAAGATAGGTAGGTACAATTTTTGAGTTAAAAAAATTGGTTTTACATCAAGTGAAATATAATAATAATAATAATAGTAATAATGATAATAAAATCTTTTATTTAAATCAAAACAAATAACGTTTTACAAAAATTGATTTTTTTTTTAAAATTTAAAATGTTTAAGAGGGAGAGCCATAAGGAGCATGGCGAAGTAAAGCCTGAAAACGGCTACTCCTACTTAACCTTCACCTCCCCACAGCTATACCTCAAAATTATAGAATGAATATATATATATATATATATATATATATATATATATATATATATATACAGTAAAGTATATATATTAACAGAATATTTAAAGAAAATATAATGCAAAATGATGCAATAAAAGAAAAACACTTTGGATTGCCTGGAGGCACCCTGGACATATACTACTGAACAATTCCAACAGCAAACACAGTCAAACAGTAACAGTGCATCACTGATTACTTAATAAGTACAAACGAAATTTAAATTTGTTAATATTGAAAATCTTAAATTCATCATGAAGAGAATTATAATTTTAATAGCATTGTAGTTGAAGCATCTTCGAAACATTGCTGATTTGTGTTGATAGTAAATGAATTTTTAAAATGGATATTTGTGCTATGGACGTTTCCTTTATCAATAAATTTACACTTTAATTTTTTTGAGGCGTTTGAAAGGGCTAAAAGTTGAACTGGATCTGGACAAAATTAGCGAGACGGTGATAACACCTATTTTTCATATTCAGACATTTACAATCTTTTACTTTATGAGATATACGTTCATATTTTCGTATACCGTAAACTAATCTACAACAGGAATTTTGTATTCTCTTACGTTCGATTTCTGTGTCTTTTTAATTTAAAATTTAGGAAATGACGATTATTAAATATGAGTTTTCGAGAGCAGAGTGCTTTTTTATTTATGTTTTTTACGTGTTGTTTATAACGAAGATCTTCGTCTATTAATATCCGTAGATTTTTTGCCGCTTCTACGCAAGGAAGAGACACGCCACGCAACGAAATATTGACGTTAGTTTTTATAATGTTTCTATTTGCTATATTTGATATGCACAAAAGTTTTGATTTGTTCGAATTAAGTTTTACGTTATCAGTTTCAGAAAGAGATTTGAGAGTCTCTAAGTCAGTGTTAATTATTGTATGACTTCTGCAACCTGAGAAATCTCAAAGCTGCAATAGAGTTGTGTATCGTCCGCGTACGCTATTGAGTTACAAAATCTGGTAGATGTGATTATTTCTGCAGTATAAATGTTGAATAATAACGGAGATAATATGGAGCCTTGCGAGACTCCCGAATTATGTTAATTGTATCCGAGCAAACATTATCTATTGAAATATTTTTAGCGCGGTTGCTAAGGAATGACGATATAATTTTGACAGATTCCAACGTAAAACCGTAATATTGCAACTTCGCACATAACAGCTTATGATCTAATGTATTGAACGCTTTTGAGTAGTCCAGAAGAACGAGTAAGCTGGCATGACCTTTATTATAGGCTGCAACGATATCATCTGTCACGGAGGCCAAAGCAGTGGCTGTGCTGAATTGTTTTCGAAACCTACATTGGTTATCAGGGATAATCTTATGTTCAACAAGGAATGAAAACATTTGATCATGCAAAATTTTTTCCAAAATGTTAGAAAGCACGGGAAGTATGCTAATAATTTTTAAATCAGAGAAAGTTTTCGGATTGTTGTTTTTTGCTAAAGGCTTGCCGATAGCAATCTTCCATGAACCAGAAAAATATTTTTTTTTCAGGAAGGAATTAATTATATGTAGGATATAAGTGCCTATAAATGGACTACAGAATTTTATCATATTTATAGAAATATTGTCCGTTCCACAGCAACTCGTTTTTATTTCTCTAATACTAGTATTAATCTGATCAATAGTCGCAAGTTCAAACTCAAAGTGGTAATTATCCGCATACACATCATTTTTATAAAATTCAATTTTTTCATTGCCTTTGTCTGAAACGTTTTGTAAAAATGAACCAAAAAAATTATTTATATTTGTAGGATTTGATAAATGGTGTAGCAAATTTTAACTCCTGCAAGTACGGACATTTAAATCTTTTAAAGTGTTGTTGAGTTATTTTCGACACAAATTAGTTCAAGGAATTGTTTTTTAGCGCGCCTTACCAATGATACAGTTCGGTTGCGTAATTGTTTGTATATGTGTTTGTTCTCTTCAGTAGGGAATTTTTTATAAAGTTGTAAGGCATTGGATCTTTGTTTCATTTATTAATCTTATACCTTCAGAAAGTCAGGGCGCTTTTGGTTTTGTAATCCGAGCTTTTTTTAAATGCTTCCCAAATAAATTGAGTAAAGTTAGGTTAAACAACTGAATTTTATTGTCTATATTTCGATCTCTAAAAATAACATCCCAGTTTTCGTTGTTTAATTCGATACAGAAATTATTACGATTGAAATTTTTAAAACATCTAAAATTTATTAATTTAGGTGAGGATTTAAGTGATTTTAAGTTTAAGTTGACATAGGTATACAAGATTGTGGTCGGAGATATCCTCTGTAGGGATAGTACCACAAAATTCCATTATATCAGGATTACTTACGAATACTGGGTCGATTAGGGTGCTACTAGTTTTCGTTATTTTCGTAAGTTCATTCAAAATTTGTAAAAGATCGTAAGATTCAAAACATTCGGAAAGAGGGGTAAATTTAAAAAATTGATATTTAGATCCCCCATGCAAATTATGTGATCAAATCGTAGGCAAATATAAGACAAAATATTGTCGAAATCTGGAATCACAATATTAATATTAACATTCGGAGGTCGATAAAAAGCTCCAACAACAAAAGATTTAGATTGATATTAGGTTTCCTACCAGGATTTTGACAATAATAAAAAATTGAGTGAAAGAAGAAATAACTTCGTGATCTTTCACCCTTACTATTTCAAAAACAAAAATCATTACTAGAAGTCTTGAAAACCCACTAGATAACCCATAATGTTATCTAAAACTCCTGTGTAGTAAGTTTTTTTTATTAAATCAAAACTGCAAGAGTTAGGCAGTTTTTTTTTCAATTTTTCAGAGAGTTGCTTTGTACGGAATTATTCCGTTTTCCCAATCAGTAATTCAATTGTTTTGCCAACACTATGGCTTTATTTGATTAAAAATCATTAATAAAAGTGTGACACAAAATATATAAAATAAAGTGTAAAATAGTTGGGAACAATGGAGAATTATTTAGGTCTAGGTGATCGTTTAATAATGTATTAATATTTAAATGTTTATTACTTTTTAGTTTTTATGGAAAGTATCGTTTTTCTGAATTAATCAAATAAAAATAGTATTTAAATCAAAAGAAAACTAATTAAAACCAGTTTTATTTACCTTTTATTTAATTTATTTGCTACTCACATTAATTTGTAGAAACTAATTGGATTTAAACAAATTAAATCGGTTTTGGACAAATATGGTAAAAATTCTTATGTTTTTGGTCCAAGTGACGAATAGCGTTAATATTTTGGGTATTTGTCTAAAGCACACCTCACAAAAAGTAAACAAATCAGTTTTAAAAGTCATTCGACTTTTATTCGATTTATTCAATACTTATTTGCGAGAGAAATGCTTGTTTATCAGTTGCTATAAAATGTACTGAATAACACTAGGTTTCGTTGCTGTACATTATTAGATACAATTTTAAAACAAATTTAAATTTATCTTATAAAATAAGTATCTTCTTCTGCTTTAGTTTATTAAGTATACTTTAGAAATAGGTTGTACTGGAGAAATTCAAGGGTTGGAAAAAATACCTTTGTTATAGAACTATGCCATTTAGAATTAATGCCTGTGGGGCCAGTTCACGAGTATAGATTTTTTAGACCTATGGCCGACATATCATCCAGGTGTATTAAAGATGCTGCTTGGGGAAAGGAGAAACAAGAAGGTGGGATTACTATCTGCTGAATTGTTTTGTAAAAAGTTTTTGCTTTAGACGTAAGAACTATTTTATTTCCAGAAGCTAAGGGGGTGGGAACGAGCTGTAGCAGAAGTTTTAAATAATGGTTTTGGCAAAGGACTAAAGGGATTGGATGCCGTGTCGGCAAAAAGAACTCTGGCTTTGGTGCGTGCGTTAAAGGTATTCTGCCTGATTGATATGCGATTGTAATGCTTCCGTGCCTCATTTTTAGCATTTCTATTTTCAGTAGAGGAATTATTTTTGCCAAAACTTCGGTTATCTCTTGGGATGTGGAAATGATTTTATCACCAGGAGTTAATAGTGGAAATCATCTTTTACAGAAGTTTTATCAATGAAAAAGACAATAAATAAATTCCTGAAAAAAAAAGATGAAGATGAAAATAAAGTACCAATCCTTATTGTATAGACGAGAACTAAAAGGATTTGCTGCCATGTTGGTTTTCCTTTAGTGGGAGTATTAAAGACATTCTGAATGATACGATTGTAAGGGTTTCGTGCCTCATTTTAGCCATTTTCAAATGCACTGAGGAAGCCTGTAGGGTTATTAAAAAAACTGTAGCCAGAATTCGGAAGTAATCCATGACAGAAACCCCTTCCTAGGTAAGTGGTTTAAAATTTATTTAGTAAACGTTTTTTACGACATGATTGACATGCGCAACTAAGTCACACAACAAAAGTTAAAAAATGATTTACGAGCCAAACAAATAATTGATCTAAGCAATGCCAGCTTAGGTAATTTGTTAAGACATTTGGGATTTAAATTTAAAAGGGATAACGGTAGGCGCTACAGTATGGAGAAACCGGATATTGTGTCAAAACGTATTATATTTTTGAGACGATATACTGAAAATTTGCAGAATCAGGAACAACGTTGGATGTAATTTCTTTCAACGAAAAAAATAATAATGATAACTAAACATAACTAACATAAAAAATGGCTTTGTGTTTTAAATATATAGATAATGAAACATATTATGATATCATCAGATTAACCTATAAAACTATAAGCCATTAAGTACAAATCAAGACTTAGTCAAGCACAAAATAAACCCACAGAAACAACTACTCCGCTGGGTAATACTACTGTACAGGGTTTTCCCGCATATTTTTCCACCCACCTAGAGAGTTTATTTGAATAGATACGGAAATGTCGTAAATACCAAAGTTGTTGGGTTTTTTATGAAGATTTAGAATATTTTTATCATTAGTGCGAAAATATTATTGGAAATGTCAAATTTTGACAGGTTGCCAGTTTTTTTTTAATGAAACACCCTGTATATTAAATCATATTTTTGAGGATCTTTTTTTTTCATTTCAAATATATATACTTTTAATATATTCTGTCAATTAGTTTTGGATATATAAGCGTTTAAACATTAAAGAAATGCTAAGGTAATTTGCGCTAAAACATAGTGAGCCATGGTCAAGACAACTGCAATGAACAACGCCTTTTTGACGTTTACCGTTCAGAAGTATCTATTTACGAGCATTGTAAATATCTAATACGTTGGACGATGGGTTATTCGGAAGAAGAGAAACTCGACATGACAGAATTATTTTATTTACATGGTAAAAATGCATCGATAGCTCGTAACGAATATCATAGATGGTTTCCAGATAGACCAACACCGACTCGTAGCATAATATTAAACATCGTTAAACAATTGAATGAAAGAAAAACACTTAAGCGAAAAGTTAGAATAGTGGAAAGAAACAATACCATAAAAAATCAATAATAATATTAGCTTAAAGAACTAAGTTTTGGTTTTCTATACAGCCTCCTTGGTTTATAATGCATTTCTGAATACTTCTTCTAAATTTTCTGTGTATGGATACGTAGATAAAATGAGGTGATTGGGTGTTTAAATCGTCGATTGTTTTGACTATATATTGCTCTAAAGCTGGAATGGTTCTTGGCCTATTGTAGTATATATTGTTTTTCAGATAACCCCACAAGAATATGTCCAATGGAGAGAGATCGGGACTGTTTGCTGGCCATCTTAGTCTGCCAGGTCTTCCAATCCAAAATGGATACCTGTCATTTAAAAAATTGGTGACCGGCTGGACACTATGAGGAGGGGCACCATCTTGCTGCCATATCAAATTACGATATGAATTAATCGGTAGTTGCTCTAAATGCCCCTCGATTTCGTTTTCTAATAACTCCTGATACCTTTGTCCGGTTAAATTCCCATTTAAAAATGTAAGTTCAATAACATGATTGTTAAGGTCATACCAAACATGTAGGGATCTTCTTCCCTGAATTTTGACCGCCTGAAGAGCTCGAGTGTTTTCTTTTGACCAAAAATGCCTATTTTTCCGGTTAAACATGCCTCCAGTGGTAAATGTTGCCTCGTTAGTGAAAATTATGTTTAACAGATTTAGTTGGGTCATCATAACATGTCTTTCTATTTCTTGGCTAAAGTGTAATCGGTCTATTTTATTTTGATCGGTTATTTCTTGAGTAGGTAAACACTTATATGGCTGATATTTATAATGTTTTACACAAGAGTGGATTTTATGCCACGATTTGTCAAAAACAGTGGCTGCATCGGGGATTGAGTGCTCAGGATTTTCTAAAACAAGAATATATAAGATAAATAAATTATTTTAATACAAAAGTTTCAACATTATCTTCAACATATAATAAAATATTTAAATCTTCTTCAGCGTTTCTTTCCACTATTCTAACTTTTCGCTTAAGTGTTTTTCTTTCATTCAATTGGTTAGCGAGGTTTAATATTGTCCTACAAGTCGGTGTTGGTCTATCTAGAAACCGTCTATTATATTCGTTACGAGCTATCGATGCATTTTTACCATGTAAATAAAATAATTCTATCATGTCGAGTTTCTCTTCTTCCGAATAAATATCGTCCATCGTATTAGATATTAAAAATGCTCGTAAGTAATTACTTCTGACCGGTAAACGTCAAAAAGGCGTCGTTCATTGCAATTGTCTTGACCATGGCTCACTATGTTTTAGCGCAAATTACCTTACCATTTCTTTAATGTTTAAACGCTTATATATCCAAAACTAATTGATAGAATATATTAAAAGTATATATATTTGAAATTAGAAAAAAAAGATCTTTATGAATATGATTTAATATACAGGGCGTTTCATTTAAAAAAACTGACAACCTGTCAAAATTTGTCATTTTCAATAATATTTTCGCACTTATGATATAATATTCTAAATCTTCATAAAAAAACCCAACAACTTTGGTATTTACGACATTTCCGTATCTATTCAAATAAACTCTCTAGGTGGCTGGAAAAATATATGGAAAAACCCAGTACTTTCGTTAAAAGCAGTAATGTTAATATATTTTTATTCCACGTTATACCAACGTCGGAACAAGGGTACTATGAGCCCAGTCTGGAACATGTCCAGGCACAATGATCCATTTTAGTCAAACTACGATCACGTTTTCGGTATTTTTAGAGCATATCCGGCAGCCATAAACTAGCGAGCTCCGTGTAGAACAAAAGCACAAAATGAAATTACAATAATAACTACAGGAACATGAAATCACAGAAACATCTACTTCGCTGGCTAATACCACGATGGTTTTGAATTACACTATTGACTCGAGACTTCCGTTGGGAGCTACGATGTTAAAGAATATTACAAAACAAGTATTAACAGTGGTAGTTTTCACACGAGGATCTATTTAGCATGAGGCGTTAGCTGGATGAGGAGTTTGAAAACGATAACTTTGACACGAGTAATGTACACTATTCTTCCTATGACCACTCAAAATTTTCAGTATTATTATATTTTATATATTTTGCATATTTCAATACAAAATTGTTTCTACACTGACACTAGTGTCGAGAAAATCGTCATCCGTTAACGTCAGCTGTGACATTGACACAAGATTTTCGTGTTGTACGTTTATTTTAACACGCATATGAGATATGGCATCTTCTAGCCCAGTTAACAGTGGGTTTTTTGTCAGTTTCGTGAGTGGACGTAGGAAAATATATTTTTATTCCACGTTACACTAACGTCGTAACAAAGATACTATGAGCCCTGACTGGAACATGTCCTGGGTTGCAGCAGCCACATTGATACATTCTAAACTGCTGGCCACCTCAAGTGCATAAAACAAAATCTTTGTATACATTTAAAGTAAAATATCTCTGAAACAAAGCAAGATATCGTAATGCGGTTTTCAGAATATTATCGTGTCTTCTTTTTAGATTAAGCCCAAGATCAAATGGTTTCTGTAACTTTAGCAGTTTTGATATACCGGGTGGTAATAAAAACTAGTGATTTATTTACAAAATTTCGTGTTAGCAACAACCATTGAAAAAAATTAATAAAATTCTAATTCGTTTTACTCGATTGTTGAGGAGATTAATTACAAAAAACGATTTGGTGGATTTTCCGATCTCCCCCTAAATTCTGAGATATCAATTTTTTTAGTAAAATTTTGATTAATTTTATGTTTTACCCTGTAACTTTATTACTTAAAAACAAATCAGGTTTTGTTTTTACACAAAGGTTTTAAAATAATGCGTCTATAGTATACGTTACACAAAATTAAGCACGGTGTCTAAAAACTTCAAAACTTTAAAAAAAAATTTTTTAAGGAAAAATATCCCAAAAATTATCTGTTTCGAGGTTCATATCAGAAAACTAAGGCAGGCTATTAAGAAGAGTAACTTTTAATATCTTTGAGGCCTTATCTCGAAATAGGTCGCTAATTTTTTTGATAACCCTTTTAGTTATGAATTACCATAGTAACGAAATTTATAATACAGTTATTGCGTTTAAAATCCTTAAATGATTGGGAACTGTTGAGTTCCGTATAAAAATCGAATACGAAAATATGTGAGTTTGTTATATATTAAGTTAAAAATCCTAGATCTACAGGGTGGGTCCGAATATCGAGCTGCAAATCATCTAAAATTAGTGTGCATGGTGTAAATAATGTACATATACCCAAAACTCTAAAAAATGATTTAACTCATAAACTAATAAAACAAATTTAAACAGAGGTTTGGAAGCACTTGGTGTTCAAGATACAGGTTGTAAAAATGTTAATATTTGTTTAGTTTTACATATTCTATGACAAAAGATTCAGAACTTTTTACTATAACGTCACTGGTCATTTTTCGTACCAAGTTAAATTCCACATTATATATATATTCTGCAATTTCTTCTTCTATTTATTTATTTAGATGTTTTCAACAGTCTAGAGAATATTTAGCAAAATGTACAGGGTGGTCATTTCAACTGCTATAACTTATAACTATAATTATTTTTATATTTTATACATTTAAATAATTCAAAAAATAAATTGTGCTGATTATTACGTAGCATTAAAAGAATATAAAAAAACTGTCACAGATATAAAGTTTAACTTTTTTTTCCTAATCAGACAATCTGTAAAATTTAATTCCAATAGATACGTTTTTAGAAATGGAGAATTCCGTCATAAGAGAAATGTAACTAAGGAAGAAAGAGAACCTTTTTCACATGCATCGGTCTTACAGGTTTTTCTTATTTTTTCAAATTTTCTTAAGATAATGAAACCAAATTATTGTGGTAATTATTATTAACAGCAGATTCTTTTAAATTTAAGTGGACTTATATTTGAGGCATTGGCAGGAAAGGAATTAAACATTACTTTTATCTCGATACAATATGAATTACCACTTTAAAGAAATTTGTTAGCATCACTGCATTAAATATACCAACAGATTTGGCAAAATTTAAATTTTAAGAGACAGTTTTAGAATGATAATAAGGGGTCTATTAAAGGTCTTATGATTGTGTTAACATCCTACTTCTATATGAGTATTACGGAACGTAGGTTCAAAGTTTCCAAAAATGAAATAAAAATAAGTAACTGTCAACTTTTCCAGAATTGAAACAGAGGTTCAAGATAACATATTTCAGTCCAAGCTTTAAAACAGTATCGAAAAATTGGACCTAAAGAACTAATCTATCTAAAAAATAAGCTCAAGTTAAGTTTATCAAAATATATTTTAAGAGAAAATTATTGTTAACGCTTTACATTTTTTTTAATTAGTGTCGTTGGAGTCAAAATAAAACGTTTTTTTGTTGAATCATGAAAATGAACTTCAGCTCACTGGATGTATAATAATAATTATCAAAAACTTAATGTTGCCCTAAGCCTGTGCGTAAATTAAAAAAAGGGTAAAACATCTGCTAGTAATGTGATTATTTTATGATAATACTGATAATATTTCATAATACTTCATTTTTACAGATTTTACAAAGTATACTTTATAAATTTGGTTGTCTTAAAATTTCTTTACGAATTAAAAGTCTATATTATATGCACTACTAAAGTAGGATATGTGTGGTATTCACGACAACCAGTTTTTTTGTTTATCGATTTTGATCCATCAAAATTAAGTTTTAATTTGTGTTTTATTTTTTAAAAAGAGTGACATTTTTCCATAATGCGACGGCTTAATTGTAAAGAAAGAACAAACTGTTTGAGGCTGTTAAATGACGGTTGGGGCCAGCAAGCTACTGCCAATGTATACAATGCTAGTCAAAGCCTTATATTAAGGTTTAGTATCTCGTTATGAGAATACAGGGAGTCATATTAATACACATAGGCCTAGCAATAGAAGAATACTTTAGCTTAGAGCAGAACGAGCTTTAATTAGGGAATGCCATCAAAATCGCACAAAAGGTGCACGAAACCTGAATGATACCTTAAGGCGTACAACAGGAGAGCGAGGTTTTGACTGTCCGACGTACTTTTAACAGAAATAATTTAAGGTAAAAATAAAAACATTTTTTAAATACACAGTAAATTAGTAGAGTGTATACCATTGCATTTTTTAAATTATCAGCATTACATTAAACACATGTTTTTATTTATATAAATTAAACTTCGTTAGAAAAGAAGCAATTTAAAGTATATAAAATATGCAATATCATACCTAATCAACTAAAGTCATGTACCCTGTATTGTCAAAAATTTAAAATCTTTTAGGGCTCGGAGGAGAGCAAAGTATACCAGATTGCTGCGTCAGCATAGAGTTTCCAGAAATGCTTGAGCAAGGGTACACAGAAACTGGCATATCCACGAATGGTCCAAATGCCTATTCACCGATGAGACAAGATTTAATCTTATTCATTCGGATGGAAGGATCTTACTCTGAAGGCAACCAACGAGAGATACGTAGAAGAAAACATGGCGGCACATGAGTCCTTTGGGGATGTGGATTCACTTATTGATTTAGTAGTCGACAATCAATTAACTCCAGAGTTTACAGGGATGGAATAGTCGTACCTATATTTGCTCCTTTTGCCAGGGAATTCTCATCGATAACAATGCGCGACCACATCGAGCACGGATTGTCTCGGAGGTTTGGGAGGCAAATAATATCCGTCGGATGGATTGGCCACCAAAATCTGCAGATCTTAATATAATTGAACACGTGTGGCCACGATTGAAGATGCTAGTTCGGTCCAGAGATAATGCTTCTGACACTTTAGAAGATGAAGACGGTGTCAGGAGGTTATTAAGGTCAGGGGAGGTTTAAAAAATACTTAAGTTCAAGGTCTCTAAACCGTAATAGGATATGGTCGTTGCTAAAGAGCTGCAATATTACTTTTACATTTGATAGTGTTATTTAATTTATTATAAGTAATTATTTAAAAAGAAGAATCAAATATCTGTTTTCTTTTTGTAAATTTGCAATGATTTTTTTTTCAATATATTTGGATCTGTAGACTATAGTTAAAAATTTTCCTGATAGAACCTTTTAAGCCTTGAAAACAAATGTCAACCTTCTAAATTACATTTTCAGTAAGATTAAACTCGATTTTTAATACATTTAGATACACAACATTTATTTGCGTTTAAAACTTTTAAAAGTTTCGCAGACAATTTAACTCATAAAGGTAACAAGGTATCTATCACGCTTCGTTTCTTAGATACAGGATGTTTTTCATATTTTATACACCTCGTTTCGAGGGATATTTACATTTCATTTCTTATTATGTTATGTTACTTTCTGATTCCATAATATTTTTTAATATCTTAGATCGTTTGAAAGATATTATCAAAATGTGAAATATACAGAAGTGTCATTTAAACATGTCCGCATTTTAATCTGCTATATAACTTTCTTGTTTTGCAAGACACCACAATGATCCACAAAACATAGGTAAGACTCTGTTGTTATTTTTAATATACCGCGTTATCCGTTATTCTAAAAAATTAAGCGAAATAATGAAACCAACCTGCACCATAACTATGACAAATGTTATGTTTCTCCCTTTACAACATATCTCCTTTCTCATTTAGATTTTTAGGTAAATGTTTCAAATTTGGTATATCTCAAATAAGAAAAAAAAAAGAGATCTTATATGACCATTTGTTAGCTGATAACTTTTTTGAATTTTTTATAGTATATAATTAAAACTTTGATCTCTATGTAATCTGTATTTATAGATCACCGTCTTCTGATGTACAATCTTTCTTTAATTACCTGCTAAATTTGCTAGATAGTGTACCAGTAAAAGGCAGGAAAATTCTATGCGGGGACCTCAATATTAACTATGCTACTGTTTGTACCACCCAGAACTATTTAATTTCTATATTCGACTATTTCGGTCTTGCAATGCATGTATCGTCTCCAACTAGAATTTCAAATACTCTTCTTCTATCATCGATTACGTAACGTCTGATTTTTCTCCATCAGAAGTTCAATCTCAGGTTTGTAACACAGGTCTTTCCGATCACGAAGCAATATTTTCCAAATTTAATATTCCTCTTAGGTCCTTACAGAGACTTCGCCATAGGGGCAGAACTTTCTCGGCCGCCAATTTTTCAGAATTTCATAATATTTGCTTAAACACCGACTGGAATTTTGAATTTGAAAATGCTAACTCAAATTTTATAGCTTTCTTAAATAAAATTTTAAGTGCTTTTAATAGGGCCTTAAGTTTATCAAACCTAAGCGTCATAAATCGTGGATCACGAAAGGACTACGCATTTCTGCTAAAAATATGCGTTCCCTCTTATATATAAAAAAATTCACCGACTCAATTCTTATTCTCGACTATATCTATGATTATAGGAGGATCTATATTAAACTAATCAAGTCAAAAAATATACTATCAAAAACGTCTAACGAAGTCTAAAAACGTTTCAAAGGAAACCTGGTCCATTATCAATGACCTCAGAAACAAATCAAAGCCTGTGACTCAGATCTTGCCAAGGTCAAATGAACTAAATGATTATTTTGTTAATGTAAGCAAAAATGTTACCTCTGGTATCTCACCAAGTTTGGACCCACTTTCGTTTCTCCCTCCCTCAAAAAATGTCGCTGATAGCCTTTTCTTAAGCCCTGTTAGCAGCATGGAACTATTGAAAGAAATGAATAACATTACAAGCATATCTACATGTAGCACTGATGGCCTATCAATTAAAATATTCGTGAACCTGCCGTTCCCAGTCATAGAAGCCCTTACAACACTAATAAATGAGTCCCTTATACAAGGTATATTCCCTGAATGCCTTAAAACAGCTATAATTATTCATCTTCATAAAAGGGGTGAAAAAACTAACTCTTGCAATTATCGCATAATTGCTCTACTAACAATGCTATCAAAAATCATTAAAAGGTTACTAAAGAATCGTTTTATGCCATGTCTCGTTAAACATTAGATAATATCCCCGGATCGGTTTGGATTTTTACCCAACAAGCGCACCAGTGACGCCATGTTCTCGTTGCTTAGCAAAGTCTACTTATTCAAAAGCCTTTGACTGTGTTAGTCATGAAATTTTGATAAGCAAGCTGATTTTGAATGGAATCCGGGGTATTTCTTTAAATTGGTTTAATTCTTATCTCAGGAATAGGCAAGAATTTGTAAGGGCAAATGGTTCTGATTTTGATTGTAACTTCATTACAAGTGGAGTTCCTCAAGGTTCGGTCTTGAAAGCTATTCTTTTTTTATTATACATTAATAATATCATCAATCAAAAATTATTGGAAAAATCTCCCTCTTTGCTGACGACACAAGCATAACATGGAGTGATTTTGATACAACGTCTTTACATTCTAATGTTTCCAATGACCTTGTTATCATTAAGGCTTGGTCCAATTCCAATCTGCTTTGCTTCAATGTGGATAAAAAGGTGGCCTTATCTTATAAGGGGACTTTACAACCACTTCAGCTACTTAACAGCAATATCAAATCCGTTGAGTCGGTTAAATTCCTGGGTTTGTATATAAATAACAACTTAAAGTGGTCTAAGTATATTGACACCTTAACTAAAAAACTTTCTACCGCCTGCTTTGCCATTCGATCAGTTTCAAAAGAACTGGACGTGTCTTCTGCCAGATTTACTTATTTCTCTCTATTCGAATCCCATATCCGCTATGGCCTTCCCTTTTGGTGCTGCTCTACCACCGAGCAATTTCTTAGTATTTTTAGACTTCAAAAGAGAGCAATCGGCTATTTGTTTGGTCTAAATAATACAGCGCACTGTCAATACTATTTCAAAAAACATGAAATATTAACTCTTTAGGGGAGAGATCGGAAAATCCACCAAATTATTTTTTGCATTTATTCTCTTTAACAATCGAGTATGGGTGCCGTCATATATTAAAAACAGAACTCAGTTCGTTCATTTTCAGGGATTTAACTCATTAATAACAACATCTGGTGTCCCACAAGAATCTTATTTACCCCTATTTTTCATTATTTATATAAACGGAATTATTTAACACTGCAACATCCTGCTTTATGCAGACGATTTAAAATTTTTTATTCCTATAACCAGCTCTAATAAGCTCCAAAATGACTTGGGTCGTCTGGAAAGTTATAGTGATGAAAATAGCCTTTTTCTTAATCTCTCAAAATGTAGCTCAATCATATTTTCCAGAAATCAAAATTGCATAACCCAAACATATCATATAAAAAACACCCCTTTGAAAGACCTTGAATGTGTTAGAGATCTAGGTGTATTGTTCGACTCTAAACTTGTTTTTGATTTACATGTTGATTATGTCGATAACTTAGCCTCCAAAATATTAGGTTATATTACAAGAAAATGCAAGCCCTTTAATGATGTCAAACCAACTGTCTATTTATATAATTCTTACGTTCTAAGCAAAACTGATTTAGCCTCGATTATCTGCAGTCCTAAACAAAGTACTTTCGCAGACCGGCTAGAGCGTATCTAAAATAAGTTTATCAAATATCTCTCATTTAAAAATAATTTGTTCGATCTATCGAACGATGTCTCTCTAGCCCGATGACACTTTCGGCTGATGTCATTGACTTGTGACAGAATAACGTCTGATGGTCTTTTCCTTTCCAAAGTCTTTCATAACAGGATACAAAGCTCTGATATTCTTCAAATATTCCATGTTAATGTTTCCCAAAGATCTCTAAGGGTGAATGAATTATTTCATCTGTCTTTCAGGCATACTAACTCAGCTAGGAACTCGCCTTTTTGTCGAGTAGTAAGGCACGGAAATTAATAAAGATGACAGCGACTTTTTCACTACCTCTCTAAAATCATTAGAAACTCACTTTAGTTGTTATAAAACATATTATAAGACAGTACTGTACGTAAGTCTGTTAAAAATATTTAAACCAATTTCTGTTAATTTATTAAAGTTACCTCTTTATATATTTAAATTTCGAAAAATATTTATTTATAAAAAAAACAGCATTACCTTTTTTTTTAGTTTTAAGTAAGTTGTCAATTGAAAGACTATATTTTATGTAATTTTGTGGATACTCTAGTGGGTACCCAAACATCCTTGAATCCTTTATGACCTATAAATAAATAAATAAATAGTATCCCTGTTGTGACGTTGGTGTAACGTGGAATAAAAATATATTAACACTATTGCTCAAGCGAAAGTCAGGATGTAACCGTGTAATTCAATGTCGGTCACGGTATTAGTCAGTGGAATAATTGTATCTGTAATCTTATTTTGTGCTATTTTTCATTATTTATATAAACGGAATTATTTAACACTGCAACATCCTGCAGGCGATTTAAAAGTTTTTATTCCTATAACCAGCTCTGAGAAGCTCCAAAATGAGCGAAAGTTATAGTGATTGTCGTTTGAATCTAAAATGGATTCATATTTTCCAGAAATCTATTGCATAACCCAAAGTTTTTGTTGAAAGACCTTATGTGTTCAATTGTTATTTTATATAAATGTTAAGTTAAAGGTTTAGGTTATATTAAGAATATGGTAGTTAATGATGTACATTTCATCTCAATTATGCTTTATTATAAATATGATTAGTTTCTTAGTTCACTAGAGTAATTTTTGTTCTAAATAACAACAATTTACTTGTGTTCCTGATTACTCATGCATTAACATTATTGTACTATCCGTACTTTTGGGATTTATTGCCATTATTGTAAGTAATAATATTCATTGTTTTTGTTTTGTGATTTTTCATGAACTATCATTTAATTTGTTTCTTTTGTTACGTGATCGTTCACTGGATGTAATTTAACTTTTAGGTATGTAGTTTTCATTGGATGCATGCGGCAGTGCAACGCACTTCTTGTTTGTAATATACTTTCTTTTTAACCCGCATTTTTCATTTCTGCACAATTTTTTTTTGTGGTTTATCCAGTTAAAGTTTTTCCTATCTACCCTTCCTAACTCCTTTTCCAAAATAGCATGAATTTCTATTTGGCCCATGTAATACATTGTTTTTGTTTTGTCTTTTTATCAAAATTTGTTTCTTTTGAAAGTCATGTGGTAACAGAACGTCATCCACAATGCAAGCCAAAGCACTCTTGTTTAAATATGATTGGGTCTAAAGCTCGATTTTTCATTTCTGCAGAATTTTTTCATGACGATTAAGAAAAGCCCTGATTAGACTTTCCATTACTTTTTGCAATATTTTAGAAAATGTGGGAAGTATACTAATAGAGCGTAAATGCCCATACTCGGAAGATTGGTTATTTTTGGCAATGAAATTACTTGCGATGATGTCATTGGATTAACGGAGACATGGTTACGACTTGAGACAGATGAAGCAGCTGTAAGCATAAATCAATAGAATTTTTTTTGAAACAGGCGCCTCGAGAGACGTGGAGGTGATATATTTTAGGCAGCATACAGCGAGCGAAGTTCTCATTTCCTTTGGTGCGGATTATATAGAATTCATGTGGATAAAACTTAAAATAGGTGATGGTTTTGTCATTTTAGGAATTATATGTAGGCCACCAAATTTAAACGTTTTCCAAATCTTAAACTACATGGAGGATGTTATATCGAATTTGTATGCAGAATTTGATAGCATTACATGCGTGGAAGATTTTAACATTGATTTGTTGAATTTGGATTCAAATAATAGTTCAGAGCTTGAGGCGTTGCTCTCCACATTTAGAATGTCACAAATTATCACCGAGCCAACTCGTATTTCTATGTATACGACTTCTCTTATTGACCTAATTTCCACTAATATGGAAAACATTATTGAATGCGGCACTTTGGATGCGGAAATTGCCGATAATCTTTTGACCTTTGTTAAGGTTAAATTGAAGAACCCTAATAATTCGGCTCTAGATTTCTTTTATAGGTCAATAAAAAAAAATGATCTCCATCAATTTCAGATTGATCTAGAAAGCTTTGACTGGCATCACATTTTTCGCTTAGTTTCTGTTTATGGAAAACTGGAATATTTAAATTGTCTTATCTTTTTAACAAACATGCTCGGGTAAAACATTTTAGTAAAACAAAAAATTATAACTATGCTCCGTGGATTATAGAAAATATTAAGACAATGCAAAAACTAAGAAACAAAGCTTTAAAAAAATTTAAATAGGCTAAAAACCCTAAAAGTATATTTACGAACTAGATTTGAAAATTGTATGTATAAAGAAAAATGCCGTCAGCTGAAAAAACTAAATTTAGTCAAGGAAAAAAATGTGAATTACCTTTAAAGCTTATTGATCCAGATAAAATAAATAGTTTTTTTATTAATTCCGTAGTAGGTAACAATAACCCAAGTCGGGAAATTATAAATTTGTATAACAATAATTATTTAACACATTTTAATGAATTTTTTCACTTTAATTTATCTAATGAAAATGAAATTAATTTAATTAAAAAGACAAAATCAGGGACCGATGGGGCTGACAAGATCACTTTGACCATGATTATTCTTTGCTGTCCATTTATTGTGCCATATATTGTCCACATCGTGAATGAATGTATATTGTCTTCGTACTTCCCAGTCGTATGGAAACAAGCGCAAGTAATTTCATTGCCAAAAATAAGCAATCCCACCGAGTATGGGCATTTAGGCTCTATTAGTATACTTCCCACATTTTCTAAAATATTGGAAAAAGTAATGGAAAGTCAAATCAGGGCTTTTCTTAATCGTCATAATATTCTGACAGAGACCCAATCGAGCTTTAGACCCAATCATAGTTGCGAGAGTGCTTTGGCTTGCATTGTGGATGACGTTCTGCGGGCGGCGGATGAGAGTAGGGCTTGTATTTTAGTGCCTCTTGATTTCAGTAAAGCTTTTGACATGTTAAATCATAAAATTATTTTATCAATTCTTTATTTTATAGGATTTAGCGATAATGCCAGTACATTAATAAATTCCTATTTATCTGATCATGTACAGGAGGTCATCTGTTGTACGCAGCATTCGAGCCCTTTAGTTTTATCTACCGGTGTACCTCAAGGAAGCATTTTGGGTTTGCTACTATTTACCATTTACACTTGTAATTTCTGTAAGTCCTTGCAGCACTGCAAAATCTAGTACATTCAAACCTGAGCCAGTTTTACAGGACGGCATCAAAGCACTTATTGGTTCTTAATCCTGGAAAATTGACCGTAATTGCATTTGGTAATCAGAGTCAGGTTGTACAAATTAAAAATAACATGCAAAAACAAATTAACGGAACTCTGTTGACTTTCTCTGATACATGAAAAAGTTTAGGTGTAGTATTGGACAGCAAATTACGCTTTATATAGCATAGTACTTTAAAGCTTCACACTGCTTATAGCTATTTAAAACTAATTTATTCAAATAGGCACAATCTCAGTTTAGAAACCAAAAAGCTGTTGTGCGACTCTCTTGTGTTATCCCAATTTAACTATTGTAATACAGTATTTTTCCCGTGTCTTGATGCAAATGGTCGATATCGGGTTCAAAAGGTTCAAAACTCGTGTTTGAGACTAATTTATGGTATCAAAAGAAGAAATCACATATCTCCCTATTTAGTGAGTTCAAAATGCCTGAATATGTATAAATGGTTTAGGCTTCGTATGTCGTGTTTTAGTTTTAAAATTATAAAATATAAAGTGCCAACTCATTTACACTCTAAAATTTTATTTAGAGCTGATGTTCATAATATTAATTTGCGAAAAAGTCTTAGAGTCCCACAACACAGGAAATTTACAAGAGATCTTTTTTATACAACGTAGCTGCTAGAATAAACTCACACTCCAATATTGATTTTCAACTTTCGATATCAGTTTTTAAAAGAATAGCAAAGGGCAAATTATCACGTCAGCAGTAGTGCATTCGGTTAATGGCATCGAGCCTGTTAAATAACGTCTTTTTCCCCACCATTATTTTTTCTGTTTCATTGTTTTTTTCTCTTCCTTTACTTTTCCTTACTCTCATCTCTCATTTACATTTCCTTTTCAGAAGTAGATTTACAAAATTTCAGATTATATCTGCATTCTTAATTGTTTTGTATAAATTAGGGCTTGAACAGTATTCAGGTCCTGTACCTGGATGTCCGCTTCACCAAGGCCCATTGTTTGACAAAATAGTAATATTCAGAGACTGTATTAATTTCATGTAAATGTTTGGTAAAGCAATAAATGTATTATTTTTATGACTTGTTGTCTCACAGTATTCCTGTGGTTGTATTTTATACTGACGGGATTATACCAAGTCAGTGCAAAAAAATAAAAATAAAAAAAAGGAAATGGAAAAAAAACAACTATTGTGTATTAAAAAATGATCTAACGATGCTACATGTTTTCAAAATGAACGATTTTTGGATGTTCCTGTGAATCTCTGTATTAAGTCCTAATTGAGCCAAATGCGGTGTAAACGTTGTTGGGGTGAGACCGGTTACTGATATGACGAGAGGAACAATGATGACTCTTTCTTGTTTCCGCAGCCTTTTTACTTCCATTGCCAAGTCGGTGTATTTGGCGATCTTCTCATCGATTCGATTGAAAGGTGATATCGGGTCTGTTTGCGGGGATTGCTTTATCTGTGTGGATATCAATGTCCCAGTAGAGCTTGTAGTCTTTGTTTTCAAGTATGGATGTTGGTGTATAATGGTAGTAAGGGTCTGTGTTCTCCGTTAGTTTGTATGTTGTGGCTAATGCTTGATGAACGACCTTCGCTGCTGAGTTGTGTCTCGCGGTGTATTCAGTTCCGACCATTATTCTACATCCACTCGTTATGTGATCGATCGTTTTTCTCTGCTGGTGACATCTCCTACACATATCGTCTTTAATGGTTGTGTCCTTGATGATGTGCTTTCGGTAGTTTCTGGTTGCTATGACTTTATCCTGGATGGCAAGCAGGAAGCCTTCTGTTTCGGGGAACAGCTGCCCTTCTTGTAACTACGTATATGAAAGCTTTTTATGTACATGGTTTTGATTTATGTGGTATCTGTGTCTTCCGTGAACTATTTTTTGAGACCAGGTGTTCATTTTTTCTAGTGGTGATTGGGTGTGACTGTGTGCGTCTGCTGCGTGGCTCGTTTGAGACAGGTCGAGCGGTGTATAATTCTTCGTAAATTGGTTTTTTATTTAGCAATTGTATATCTATAATTCCCCTCCCTCCTTCTTTTCTCTTGATGGTGAGTCTCTCCTTGCATGCGTTGTGATGTAACTTCCTGTGTTTAGTGAATACAGAGCGTATGAGAATGTGAATGTTTTCTATGTCTGTGTGTGACCATGTAATGATACCAAAGAATACGTAAGAATAGGTATGGCGAAAGTGTTAATAGCTTTCGTTAGATTTCTGGAATTCAGTTTTGATTTTAGTAGCTTTGTGAGTCTGGTTTTAAATTCCGTCTTGAGCTCTAATTTGATATGAGTGTGGTTAATTTTGGTTCTTTGATGGAAGCCTAGGTATCTGAGTGTTTCTTCTTTGAGCATGTTATCTATAGTTTCATTGTTGATTGTTTCCCTTGTAGGGTGGTCTTTCCACTGTCCTTTGTTGATATGAAGTAGCTTGCATTTACTTATACCAAATTCCATGTTGACGTCCAGGGTAAACGTTTCTGTGATTTTAAGGAGTTCCTTTAGCTGTGCCTTTGTGCTTGCATATAATTTTATGTCATCCATGTACAAGAGGTGGTTTATTTTGTGTAGGTTATTTTTTTGGCATTGAATTTGGAATCCGAACTTTGTGTTATTCAGTGTGTTTGAGAGAGAGGCAGAACCACAAAGCGCTGAGTGAATCTCCCTGGAATATACCTCGTCTGATGTAGATCTCTTCTGTTTCGATGTGCTATTTTTGTGTTCTCAGGTTAGGTTAGGTAGGTATAATTCTAGCACTCTGGTTAGCCAACTGTGGGGTATCGAATCAAAGGCTTTTTTATAATCTATGTAACTGGTATGAAGGTCTCTATAATTTTTCCTAGTTTGTTCCATGATGACGCTGTCTATAATTAGCTGCTCCTTGCATCCTCGGCTGTTTTCCCTGCACCCTTTTTGCTCTTCCGTTAAAATGTTTTTGTGTGCTACATGTTGTTCTATTCTCCTGGTAATTGTGGCTGTGATGATCTTATATAGGGTTGGAAGGCACGTAATAGGTCGGTAATTTGACGGGTCCTTACTGTCTGAATTTTTGGGTTTAAGGTATGTTATTCCTTGGGTGAGAAAACCGGAGAGTGTGCTAGGTTTTAAAATAATTTCATTAATTTGGCGAGTGAGAGCTTCATGTGTGGAGGTAAACTGTTTATACCACCGCTTTATTCCATGAAGCTTTATTATTGTGTAGTTTCGGTTCTGACCAAATACTTTTCCAGTATTCTGTGATCTCTTGTTTGGTCGGTGTTTTTATTACTCGTGCCTCCTCATAGCTCATGATTTTTTGGTAGAACTGTTTTTCGCTTCTTCGAAACAGGTGGTTACCATCCTTTCTTTCATTTAATTCTTTGTATCTTCGGAGTCTTGCGGCATACACCGATAATTTTTGCTTCAGAGTGTCAAGGATTTCTGAAAGCGTGTGATCAGGAGATGCAGATTTGATTTTCTCTACACTTTGTCTGATACGTTTTGACTTGTGGCCTTTCATGGATTGGGTAAGATGTCCCAATTATTTTTTAATTTCGTTAATTTTGTTTTCGATCCTTGTCTGCCATTTGAATTTTGGTTTTATGTTGTTGGTGTTTCTGTGTCGTGGCGAGAGTTTCTGATTGTTCTGTGTTATCGTGGTTATAGCTGCACTGTATGAACGTCCTCAACTGTGCTTGCATTCGTTATGTACTCGGGAATTATGTGTTCGTTGATGGTCTTTAGGATTTTATGTGTGTCCCGTTTGAAGATTACATGAGGAATAGGATCTCTTGTTGTAGGATCGGAGCCTGACCATTTGTTTAGATGTGACTTCATTTCTACTTTGATTGCTTGTATGAGAGACGATCTGAGGTGAAGCTGTGTGTATGGTGCTTTGGGCGAATGATTCACTTGTCCTGTGCGTTATATGGTGCTTGTCATCTGTCGTGGGTTGTTGCTGGGGGCTTCGCTCTACTGAGCATTGAGTGAGGTTGCAGATCCTCTTGCACAAAGTTGGGCTGGTTTGTATGTGGGATCGGTTCGGCATCTGCCTCACTGTCCTCAATGTTTGGTTGATGAATGTTTAGTTCAGCAGCTATCATAGCTTTGATGTTTTGCAATGCGAGTGGGGTGAGCTTACTAGTCTTAGTGATGACTCTTTTTTGATCTATTACTCTCTGTTCTGTGATAAGTGATTTGTATTCTGGATATTGTGCTATGAAAAGTGTATGCAGTTTATGTCCGTATCCTGATAAAATTGTCTCAAGATTGGTAGCGGTGTAGTAGGAATGCATCACCGTTCGATTCATTTCATCTGTACATTTTAACCTCTTCCTTGATTTACCTGCCTTGGTAGTTGCAGGTAGTCGTTGCTATATATCGGCTGTTGTAATGGGCTCAAGTTGTTGTGTTTGGTTAGCATCTGTGTCTGATTTATTTGTGTATCTATTTGGGCAGCGCATGATCGGTTCGCTCGATTCTGTAATGCGGCTCATGTGTTGCCTTGCCTTTCCCGTCTTGGTGGGTGCCAGCTTAGCCGGCAAAACACTTTCGGTGGGTCTATTTTCCTTTGCCTGATCGTGATCGCATCGGTCGAGCTGTCCTTTCCCGCAGCGTCCTCGACCGTTACGCTGCTCGCCCGATGCTTTGCTGTTTGGATTGATGTTTTGTGGTGTTAGAAGCTCAAAGTGTCCCGACATTGGATCGCCTGTTAGTAGAAGGTAGATCATTTTATTGTGTGTTTGTTTGCCTATTATTGTTGGTCTCTCTTTAATGCACATCTGTTTTGTTCTTGTTGTTCTTGGTTTTGAGCAAATATGGAAGATGTGCTTCTGGGTTTCCGAGAGAGCAAATATTTCTAGGCTCGTTTTATATGTAGTGATTTTGCTCATGAACTTATAATAGTTGTCGAAATCCTTCATGTCGTCGTGAAATAACGAAAATATCTGAAGTTCTAACCAGTTTTGTCGTAGGTATTTCAATACGTCTTCTCGAAGTTTGGCATGATTGTTTTGATGGCCGTATATGTGCAAGCTGACTGATCGGAACAGATAACTTCCGTCTCTAACAATGTCGGCTCTGACGAAATTCTCGGGAATAGGTTATTATTAATATTATTATTACTATCTTTGTGCCTGCGGTAGTGCAAGACATGTTCCAGACAGGGATCCTAGTATCTTGCTATCATGTTGGCGTAACGTGGTATAAAAATATATTAATGACTTAGTTAAGTTTTTCGGTAACTTTGGCTACGACTCTATATAAAAAAAGACCCACACAAAATAAAGGGATCTATTATGTAGGGAGAGTTACATTTTAAGATGATGTCAGAACCCCTTAATCTCCAGTTTATGACGAAGAATGAAGTAAAGCAAAAGGAATAAAACAATAATAGTAAAGGGATCCAGCTTCATGGAACATATAAAAAATATGTGGTAAGCAACGTTGCCATTTGTTTACGTACTGTGTAGCTATATTATATTTAGCAGGAAGAATTTTATATTTGAAAATTATAAATACTACGTTTAAAAATTGTAATATTTAATTTTTCTTTGGTTTATTTAGGAGCAAAGCACCAGAAAATTTTATTACGTGGAGGTTTTTGCTTATATTACTTGCCTCATAATCGTAACCCTGAAAAAATTATCCCAGGAGATTTTTGTAGATATTACCGCTTTATTGTCCCTAGATCCCGAAAAACATGTTCTGCCATTTCTGTTGATCTGCCGTTCTGCTTGTGAGCGTCATAGCTCAAAAACTACTTATCGGATTGACTTTAATATTTGGTCAAAAATCAAAGGCCCCATGGGGACAGAATAGTAACATTTTGGTAAAAATCCCATATCGCGGAACAAAATGACATCCTTACAAAATGTAAGAAAAAATATTATTAAGGATCTATGTACTTATGGAATGGACTAGTACATATATCAAGTGTTATATAGGGATAAACTAATTGAATATTGGTGTGAAGCCATTATGGCGGAACAAAATGACCGCCTAACGAAATGTTTAAAAACAAAAAAAAAATATAAAGAAACTACCTACACAATTGACTTGAAAATTTGCACAAAATACAAGTATGAAACAGAAATAAACTGGTAAAATTTTAGGGGGAATCCTATATGGCAAAAAATGGCGGCCTAATAAAATGTTTAAATATTCGGTAAAACTCCATTTACTCGAAAACCCTTCTTTTTATGAACGAAAATAAAAAATGATATAATTTATTTTTTATAGTCTACGTAAATAAATTTATGAAAAATAAATATTATTGATAATAATAATAATAATAATTATAATAATATAAAAATAAATTAAAAACAAATAAAAAATCGATAAATTCGCCTTTACCCACAAATTCCTACGTACAGAATTCCATTACACACGGATAAACTGTTTGGTAAAAACTTAAAAAATAAAATCACAGTATAAAGGATCTATATAAAGTTATTACCAAATAATTGCATGCATATATAAACTGGGTTATCTGTATGTAGTGGAATTCTGTACTACGAAAGTTCTGGGTAAATTCGAATTTACGGATTTTTTTAAACTTTATCCACAAGGTTTATTTTAGGACAAATGGAAAAAAAAATCAACTGTAAGAATTTTAGGGTTTTTCTTTGAGCCGCTCGAGTTGGTTAACAAAATGACCAAACGACAAATGTACACTTAATTAGCTGTCTTAAATCGAACACCCTGTATGTTTTTAATTAGGATAGAGCATTTCTTTCTAATTTCTAAAATATATAGTTTGTCCTTCTTTAGTTTAACAAGTAAATTGGCAGCAAATTATTACTTGTATTGTAATCGTGAAAAAATAAGTTTCCCGGATTTTTTTAAATCTTTACGTTTAAGATTCTCTATATGCCAAAAAACATGTTCTCTCAATTCCGTCGGTCTGTCTGTTCGCGGCATAGCTAAAAAACTACTTACCGATTGACTTGAAATTATGGTCAAAAATTAAGTGTCATATAGAGATGACCTGGTAACATTTTCCTAAAGATCCAATATGGCTAAACTGGCGGCCTAATGGAATGGTAACATCCAATTTATTTCAAATTTTACACAAAAATCAAGTATCACGTAGGAATCAACTGGTAAAATTTTGATACGCATCCAAGATGGCGGAACAAAATGGCGGCTTAATAAAACATTTAAAAATTCAGCCTGAAGAAACTACTTAATGGATTGATTTCAAATTGTATGCCATAAGTAACTGTGGTATATCTATACCTATACTATGAACTAGTAAATTTGAGGTTTCGAATGCAAGATGGCGGAACAAAAAAAATATACAAAATACATATAAAATATTTAAAAAATCAGCCTAAAAACTACTTATTGGATTAATTTTAAATTTGGCGCAAGCATTAGGTCTGATATAGAAATAAACTGGTAAAATTATGATTTCAAATTATTCAAGATGGCGAAACAAAATAAAAACTAAATATTTTTTTTTAATCAACGTAAAAAAATTCTTATTCTATTGATTATACATTTTGTGGAAAAATTAAACGTGATATAAGAATAACTGGTACGAACTCAACGTGACGTAACGTAAAAACTACTTATTGAAGGTATTTTAAAAAATTGGTAGGAATCCAATATCATGAAACAAAATGGTACCCAATAAAAATATATGAAAAGGCAGTATATTTAAATGTGTTACTAAATGACTATGAACTGAACTAAATTGGGCCACACTTCACTATTTCTAATAAAAGGAAAGATTCATAACGAGGGAAGTTCCGGGTAAAGGAAATTTACCGATTTTTTTTTTTGTTTATAATAGTCGTTCTTATATTCCGTTTTTTTTAACAAAAAATATAAACCCTAAAGCTGAGTTAACCCCAAAATAATTTGGTTTTTGTTTAGTTATTTGTAATTTAAATTTTAGATTGTTTTAAAAAATTCCGAAGCCTTTAATTAAATTTTTTATTGAAGAGAAAAGAACTGGATAAAGGGTTTTCCGTTTAAAACAACAAAGTCTATGTTATTCCTTTATTTTCCGATTTTCAATTATTTTTAGCGAATCCTGCCGGTTCAAAACCTTTCAGGTCATAAGCTTTCCAGTCCTTTCGGACATGATTTTTAGTTAATCCCGAACATACGTTTAGAGCTTTTGAAGGTGTCCAATTTAATTTTCAAAGTTTTGAAGGAGTAGGAATAATTTTTCTAAAATTGTTTTTTCAGCCTATCGGATATATTTTTCAATTCTGAAGAATTTTTACTTCCCTCATAAAAGGGAATTATTGTAATTCAGGGTCCCTAGATGCGGAAAAACATGTTTTCTCGATTCTGTCGGTCTGTCTGTTTGCGGCATAGCTAAAAACTACTTACTTGATTGACTTGAGTGACATTTTGGTAAATATCCAATATGGCGATACAAAATGGTCGCCTAGTGAAATGTTAAAAAAATGTAATCAAAAAGTGCTTATCCAATTATTCCAAATTTTTCACAAAAATTAAGTATTATCTAGAAATCAACAGGTAAAATTTTGGTACGAATCAAAGATGGCGGAACAAAATGGCGGCTTAATAAATTATTTAAAAATTACTTAATGAACTGATTTCAAATTGTGTGCCATAACTAAATTGTGGTATAAAGATGACCTAGTAAAGCTGTAGTACTAATTCAGGATATCGGAACAAAATGCCTGCCAAATAAAATACTGTAATCTGACAAAATCAGCCTCTCATGTTTGACATCTTCACGTCTTAGCGTCCCTAGATGCCATAAAATGGCAATATCAATTCCGTCGGTCTGTCTGTCAGTTCACGGCATAGCTTCAAAACAACTCATCAGATTGATTTTAAGTTTTAGTCAAAAATTAAGGCTCATATGGAGACAACCTGGAAATATTTTGGTAAAAATCCAATATGCCGGAAGGAGATGGCGTTCTAGTGAAACGTTAGAAAATTATTACTAAAAAACTTATTATCCGATTTACCTCAATTTTTCCACGTGACAAGAATGAACTAGTAACATATTGGTATGCATACGAGACATCAAAACCCAATGCCGCGGCCGGTGCAATAAAATATTTAAAAAACAGCCTGAAAACTGCTTCTTAGATTGATTTCAAAATTACGAATCCAAAATGGCGGAACAAAGTTGAGTCCAAATACAATTTTTTAAAAATTAACGTAAAAAAATCTTATTCAACCGACTTGCGACGGAATGTGATATAGGGAATAGAATAGAATTTAACAAGACCAACAAAATAGCGGGGTGTATCAATGTAAATCTATTTTAAATTATGCCTAAAAATTAAGTGTGGCGTAGGTAGAAACGGGGAAAATATTCGTAGGAATCCGATAGGATGGAACAAAATGGCGCCTAACAAAAATTTTTGAAAAGACAGTACATATGTGTTCCTAATAACTATGTACTGAACTATATTGGGTGACACTTCATTATTCCTAACAAAAGGAGATATTCATAACGAGGGAAGTTCCGGGTAAAGGAAATTTATCGATTTTTATTCCCTACATTTTTTCGAAAAAAAAAAAGCAAACTGGGCGAGTTGCAGTCGATCAAAAATGACTCCCTCCCAAAAAAGAAATGCCATCCGATAAATGAGAAAAAATATTTTACTTTAGTCTGGCACATTTTGCCGTGACTTGTCAAATATCGACGATAGAAAACGCATATTCTGGCATGCTTAGAATTCTTTTAGCGAATAGGTAAACTTTGGTCTATTATATCTAAAGCACAGCGGTTAACGTACTTTAAGGTCTTTTCTTTGCGGCCTAACGTTCATGTTAGCTAAGAAACATTATTTTAACGTTTTCTGTAACAATGTGGTCACAATGATATAAAAAATTACATTTTATACCCATGTTTATTTTTTTAACGACATGGCACAAATTAAACGTTTATTGGGTTTCGTAAAATGTTTCTTAATATTTTAATGTATTTTTATTAAGCCCATATGTAAACATTTTTGCCATTACAGCATACCTCGCAAACTACAGGGTAAGTCAGAAATCAAGGGCCAAAAATTGTATATTTTTAATTTTAACATTTTGTATAGCCACATTTCGGGCATCGCAAGTTGTAGTAGTGAGAAGTGATCGGAGAGAGAGGAGAAGAAAAACCAGCTAGGAACCAAGGATGCTACAGCAATAGTTCTGGAGATAAGGTAAGCGACTACAAGCTTAAAGTAATATTAGGCAGTTTATATCTTCCGTACGGTATCGCCCGTTTACCCCCAACGGAAGAATTATTTAAGATAATCATTTATGCTAAAGAGGTCTTCTAGCCGTTATCGGTTGTGACTAAAACGCGCATAATATAATGTATGATAGCACCGATACAAACGCAAGAGGTTCTTTACTGGAGTATCAAATGTTGGAAAATCTGAAAGTGGCAAATGTGTATGCGGAGCCAACGTTTGTTATTCGCGCTCGAAGAGAGGTGATTGACATTACAATGGTGACGGGTAACTACACGATAAGGTAAATAAAAAAAACAGAATCATTCGTTTTCAATTCGAATCTAACAGGACGGACATGCCCCTTAAACGAAGTCCGAGGGCTACCGACTGAGTCAAATTCAGGTCGACCGTAGACGAGTCCTTGGTTGAAATGGGCGGGCCTTTAGTCTCCAAAAACGACTTGGAAGATGAAGTGGCAGCAATAAGCAAAGCCATGTATCAGGCGTCTGAGAAATTCTGTTAGGCACCCGAAGGGTTTTCTGGTGAAACGAGATCCATCGAAGACTGCCAAATTGAGGCCATGGTGCGAGGCGGCTCCTCTCAGGGGAGTTGCATCTTGCCACGCCTTCGATGTTTGGTAATTGATGGGCTTCTGAGGAAACTACAATCAGGGCTTTTATATGCAAGCGTACGCAGACGACAGGCTTGTTATGGTGACAGATAAGTTCCTAACAACTGTCCGTGAACGAATGTAAGTAGCGTGTAGGATAACTGAACAATGGTGCATCGAGTCGGAACTCTCAGTCAATCCAGATAAGTCAGAGCTCATATTCTTCACCAGGATATAATAATAAAACAAAATTACGGAAGATATACTAATTTGTTAGAAAAATAACGAAGTTTTATATATATTTCTATTTTAAAAAAAAATAATATTAGGTAAATTCCTGCCTCGCCTTAGAATACATTTTCACAAACGATCTTGAAAATTTGGCATCACTGATTCTAAAATTTATCCATTAATTGACCTTACTTCTCGTGTAATTTCAATGTTCAATTCTTCAAGTATCTCAGAACGATTAGTAAACACTTTTCTCCGATTTCAGAAAACCCCTTAAAAATAAATTCGAACTAGTGAGGTCAGATGACTTTGGGGGCCAATTAATGTTCAAGCGTCGAGAAATGACACGTCCAGGGAATATTTCTCTTAAAATGTTTATAACAGCAGCGGTCGTATGTGCCGTAATCCCATCCTGTTGGAACCACAAGTCTGGATTCCTACGTAAACTTAGTCTTGAATTTACAGATACAGTTCATCCATTTCTTTAAAGAAGCAAGGACCGAGGACTTCAAAACAAGTAACCTTTTTTGAATGATATGGCTATTCATGAATCTATTCCGGCAGTAGTATCGGCAGTTCAGCTTGTTAACTGCTCTCGATAGGCAAAATGTGCATAATCAGACATAATGGTGTTGTTTAGAATACAGAGATTTTCGTTTAAAATATTCGGAAAGTGAGTATAGAATACTAGTCCTAGTGTAAAATCAGTTGGTAAAAGTTTCAGTATGATTTATATTTTACGGGAAAGTATGGCAAGGTCTTCACGAATAATCCGTCTTAAACGTCGGTTTGAAATTTGAACATGCACTGCCATTATTATTAAAAAGTTGGGACCAGTTTAAAATGGCGTTTCTTGAAGGAATTTTTCCTTGTCTACGAACATTGAACCGAACACGAAATCTTCCTTGAACTTGTGTTATGAATTCAGATTTAATGTATTGCATTAGACAAAAGGCACGATTCTCTACGACCCATTTATTTATTCTTACTTTAATTAATAAATCTCCAATGACAAATGCAAAAACAAAGCAAAATATGGCTTGCTGTGCTATTGCGTAGTTACCTTCATACGATAAAAAACTGCATTATTTACTCAAAATAACCTGTCCTTTTCCTGTTAGTATTTAAGTTAGTATATACTGACATATTGAAATTAGTCAGTACTCATTGCCGCACCCTTTATATTCTATACGGCATCCAGGGGATATTTTGTTAGTTCTTTTTCGACCAGGGGAAAATATTGCTGTGACATTTAAAAGAGGGGTATTATATTTGTGAAAAAGTCACCCTCACAGGTTTTTACAGGTCTTCACGTTCAGGGTCCCTAGCTGCCGAAAAACTTATGCTTTCTTAATTCCTTCGGTCTCTTGGTCTGTTTATATGTCTGACTGTTTGCAGCATAGCTAAAAAACTACTTGCCTCATTGACTTCAAATTTAGCACAAAAAACAAGTATTACACAATAATAAACTAGTAGAATTTTGATACAAATCCAAGATGGCGAAACAAAATGGCGGCTTGATAAAATATTTAAAGAATTAATCTGAAAAAGACTACTTATTAGATCGATTTCAAATTTTGTGCAAGAATTAGGTGTGAAGTGGAGATGAACTGATAAAATTCTGGTACAAATTTAAGATGGCGAATTAAAATGGCGGCCAAATACAATTTTGTAATCGTGCAAAAATCACCATCGCAGGTTTTTGCAAAATGCCAAAAAACAATGTCAATTCCTTCGTTCTATCTGTCGGTTTGTCTGTCTCTCTGCCAGTTCCCGGCATGGCTAGAAAACTACTTACCCGATTGATTTGAAATATTTGTCAAAAATATACTATCCAATTTACCTCAAATTTTGCAAAAAATCAAGTTTTATATAGGAATTAAATGTGATATAGAGATAAACTGGTAAAATTGTGGTACCAACACTTTCATTGCAACGATAAAATATTGTATTTATTTTCCCTCACTTTACAAAGAAGGTTTCTGCAATTTAATAGCCGCGAATTAAGATGTATTGCTTCTTCTGCTAAAGTTAATATATTCTTGTGACTCAAGCATAACTACTTTGTGTAATTTTAGGGACCATCATATAAAACATTACGAACATTTGCATGACACATATATAACAGTTAATCATTTACTTAAACAAGTTGCAAGACATTCTAAAACAATCATATAAATACATTATCGATATCTAAAAAAAGTCATGTTTGAGATGCCTTTTGATATTATGATTATATATGACACATATATAACAGTTTAAAATTTTAATCATTATTTAAAACTTAAACAAGTTGCAAAAGAAATTTTTGCAGATTCTAAACAATCTGTCTGTCGTTCTGTCTCTACGCGGCTTAGGTCAAAAACTACTTATCAGATCAGAAATCAGAAATTTTGGTCAAAAACCAAGAGTCGTAAGGGAATGATGTTTTTTTTTTTACTTTTTTATCCCTAATTCTAAATCATTAAGTAATGGTAATAGCTTTAGATTAGATTTAATTATAAACTGATATAGAAATCTATTTACTTTTATATTATTTGAAGATATAATGTCATTTAAATTAAAAGGCATTTCTATCATTATTGCTAACTCATTAAGAAGTAAAGTTCTGTAATTTTCCATGTTAAAGCAGTTCCTTTAACTGAACTGGTAAACTGACTTTGCCATTTATGTTTTATTCTTTCTTTCCCTAATCTTAATATATCTGAGAAAGGTAAAAATTTGAATTCGAACCATGAATTGTGGCTTCTTTGGCTGCCATGTCAACCAGCTCATTTTCCGGAATTCCGACATGAGCCCTGATCCATACCAGGTACACACTTTTATTCTGAATTGTTAAATCATTGTAAATTAATTATCTCTGGGATAAGATAATTACGGGAAGCATTCTTAGGATAGCTCATTAATTTTGTTAGCGAACTTTTACTATCTGAAAAAATAACGAATTTTTGTTGTAATTATATGATAAACAGTATCTTAACGATTCCAAGATAGGCCTTAATTCCGCTGAGAATACTGAAGAATTATCAGGTAATTTAGTCATTTTAGTATATTGTCTATTTTTGTGATAAAAGGCAGAACCCGTTTTTCCATTTAGAACGGATCTATCAGTGAAAATTTGTTCAAATTTTTTCCAGGTGGTCGCCTGTTCTTTTAAAAAGTATTTTTGAATAAGGGTGGTATTTTGATCATTATTGTCAGAGAATAGTATTTTAATTTCGGTTATCAAAACTAAAATAGTTAAGTTGAAAATAAGGTAGTATATCATTACTATAAATATTTTCTTTATACTGGGTTATCCCGGAATAACTTTCGACTAACAATGGTAGTTTTTTAACATTCCAATACGAATGTGTGTAACATAAAATTGTGAGTTGATTCATTTTATTAATAACAATACTATTGTTCGATATTAATTTTAATACAAATTTATCCGCTTAACATTTTCTTCTCAGTTCTAGTGGTGGTTCATTAGCTTCTGCTTCGATCTATACCTATACACTTCCTAATACATTTGTTTTTTATAGTTTCTATTTTATTGAGATGTGTTTTCGCTGCTGAGCCATAGAAAATACTTGAGTAATCCAATATTGATTGGACATATGCTTTATAAAAGAGTAGGCAAATATTTGGGTCTGATCCCCACTTTTTGTGGCTAAAAGCTAATACATACACACACACACAATGTGTAAAAAACTATACTAAAAAACGTGTTAGTCTATGTAATTAAAGTTGTAAAAAATAAATAATCATAATACTAAGAATGTAAAATAAATATGCAAGAATATTAATTTAGATCTAACAATAAAATATTTTATTGGAAATATGTAACCGACAGCAAAAGTTATGGTACGAGCGGGGATCGAACCCGAATCTCTGGATCTCTAGCCCATTGCTCTAATCAGCTATCCTACTACTGACAAGCAATCCGTTAGAGCCTGTACATATTCACCAGTAACATAACCAATGTTGATTCTCCAAATATTATAACCTTAAAAAATATTTCATAGTTTAAAAAACAAACTGATGAAATACTTCTATACAAAATTTGGCTTATACCGGCATAATGTAAAAATTATAAATTTACTAATATGGACGGTACCTAACAGCGATGTTAGATTTGACGCCCAGTAAGGAGCGAGGTTTATAACCTCATGGCGCGTCCCAAAATATGCCCATCTAATAAAATTCAAAATGAAAATCTACCACTTTTAGCCCTTGATATATGATCACCATGTAGTTTGCCCGGTATGGTGCAAACACAAAATAGTTTCCTTATAGTGACAATAACATAATGAAGTAATAAAGGAAGTTTTCATGAAATCGAAAATACGTTAATCTGTGCCATGTCCTTAACAACAATAAAGTTGTATATTATGCTTAAATTTAAAAATATTCAAAAAACCCACAAAACAAATTTGAAAAACACCTGTTGTTCATTTGAATAAGCGGAGGTGATTAACTAGTAAAACGTTTATTAGAGCAAGGTGCGGGAGACTTTCGCTTGGGCAACGTCGTGATGCCAGGAGCCGTTTAAAGTTTTAGACATTAGCTCAGTTATTAATTGAGATATGGATCTAAATCTCCGGCGGACTACTTGGGGAACGTGCTTTTAAAATACCGCCTATTAAAAGAGAACTAAATTTCACTTAATGATGCTATTTTGATACATATCTTTTGCCTTCGATTTATTAAATAAAATAAAACCGACTTTAAAAATTTACTAACTGTTAGTATACTATAAATAAATACAAAAAAGTAAAATACAAGTAGGCATATAAAATAAATTAAGACCAAATTTAAGAACTGTAAAAGTAATCAAAAAAACTAAAAATAATAAAAATTGAGAATATTTGAAAATATATAAAAAATATGTCTTCATTATCCAAATATAGAACGAGTCTCAAAAAATATCTTCTTGATAGATGTATATATGATTGTAGGGATTTCTGACGCATCGTGCGTTAGAACCTTATCTTTAGTATTTATTTGTTTGTTTTAAATGACATATTATTCTAAATTGTGACGTATCCAATAATACTTGTTGAATTCATCTGGATGAAAAATAAAATAAATAAAAATATAATATGGTCTAATCCCTCAAGAGCTAACCACTTATTACTGGATATTAGTTTGACGCCGACTTCATAAGACAACTTTTTAAGATCGTTTAAAATGTTATATTTTGCATTTCAGTGCTTGTTTGAAATCAGTTTTATTTTTTCAGAAATTTTTAATTTTAATTATTTTCGGTTTTTTTATTATTTTTAAATTTTTTCAATTCATTTTTTATTTTATTTTTTTATTTTAAATTTTTATTAATAAATAGATAGTAGCAGAGTGAGAAATACGCATTCACTTACACAAACAAGCGGCTCTTAACCCTTAAATGACGTGGTGGTCTTTGGATATATTAACTTTAGTGGTGGACTTCAAGGGACTCCCTTATTTATGATTTTACTTCCCTTGTAAAAGGGAAATATTGTAATCGTGAAAAAGTAACCCTCCGAGATTTTTTCAGATCTTTACGTTTCAGGGTCCCTAAATGCCAAAAAAACTGATTGATTTCAAATTTTGGCTAAACATTTTTAGGGTCATACGGGAATGATCTGGCAATATTTAAATTATTACTAAAAACTACTTATGCAATTTATCTCAAATTTTGCAAAAAATCAAGTATTATATAGAGATCAACTGGTAAAATTTTGGTACGAATTCAAGATGGCGGTTTAATAATATTAAAAAAATTCAGCCTGCAAAACTACTTAATGAACTAATTTGAAATTGTGTGCCGTAACTAATTCTGGTGAGATGAACTATTAAAACTGTGGTACTAATTGATTATGGCCGCCAAATAAAATATTTGTAATCGTGAAAAGTGACAGGGTGATTCCCTGTCAGGTTTACATATTTTCAGGTTTTAGCGCCTCTGAATGCCAAAAATATGTTTTATCAATTTCGTCAGGATATCTGTTGATTTACCTGTCTGTCCGTCAGTTCGCGGCATAGCTTAAAAACCGCTAAGCAGAGCGAAATTTAAGTAAAAAATTAAGGGTTTTATGTGGATGACCTGGTAATATTTTCGTAGAAATCCAATATGCTCTAACAAGATGGTGGCCTAATGAAACTTTAAAAAATTATTACTAAAAGACAGTTTTACGTAGTAACAAACTGGGAACATTTTGTTATGATTATGCGATAGCAAAACAAAATGGCGGTCTAATAAAATATGTAAAAAATCGGCCTGAAAAAAAACTACTTTTAGAATTTTAAATGAATGATGAAAATGAACACCAAAAGCCGCATCTCGATATCGCGTTTCACAATTGAAATACACATCTTTAAACTTTGATAAAAAAAATTCTTGATGCACTATTAATGGCCAGCAGTTTATTTAGTGCTCCGTGGATTGAGCTATTCCCACCAAATCTTATATATTCTAATAAAAAATGTATTTATCAAAATTGTCTGATAAAATATTTTATGAAAATTGTTGTTTAGTCCTATCAAATATCGTAAAATTTATTAAACATGTGTCAGAAAAGATTTCAAAATATTTAGTATTTCAATCTAATCAAAGCATCTAAAATATTTAGAATACATTTTATTATAAAATATGTGTTTTATTGTAACCATAAAACCTTATAAGGATTGCCGTTAAAGCCTATAGACTACTATATAAAGTGTGCGTACGTGTATTGTGTTTTATAAACGTTGCTTTTCATGCTCTAGATATATGATAGAAGTTAACAAAAAAACGGGTATACAATTTTTCAAAATAGTCTTATCAAAATCAATTACTACACACCAGGTAAAAGGATTTTTACACAACCCATGTCGAAGGCAGCGTGGTTGATGCCAAGGTATTTTATTTAATAGGTCACTGTAAACTCAACAGACATGCATCGACTGGGGTTAGCGAACAGCTTCTCTACCCCAGTTGTGGGATAGAAAGGATAAACTGGGGCAACACGGCATATCTATATATGGGGGCATATTGATACACTTATGGTAATTGTGAATGGAAAATATCTGAACTATTTTTATACCTATTAAAAATGATGTTACTACACATAAGATTATATTATAATTCTAGCACATTTTTATTAATAAAGGTATAAATAGGTACCAGAAGTGAGAAATAATTTTATAAATAATATCAGATTTTAATTCAGATTAGTTTTGTTTTCAAATGACACAATTTTTTATAAAACATGCCAGTATAAGGCAGATTTATGCATTACCTTACGGGGTACATTGATATCAAAAGCACATCTTGTGGACAAAATGTGCAAGAGTGGATTAAGCGTCTCGATCTCACAACAGAAATAAGACCATAGGCTTAAGACATCCAGAAAATACTAGATGTAATATCTTAAATAAAGCAGTGCAACTTTGAAACTATTTTAGGTATCTAAGCAAACTAAACAACAAAATGTCGACAAGAGAATAGTTTTCTCCTATATTGACATTTGGACAAACATGTGTCCTTCGGAAACGGGAAAACCGCACGAGAGTTTAGAGTTTACAAACAAATCACCACTAAATGTTCAGCCCGAAAGTCAGAGGCTGCAAGGAAATAAAAAGTTCGACGACTCCGTATATAGACAAAGACTGTGGCTTTGAAAATACAGAAGAATCATTAAAATCGGTCGATTAGTTTAAAGACACGAGTAAAAGTCTGCTTGAGTCGTTTCTCGTGTCCGTCAGTGTATTATGAATTAAGGATAGTGCACGCAAATATAAATATGCAAAATACCGAAAAATTATTATATTTCGTGCAAATTTTATTCAAAAAATCGGTACATTTTCTTTACCCGGAATTTCCCTCGTTATAAATCTTTTTTCCTTTTATTAGGAATAGTGAAGTGTGACCCAATTTAGTTCAGTACATAGTCATTTAGTAACACCTTACTGTCTTTTCAAACATTTTTATTGGGCGCCATTTTATTCCATTATATTGGATCTCTATCAATATTTTACCAGTTTCTACCACCATTGATTTTTCGGCATAATTTAAAATAAATTAAATAAGGAGTCAGTCTGTTTTTGGGCATAATCAATACTAGTCTATACTCTATACTAATATATAAAAGACTTAGTTGACTGACTCACTCATCACTCTCCAGCTCAAACTGCTTGAGGTAAAAGTCTGAATTTTGGCATACAGGTTGATTTTAGTGTGTAGATGTTCGATAAGAAGGGATTTTTTAAACTCAAATTCCAAGGAGGTGAAACCACCCCTTCAATATTACAATATTTTTTATTTAAAAAACGGTCGAATGGAAAAAACGCTTGAACACGTGTTTTTTAATTTATTTTTTTATATATGTCAGCATTTTTAAAAAATTCATACAGGGTGTTCAAAGGGGTGAAACCACCACTTAAATAATACAATTTTTTTTTTATTTAAAAACCGGTTAGTTTTTCGAAAAAACGCTTGAACACGTGTTTTTAATTTATTTTTTTACATATTTTAGGATTCTTAAAAAAATCATACGATGTGTCCAGAGGGGTAAAACCAACCCTTAAATATTATAATATATTTTATTTAAAAAACCGTTTGTTATTCGGAAAACGGTTGAACATAATACGCTTTATATTTTATTTTTCTACATATTTTAAAAATTTTTACAAACCGAGACAGGGTGTCAAAGGGACTGAAACCATCCCTTTAATATTATATTTTTTATTTAAAAAACAATTAGTTATTCTGAAAATCACTTGAACACGTGCTTTTTATTTTATTTTATTACATATTTTAAGGTTTTTTTATATATGAATACAGGGTTTTTCAAAAAATCGGGGTCATTTGATTAATTTTTGCGATGTTTCTCAAACCGTTGCCGTTGAAACCTGAGCTTGCGTAAACAGCTTGATTTTCGCGTGCAGAGGTTCGATAAGGGAATATTATTCGAAACTCAGTTTCCAAGGGGGTGAAACTAAGTCTTAAATGTTTATTGTGGACTCGAAAGTTGTCAAAATAAAACCGCTTCTCGGTTTAAAGAACGAGCTACATTAACTCAAAAAAATAGCACAGCAGATGAAATAAATCAAGCTTTGATGGAAAAATTACTGTTTCACAGTTAACATACTACTCAATAGATGTAGTTATGGCCAAGAAAATGCGGTTAATTATCCTGTCGAGTTCCTACCCTCTCTAAACCCTTCAGGAATCCCTCTTCATGAGTTAACTTTAAAAAGGGGGCACCGATGATGCTTATTCGAAATTTAAAACCTCCAAAATTGTGTAATGGAGCTCGGCTAGAGGTTAAAACATTACAAAACAACGTAATAGAGTCTACTATTATTTTTGGCCCTGGTCTAGGAGAAACAGTTTTTATACCACGTAACCCTTTAATTCCGTCAGACTATACTTTTCAGTTTAAACTTGTAGAGTTTCCTTTAAAGCTCGGTTTTGCCATAAAAATTAACAAAGCTCAAGGTCAATTCTTAAGAAGAGCTGGAGTAGACTTGCGCTACGATTGTTTTCCCATAGTCAACTCTATGTCGCATGCTCTAGAGTAAATTCGCGTAGTAGCTTGGCTATTTTACAGCCAAAGAATGCAATAACAAACGTGGTTTATAAAGAAGTACTCAAATGAGGCGGTTTAAGTACCTCTTTACATCCCTTTCATTATAGTCATATATGCGAACGAAGTCGCGGGTACCCGCTACTTTAAAATAAATCCAATAAGTAGTTTTTACATTGACACACACCGTCATTTTGTTACGTCATGTTGAATTCGTGCCAGTTTATCCCTATATCACATTTGATACTACTAATTACTGCAAAATTTAAGTCAATTGAATAACATTTTTTTTTACGCTGGTGTATGCCGCGAACAGTCAGACCGACAGACAGACAGAGTTTTTTTCGGCATCTAGTGACCTTGAAACGTAAAGATCTGAAAAAATCTCGGAGAGTGACTTTTTCAAGGTTACAATACTTCACTTTTACGAGGTAAGTAAAAACTATAGCAAAACGCTTTTGTTTTGTGCCATCTCCAGTATAACCTGCAAGAAAGGAAATAAAGTTTATTTAAAAAAAAATCCGAAAGGATGAATTGTTTTGGCACACTATTATGACTATGTTCTATTTTAATTTAAAGTCGTTAAATTCTAAAGAAGCAGTTTCAAATGTATAAAATGTTTTAAATAAACAAATTATATTACAGTATGACCGGTATTACTAATCAGAGTGGAAAACATTTTTTGTAAAAAACATCGAGTTTTGCACAGGTCAAAATCATTAAAAAAACTCCATGTTGACGGAACAAACATAAAATATCGAAGTACAAATTAAAGTCTATACTTAACAAGTTAAAACAATTCAAGAAGATAGTGAACCCTTCTAGTAACTTTCTTGTTTTGTGAAACACACCACAGGAATTTCAGAAAAAAGTAAAGTCGCCAAAAGGTTGCACTTCCCTCCCATACAGGGATTAAATTATATTTTAACTTGATAAATGTGAACTGTGATTTGTGCTTTGATGTAACATGTTGCATTCTAATTACAAAAGGTGCAATGGGGTAAGTACATAGGTGGGGCAAGTGCGTTAAGCGGAAATATTTACTAAAATACTCACATAATTGCAGTTTGGTACACAAAAAGACTTACTACAGAGTACATTACGAGTTTATAACATAGACGGCGTTGCAGAATATAACGAAACAACGGTCGTAAAGTTGTGATCAACATTTAAGTGTGTACCTCTTCAAATTCCAAATACTTTTTGGCGTGATATTGTTTCTTGCAGTACGAGTATTGGTAAGCACGGAAAAATATAGTTTAAAGTATATGATAAGTTAAAAATCACCATATAAACTACTAATTTGCTTTTGCCCCTCTTAACTTCTAGTCTATGGCAAGAGCAGATCAAAGTGCAAGTGCACTTACCCCATATATAGGGGCAAGTGTAGTCTAGGTTTAGTGTTATAGTGTTGATAAATATATCCTAATTTACTTTATAGTTCATGGTCTTCTCAAAATGAATAAATATTCTATTGGATTATCCAGAAAGGAATAGGAATAGGACTACACATAGCCCAGATAGAATCTGGAGTTTGGACGAAACGAACTTTTGTACCGATTCATCCAAAACCAAAGTTGAAAGTGGCAAAAACTTGCCATGTACCCGAACAAGGAGCATTTCAGGAAAGAAAATATAACTGCTTTCGCTGCTGGAGGCGAAGTTCCGCCACTAATTATCTTTAAAGGCAAATATATTTGGGATTCGTGGCAAGCTCCTTGGAGGCTTTTCTGGAACTAAATATGCAGCCATAACTAATGGCTGGATGGAGACAGCAGTTTTCGAAAACTATTTTGAGAAAAGCTTTTCAATAATTATTGGAGATGACCGACCAACGCTTTTATTATATGATGGACACTCTACTCACCTAGGCATTAAGTTAAAAAAGTATCAAGAAGACGCGATCATTTTAAAGCTACCTCCACACAATAACCATATCCAACCTCTAGACGTCAGTGTTTTTAAGTCACTAAAGACATATTGGGCTCAACCATTGGGAAAGTGGAAACGGCAACATATTGTCTTAAAATTGCCAAAAAAAAAAATTTTTTCAGGAATATAGGTCAGTATTTGAGACTTAAATAAGGACATAATAAAAAATGAATTTTAAAATGGTGGAATATATCTGTTTTCAAGGAACGTTATTCCAGATTCTTGAGATAATAGATGTACTGCCAAACTTTGCAAAAATAGTCCGCACTTACTTTTTCTTCTAATTCAAATATAACTTGCAATAAACTTTTAAATGTTATAAATGTGTACGTGATTTTAAAATAAAACGTTCCTTCCTTTCTTGTAAGTAGCGCTGCGGCTGAAGAAAGTGCTTTGCTATAACTTTTTAAATACAGTTTTTTCACGAAATACAAGAGTTTCTCCATTTTTCATTATCTTTTGGTCTTCAAAACATAATTATCTAATGAATAGTTATTTCAATACCCATCATGGTAAACAAATTTGGTTAAAATCACCCTTGGACAACCTGTATAATCTATAAAATATTAAGGGTCTACTGATGTTATTAAATATTTATTAGTTGGTTACTTTTAGGCGGCATAAATGTGCTAATTTCAAATAAAATGTTTCCCCTCAATTTATAAATGCTTTTTATTACGTGCATTAAATAAAAAGCTGGCTGGGGAAAAGGAAAACCTCTGATGTAGTTTATAAAATCTTGCAATAAAATTTTATGACTTTGTATTCAGCTGAAGGTGTAAACCATAAAGATCAAAATTTTGAATTTATGACCTTACATAAACTTTTATCTATTTGTACAATAGCTTTTATAACTCGAAAACTTTTAAACTTTTTTAAATATGTTTCCTACATGTTTCCGCAAAGCTGTGAATTTATTTCTGTATATTTCTGTTTTTTACCAGACATGGAAACTTATTCAAATGGAAGAAAACAGATGGGATTTTATAAACTAAAAATGAAAAATATTTATGAGAGGGGATATAGCTTGTTTGTAGGCCAATCAATAGAGCTAAAAACCAGTGATTTGTTGTCAAAAATAGTAACCGGAACCGAGTGCGCTGTCATACTCAAGATAGTTCTATTACGTTTTCCTATCTACTTATACTATTATTTGTTTATTTGTCATAAGCAATTCAATGCAATTTACTCGCCTTTTCTTCCTTTTTGGCTTATAAAAACTGAACCAATGATGCAATCTTAATGGTATGAGAGATAAATTGTAGAGAATAAAGTTAACAACATTATAATATAGTTACAGGAATTGATCAGATCATTAAAATAGGAGAAAAAAACAAAAAAACCGAAAAAATTCATATCTCCGTTATTTCTCAAATAATAGCAAAGGACTTTTGAGAAATAATAGTTACCTATTAATATATACTTTATGCAAACTAAAACAAGGCTCTGCACAGTGTGATATTTCAACGATCTAGCGGGATTTAATTGAAAAATCAAATTTTTTGTATTTCAATAAAACACATATTTTTATAAAGGTAAAGATCCCCCTAATAGAAATAATAATCTTATTTTCCTTAAAATTAAGTTTTAATGTAGTATGAACCTGTCAAAACTCGCCAAAAATACAATTGATAACATATTCGGAAGGCCCGGCTATCAGTAGTGTAAAAAGCGTCATTTAACATACATTTAAGATATATACCGGTAAGTTTTCATAAATTAATAATTTTTACCTAACTATTCCACTATAAGAAGAATATTTTTTTAAATGGACAGAAGAAATGTGCCATTATTTCTATTTAGTTCTATTTTGAATGAGAGAACAACTTACTTATTCTGCAAAATTCTGAACTGGCATTTTTTTTAGTTGTCTTATGACTACTTGGCTTTTAGAATGTTTAGATAGTTTTTGTGCAAATTTGCGGTTTCATGTAATTTTCTATTTTGTTTTAGAATCAGCGCTATTTCTCGGCAGGAAGTTTACAACGTATGGGTTGCAAACAAGAAATCAAAGAGATTTAACGCTATAAAATAACCTTTGATTGTCAATGTTTGAACTCTGTATCATTTTCTGATAATGATTTAAACACCAATAAATAAACACTAACAAATATCTGCCAAAAAATCCAGGAAAAAGGAGTAAAAGCAAATCGGCATCGAGAACGTTTCCTGGACGTTGGCTTAGAGAGAATATTAAGTTCCCGGATAATGTCCTTAATACTTTACAAGGTCATTCCAGAAGCAGTGAAAGTCAAAAAGGTGGAAGACCAGAGAAAGCTTTTAACAAGTTCATGTGCAATGAAAAAACAAAAAAGTGCTGTGAAAATGAGGATTTTTACGTCGAAAAAGCAGATGAAAAACCTAAACTAAAGACATCAAGACTGTCAACAAACATCGACATTGAAAGCGATCCACTAATTCTGCTGAGGGAGCTACTGGAGGAAACAAGAAGTAAAAATCAAGTTTTGGAAGAAAACAATACTCTCCTAAGAGAAAAGATAGAGTTTCTTGAAGAAAAGCTTAAAAATAAACAAGAAAAAAGCAAACAAAGAAGGTCCAAGTCCAAATCCAACCAATCCAGTCGGTATTGCCAAGATGAGATCGAAAAAATTCCCCTGGTAATAGAAAATGTTTTCTCATCGTCGAAAACCAAAACTTCAGAAACTCACTCTCGCCGAAAACATTCGGCTTCGGACAAACAATCGCCCATGCCTAGTCCGAAAACAGAAGATCAAGTGCTCTCCTGTCCCAATATGTTAATGTCAAAAGTCATAAATGTAAGCAACATAACCTCGTCGAACTCGCCCATACCCGTCAACGGAAAAGACGAAAATGTTAACAAAATTGAATCAGTGAAAAATTCTGAAGAAAATAACAATGAGTGGACGAAAGTCGTTAGAAAAAAGAAAAATGATTTCCCAAAAATTCCTAGACCATCCCCAATTAAGGGAAGTAGGGAACAAATGGATATACCGGTAGCTAATAGGATGTCCTGGTATTTTATTACAGGATATGATCCAAAAATCACGGCAGATCAAATCAAGCAGTATATAAAAGGCCATATGAAGATAGAAACTGAATGTATTAAACTAGTCACATCAAAGGACAGAGTGAAAAGCTCATTCAAGGTTGGAGCTCCCAGTGATGTTAAAGAAGTCTTTATGCAGTCTTCAAATTGGCCAAAGGGAGTATCTTTGAACCATTTTTTAAACTTGAGGCGCCGACCTCTAAGGGGAATGGATTAATGCAACATATGGAACAAGCTAAAACCAGGGAAAATATTTTAAAGGTATTTCATACAAATATACAGTCACTTAGAACTAAAAGTAATGCTCTTGAAGCCTTTCTAGTGGACAAGGATATTCATGTGGTTTGCTTAACAGAACACTGGTTAAGTGATGATGAACTCAGCATGATCCAGTTACAAAATTATACATTGGCAGCATCTTTCAAGAAAAACCTTACGAGGAGGAGGATCGGCAATATTTGTCAAATCAAATGTGATTTCAAAAAAATTGTTAAAACTAGACGATATTTCAATCGAAAAGACTGTAGAAATCTCTGGCATTTTTATGACTAATGTGAATATTTATATTTTATCTATTTATAGATCACCTAATAGTGATTTTGTTGTATTTTTGGCCAAACTCGAGAAGACAATTGAATTGATAGGTATAGATAAACATATTGTTCTTTTGGGGGACTTTAATGTTCATTTTGGTACAAGTAATAAAAATACATTAGCTTTAAGTGATTCTCTGGGGAGTTTTGGATTAAGACAGATGGTTTTTGCAGAAACAAGGAATAAAAATTGCATTGATAACATATTTGTAAATTTTGAGATTGACATGGCATCAGTAACCACAATCGACACTAGCCTCTCTGATCACCTTGCGCAACAAATAGATATTCCTGTACCTCAACTCAATCCAAATTGCACTATTAAGAAGATTTTTAGGCCAATCACTGAGGCTGGTAAGATCAACTTTTTTAATATTTTGCAAAATGTATCTTGGGATTTTGTTTCTGATTTCAGTTTGAATGCTGATAAGGTTGCTGAATTATTTAATGAAAAGATACAGGATGCATTTCAGATTTCTTTTCCTGAAAGAACTGTTAATGCTTGCCAAAAAAATAAAAATCAAAACTGGTTTAATAAAAGTTTGTCGAATATGCGAGATCATTTGAATTTTCTTAGTAATGTTGCCCGCAACTACCCAACACCTGCAAATGTGCACATTAAAAAAGAATTTAACAAAGCATATAGGAAATCTATTGAGATTGCCAAGAGAACCTATTATGACACCTTAATCAGACTCTCAAGTAATAAATCTAAATGTACTTGGGACATAATTAATTCCAATAGAAAATCAAAACCTTCCTCTCATAATATTTCGACAAATATCACAGCAGATGAATTTAATGAATTTTTTGTTAATATAGCTCCTAACCTATTAAGGGATTATCAGCCAAATATAAAGTTTACACCTTTAAAGATAAGTAACCTTCCCTCTTCTAAATTCAGCATTAGAGAGTTTTCATTTAATGAGGTTAGGAACTTATTTAATTCCTTAAAAAATAAAACTAGTAGGGATTGTTTTGGTTTATCTGTCAGAGTTCTAAAATTGGTACGTGAATTGTTGATCGTACCCATCACAAAAATTGTCAACAGATGCATCCGAGAGTCCACATTTCCAGATGTGTGGAAGATGGCTCTTGTCATACCCCTTCTTAAAAAAGGTGACATAAACGACAAATCAAATTATCGTCCAATATCTCTGTTACCAGTTTTATCTAAAATACTGGAGAAGTTTATTGCTCGGATTGCTTTGGAATCACATAATTTATTGACGGATAGGCAATTTGGATTTAGACGTGGTCTGAGTACAGCCTCAGGTATCATGGATCTAGTTACTTTTGTATCTAATGCATTTCACAATTCGGAATATGTTAGCACAATATTTTGTGACTTGAGCAAAGCCTTTAACTGTGTCTCGCATGAATTGCTGATACAAAAACTTTCGTGTTACAACTTTTCCAATGATGCAATTAAATTAATAAAGTCTTACCTCACTCATCGATGCCAAATAGTAACCAATGATGGTGTGGTGTCGGCAAGCAAAAACATTGAAATGGGCGTTCCTCAAGGCTCTATTTTAGGACCCCTGCTTTTCTTAATTTATATAAACAACCTGCCCTTTGAAAATCATACCGGGCGATATGTTTTGTTTGCCGACGATACCACTGCCTCGGTTGCTGATGGCTCTTTTGAAGAAGTAATCAGCAAGACATGCGATATGCAGTATGAGGTGGAGCAATGGTTTGAAGCTAACGGACTGATTTTAAATCAGGACAAAACTAGTTTCATGACTTTTTCTCTACGTAATTTAGAAAAATCTCCTTTTCTGATGGTAGACTCTACCAATTTTCTTGGAGTCACTCTGGACTCAGAATTGAGCTGGGGTCCGCATACTGATGCTGTGGCAACGAAGGTTGGTAAGAACATTTTTGCACTTCGAAATCTCTCCTTTAAAGTCTCTAGTAGCATCTTGAGAACTGCTTATTTTGCACTCTGCCATTCTATAATTTCATACGCGGCAATCGTTTGGGGGCATGCTGCGGGGTGGCGACGAGTATTTTCTGTTCAACGTCGCGCTGTGCGGATTCTCGCCGGTCTTGATTATAGAGATGACTGTAGAGATGCGTTTATTAACCTACACATTCTAACTTTTCCATGTATTTTTGTACTTCAAAACCTTTTGTACATCCACCAACACAAGAGTGGAAGGGAAAATTTTTCGATACCACACCGCAGACTACAAAGTGTCAGAATGGCCCTGATTTTTTATCAGTTAAGTTTTTTAATAGGATACCTGCTGAGGTCAGAAGTCTTAATCCACAAAAATTTAAGAGTACAATGTATCTAGTCAGAAATGCCTTTTACAGGTATGATGAATTTATAAACAATCATCAAATAACTTTTTCTTAAGAAATAAAATAACAGACTAGTCTTACAGTATATTTTATTTTTGTTTTTAATTTTGTAAATTGTCCTCAATGTGTGTATTATTAAAAAAAAAACAATCTGATTTTATGTGATTGTGTTTTATATTATTTATAATATAAATAATACTTATATATATAAGTATTATTTAAAAAAAAAAAAAAAAAACTTATTTTATTCAATTTAATGTTTTATATTTAATGTATCTTAATATTTTATATCATTGTGACGTATGTGAACATTATTTATGTAATAACATGAAGTGAGAAATAAATAAAAATAAATAAAAAACAACTGCTGTGCCAAAACCAAACAAAGGAAGGCAACAAATTTACTGATGCAATCTAGTCCCGAGGAGCTAGTAATGGCTACTGAAATCCAATTAAGGGACAAAGGGAAAAAGATTCGGCTTTATTAGTTAAGAGGCTGGCATATTCTCCTAGAAGAGGTACCAAACTAAAAATATCTCGAAATCATTTTCAAGAAAAATTGGTAACTATGTCTGTAGATAAAGCACTTTCATTGATAGTTGATGCAAATCTTTCTACGCATCAGTACAATATTTTCAGACAAAAATCTAGTGAAGTTCATAATAAATTTTACGCTCCATACTATAAAATTAAACAGGCAAAACAGTCTTGCTATCCATATGATATTAATGTTACAGAAAAATTACAAGATATAATTGATCACATAATCCAAAGGTTATGCATAGTTCAAAATGAAGTACTTGAAACACTTCTTTGGAATCAAGGCTCTCTGATGCATATTATTATTAAGTGCAAATCAAAACAGGTACAAGCAAAAATGTTCCCAAGAAAACTTAAGCGATGAGAATTTATTTACTATTTCTATGGTACCAATTCAAATGTATTTGGATTGTGGGAATAATAATACTAATCAAATGATCGTTTGGCATAATTCAACACTTTTTTCTACGAAGCACTGTCGCCCAATGAAATTAATATTTACCAAGGAAACTCCTGAAGTTGTATGTGCTGAGGTCAATAAGATCGAAGATCAAGTAAGTAAACTTTCGTCAATTAAAATATTAGTAAAAAATATGGAAATCCTGGAAAGTCCACATTAATTTTTTTGTATAATTAACGGAAAGATCTGTAATTCCGTATCTTCGTGTGTGTCTAACAAACTTGTTATTTAAGCGGAGCAAAACCCAAGGAAATTAATAAGGTAGATATTATTTCTCAGAAAAGTGTACATACTCCATATATCTCATACACTTAACATAAAGGTGTGGCAAGAACGGGGTACCAAAAACCAAAACATAGTGAAAGAAAAAAAGAAGTATGTACAATGTACAACAATGAAAGATCATCGGAAATAACTGGAGTTAATGTTGAACTTATCCAGCGTTTCCATATTATTCTAGAAACCATAAACTATGGCTTTGAAATAAACCTAAATAAATTTGATAGATACACACAAGAAACCCGAAATATATATTTAAAATTGTGTTCATGGTACATAATGCCAGTTAGCGTTCACAAAGTATTATTTGATGGCAAGGACATAATTTCCTCCTGCATTCGCAAGAGGCTAGAAATAAAGATTGCAGGAAATATAGAAAATGTTTTACCAGAAAAGCATCTAGAATAGACGCGGATTTAGAATTAATTCATACGTTATTAATAACTACGGATCAATTAATAGCTAGTTTTCGTGCTGCTCCAAAAACCAAACGAGGAAAAGTGTCACCTGGTGTTATAGAATTATTAAATATGCTGAAATATGGATTGAGTATTATTTCCGAAGATTGTTCCGAAATTTCTGACCTTGACGATTCTGATTAAGCAACTATTATTTATTTCTGTTATAGTGCTCTGTCGGAAAAATTTTCGTAGTAAGTACCTAAGTAAATAGTTAGATGTCAGTTAACGTGTAAGTGTGTGCAGATTACTTGTTACGTTTAGATTGCCACTAATAAAATTCATTTACCTATTAAATAGTGTACCAAACTAAAATGAAATATTTATATTGCTGTTGAGCTCATTCAGCTCAGGTATGTAATTTTTTTTTCTGGCCCATATATTTAAATATATGGAGAGATTATTTTACCTTTTAATAAACAACTTTGAACTGCTTTATTCGTATGTGCTTGGTTCACTCTAGATTATCCCGGGTGATTGTGTCACTAGATCGATTTCTAAGACACCAGTATTTAGTGAATACCTGATTTAGGTAAGTTTTCAACTGCTAAGTATTACATAAATTTGCATACTATTATAACGTCTTATTTCTTATGTAATTTCTATTGTGTATTAGATTACATATTGTCATGTATTTTTTAGAGAGAACTGGCAATAAATAAATTTAATTATTGAGGAAAGGTGCCGTATTATTAAGAGTCGCAATCCACTACCATTTAAACCCTGAGATAAAGCGTTTCGTCACAATAGAATCATTAATTATTTTATCATTTGGTTCTTTTTGTTGTTATATGGTATACACAATTAAATCTTTCTACAAAATAGTCGTGATTTCTTTTTAAAAACATCTTATCATGCTTAATAAATTTCAACTAATAAGTTATTTAGGTATTTCATCAGTCGATGAATTAAATCCCGCTAAATTGCGAAAATATCACACTGTGCACTGTGCGATTATTAGTTTTTGGATGCGTCGTGGATCGTAACATGCTACAAAACGTATATTTTTATTTCGCGCTAAAGTTATGCGAAATACGCGAAAAATGCTGCCAAACATGATCAAAAACGGCCGAACGCGTGAAAGTAGCCAAGTAGGATGGTAGCAACCGAGGCAGCCGAGGGGATATGGACGCTTCGCATACAAAGTATTAATCTTTGATTTTAATTATCTCTGCAGCTGAAGAAGCTATTTGATTTTTTTTATATCGGCGTAACTGAACCCGAGAAAACCGATTCTTCACTCAGATTTCACGAAAAATCAAGGAGTATGCTGCTTTTGCCTATAATGATAACTGCAGGCAGGTCCTATATTAAATCCAATACTGCCAATACAGTTGAAAATTATACTTTATAATCACAAAAATACTGAATAAATTCTTATTTTCAAATTAACTTTGACAACTATCAGGATCGGATAGAGCTACAGACTGAACAACCCACTTGTTTTTTTTTTCATTGCTAAGTAACATGCAGATATGGCTACTAGATAAATCAGTAACAGGAGATAGTAGCTTTTCAATTTGAAAATTTAGTATTTTGGGCAGGTGTAAATCGTTTTAAACCACTGTGCGTGGCATCGTTTGATTTATGCCGATTACTATGTTTGCCGCCTTTGCGAGTTGCCGACAGTTTTTTTGACAAGTAGCGATACATAATATATAGCGTCTAATTGCCATCACACAGGTATTTAGGTATTTAGTCCGACAATATAGACCAATTAACGTTTCTCGGTATTGATTTAACTGTCCATTAAAAATAATAACTTGGTATATGCTTTATAAATATTCTTCACCATTATATACTGCATCATAAATTTAACTATTTAATAAAAATAGTAACAATATACTTTATTTATTTATCACGCTTAATAGCAAAGTGTATGTATCAAAATGTCCGATAGCAGCATTCCCGTTAATTGTTTGCACAATGCAAGTAAAGAATCGGTTTTCTCGGGTTCAGTTGCTCTAATATAAAAAGAAATTCTAATAGCTTCTGCATGTGCGGAGATATTTAAAATTGAAGAGTAGTACATAGCGCTGCCATGCGTTCTCCCGCTACTTGGCTACTTTGCCGCATTCGGCCATTTCTGGTCATATTTGGAAGCATTTTTGGCGTATTTCATACTACGTTCGATATGAATTTGCATAATTCCAATCGAATCATCCAGACGCATCCAGGCACGATGAAAAATACTGCAATTAAAAATTCAAATTGCAACTGCACAAAAACTATTAATCCCGAGGCGTCTGGTTTTGGTACGCATAAAGCACATATCAATAACTATTATTCAGCAAAGGGACTTCGCTACAACTTAAGAAATAACGGAGATATTAAATTTAAAAAAAAGCCTAATTTTTTCGGATTTTTTCTCTTATTCTAATAATCCGATCAAGTCGTGTAACCATATTATATTTTTTATAATCTTAATCTCTTCAGTTCAATTCTTTAAACCATCAAGATTGCTTCATTAGTTTCGATTTTATAAGCCAAAAACGAAAGAAAAGCTATTTTTTGCATTAAATTGTTTATAACAAATATAGACAAATGACAGTTGCGAATAGAAAACATAACATAAATTATCTTGATTGTGATGGTGCGCTCAGTTTCCGGTTATTATTTTTGACTCGAAAAACATTTCTATTTATTGGCCTATTGTGATAAAATTCTTCGCTGCTTCAGAGCAGAAGAAGTTTAAACCACCGGAAATTTATGCAGAACTAACTTAATACTAATCGCAATATTTAATTTTTGACAGAACGATAAAGAAGTATCATATCTTTAAGGAAAAAAAACTTGGAGCAGGACTAACCTATCCAAATTTGGAATTACTACTTCTTGTAAAATTTTGTCAATCCTATATTGCAAAATAAAATCGCGGTCTAATTAAATGTTAAAAAAGCTGTGGAGATAAAAATGTAAATGTGTTTCAATCTGAATAATAAAACCCGCTACTCACTATTCGATTCGATTCGTTAATTTGATTCATCAATTCACACGAATGACCGAATTGGCGAATCGATGAATTGACGGAATATTCCATCCACACTATTCATCAATTTTTATTTAATGCGTTCGCATAGATTTCATCCGTTTCAATGTGTGAACATAAACAAAAAACAAATATTTAATTCGACGAATGGTTTGCGGAGGTGAAACCCTCCACACCATGCGGACGAATGAGCAAAGGGACGAATCAATGAATAGTGAGTAGCGAGCTTTAGATATGTAAATTAAACAGATTCAAGAGAACGGCGACTTTCTGCTTGACAAACACAATATAAGAAAATCGGTAAATTTCTTTTACCTGGAACTTCCCTCGTTATGAATATTTCCTTTATTAGGAATAATGAAGTGTAACTCAATTTAATTCAGTACATAGTTGTTTAGGAACAGATATATCTATACTGTCTGTTCAAACATTTTTATTGGGCGCCATTTTGTTCCCTCATATTGGATTCCTACCAATATTACACCATGATTTTTGGGCATAATTTAAAATAATTTCGATAAGTAGTTTTTTACATTGACACACATCGTGCTTTTGTTACGTCATGTTGAATTCGAACCAGTTTATCCCTATATCACATTTAATTTTCCTGCAAAATTTAAAGTCAATTGAATAATTTTTTTTTAAATTGATTTTCTAAAAAGTTTATTTGGCCGCTATTTTGATTCGGCCATCTTGAATCCGTAACTCAACTCAACCAGTTTATCTCTATATCACACATAGTTTTTTCAGGCTGATATTTTAAATATTTTATTAGGCCGCTATCTGGTTTTGCTATCTTATATTCATACCAAAATGTTATCAGTTCATTCTTATGTAACACTTGATTTTTGTGCAAAATTTGAGGTTTCGATAATCACTTTTTTTAGCGATAATTTTTAAGCTGCCATTTTGTTCCGGCATATTGGATTTTTACCAAAATATTACCAGGTCATCCCTATATGAATCTGATGCGTAGTTTTTAAGCTATGTCGCGAAATGACAGGCAGAGAGAAAAATCGGCAGACGGACCGACGGAACTGATAAAACATAATATTAGCATAACAGCATCTAAAACATTTTGTTCCGCCATCTTAAATTAGTACCACACAGTTTTACTAGTTCACCTCTATACCACAATTAGTTCTGGCGCACAATTTGAAATCGGTTCATTAAGTACTTTTTTCAGGCTGAATTTTTAAATATCTTAATAAGCCGTCATCTTGGATTCATACCAAAATTTTACTAGTTGATTCCTACATAATATCTGATTTTTGTGCAAAATTTGAGATAAATTGGATAAGAATTTTTTTAGTCGTATTTTTTTAACATTTCACTAGGCCGCCATTTTGTTTTGCTATATTGGATTTGTACCAAAATATTATCGGGTCATCCCCATATGACCCTCAATTTTTAACCAACATTTGAAGTTGGATTGATTTAGTAGTAGTAGTTTTTTAGCTACACCGCGAACAGACAGATCGACAGACAGACAGACATTGTTCCGCATATATATATATATATATATATATATATATATATATATATATATATGTATAAACAGAACTGTACAAGTTTATCTCTATATCACACTTAATGCTTGCACAAAATTAATAATTATTAAATAATCTAATAAGTAGTTTTTTCAGGCTGATTTTTTAAACATTTTATTATTTTATTTTATTGTTTTGCTATCTTATATTCATACTAAAATGTTATTAGTTCACTCTTATATCACATTTGATTTTTGTGCAAAATTTGAGGAAAATTGAATAATTAGTCTTTTTTAGAATTAATTTTTGTAACATTTCACTAGGCCCGCCCATCTTGCTCCGGATTATTGGATTTTTACCAAAATAATACTAGGTCATTCTCATATGACCCTTAATTTTTGACTAAAAGTTGAAGTCAATCTGATGAGTTGTTTTTAAACTATGCCGCGAACTGACAGACTGATAGACAGACAATCCGACAGACGGATCGACGGAATTGATAACATATATTTTGCCATCCAGGGACGCTAAAACGTGAAGACATGCAAACCCCCAAAGGGAATTTTTTTCAGATTGTAATGAATTTCATTACACACAGATAACACAGTGGATATATACATACATTTATTTGGCAATAACGTTTTATTGTATAATACGAGAGTTTTATTATAAGGTAAATTCTGGGTACAGAAACAGATAAATCCCTCTAAGCAGAACTTTCCTCGTAAAGAATTTTTCTTTTTTACCAAGAAAAGAAACAAATATGGATATTTATATAATGTGTATAAAGTTATGTATAAACTCTTTTATATGTGTGTGGTGAAATCTGTAACAAGGAATGTTCTAGGTAAAGCCATTTTTTTGGATATACGCTGGACCCAAAAAAGAATTTAATGAAAAAGACTACTCGCATAAATTCTCAATGCCTGCTATCCAGGTGAATACTAATTTCAAATTTGGGACATTCATCCTTTAGATATACATATTCTAATTTGTGTTTGATTTACCGGCTGAAAACTATAACTAAGGTGAAAATAACACTGTTATTCGGGACTTTGTAATACTTTTTTTGAAAATACCTTTCAATATTTATTTGTACATTTAACGTGAGCTCAATTGGTAGGAAATAAGGTTGCTGGCATTGCAGATTATACAGGAAATATATTTTGATTTGGGAATTTTTGTCTAATTTTCCTAATTATAGTAGATTTTTTTTAAATATCAACTGCCGGTTGCGTCCTGGAAATCGGCTTAAAAATGGAAACACAAAAAGAGCTATACAGGATTGTTATATGGTTACTGAATATTGCATATCAATTTACAATATCTGAAGTTAATTAACTATTAATTACCTATGTTTCATTATAAGTGAGTACTGATAGCTCATGAATATAAATTACAAATCTCAGTATTCTATATATATTTCTATTTCTTTTCCAACCTTAATCAATTTGTCGCAGTTCCCAGTATATCTGAACAAAAATTAAGATATGCCAACATGGCGGGCACATGCATATATTCGGTAATAACTATTCGTATTCCCACGCATAATTATACAGTTGTACTAAATGACTCAAGAAGCAGTTCTTTAGGAATAAAATCAGGAAGTTCCACTGAGTTTAGTTGCTAGACTATTACATACACTAATCTACTGTAACGAGTTTATCAATTATGCCACCGAGACGAAACTGTAGTCAAACTTTCTCTTGTCACGAAAGACGAGACGATAGAGTGGTCTTCTCCCGTCTAGAATTTCTTCATTAGCGATCATTAAAAATATGTATTTTAATTTTGCTTATGTTAAACAAGTATAATAGTTTTAGAAATGAAGAAAAGTTGTCAACAATTTTTGATTTTTATTGAGTACCAAGCAATAATATACAAAAGAGATGGTTTTTATACTACACAATAGTCTACCCAGAAGCATGACAAGAGCGTATACAGCGTGTAACAAAAGTATAGAAACGGCGAAATACATCAGGTATCGCTTTCCTGAATTTAATGAAAAATATATACATTTAGGTATGAAAGGATCCAATGGCGAGTTCCGCATTGCTGCCAAGTTTACCGTTTTTTTTGTTATAAAAGGAAAATTATTTTTTTTAATAGAACACTCTATATTATATTACATTTTTAAAATCTGCGTAAAATTCCCAATACTTTTTATTAAGAGCACTTTTATGAAAGTCAACAGTTTTTGTGAAAATAAGGGGCTAATATCCCATAATTTAATGTATTACCTTTTATTAAAATACCTGCACACAAAAGATTACCTGATATGTTTGCCAATATCAGTTTTGTTTATTAACAAAAACGGATCGTTTAACTGAAACCCAAAGAATTGAAATTTTAATTATACTGGGTTATGGGGACAGAATGCAAAACCCGCAATTTTCAGTGACAAATATTACAAATATATCAATTTCCTAATAGAAATCCAATAACCAAATCTACCGTAAGTTAAATTAACAAAAAAGTTGGTGAAACTGGAAAGGTAAAAGATGATGTGCGTTCTGGCAGACCTAAACGCGCAACAGATGGTGATAAGGCTCAGAAGTTTCATCCATACAAAATAACTTTGGTGCAAGAACTCTCTGAGGATGATCACGATAGGTGCTTGGAATTTTGCGAAATTATGATGCAATGTTGCAATACCAATCTAAACTTTGTCAATCAAATTATTTTTTCTGACAAAGCAACCTTTTTTGAACGAAAAAGTTACAGGCATAATTGTCGATATTGGGCCAGTGAAAATCCACATCGGATACGCGAAAATCATACCCAATTTCCCCAAAAGATAAATGTTTCGTGTGTTCTAAAAGGTGTAAAAATAATCGATCCCTTCTTCATGAAAGACAAAATAACTGGAGAAAGATATTTAAATCTTTTATGGACCGAAATTGTCCCAGATATTGCAAAACTATTTCCGAATAACCGTAAGTTCCTTACTTTACCTGCTGTATTAAGTATTTAAACTTGATTTTTTTAGGTAATGGTGCACCCAATGATGAAATATGGTTTCAGTTTTTTTGGAAGATGTATTGGACGTAGGGGTACAATAGAGTGGCCACCTCGGACTGCGGACTTGACGCCCTTCTACTACTTTTTGTGGGGAGACCCTAAAAATGCGGTGTATAAAACTAAGCCCAATGCCCTCGAGGTTTTGAAGGAGCGAATAAAAATGGAATGTAGGTGAATCGAGGAGGCTGGCATTCTTTTTAACGTATTAAACATTTTTCTACAGTATTTGGCGTACTGTCAGGAATAGACAACATTTTAAACACCTTACTTAGGTGCATTAATTTATTGTTTTTTATATTAGGTATTTCTTTTTTGTATTGTTTTGTTTCCGTTGTTTTCTAGAACCTACTTTTAAAGTTGGGACGCTGTGTTTTGGTAGTAAGATGAGGAATTATTGTGCTCTCCGGTCTGCCCAGCGTACAGCATCTTTTACCTTTGCAGTTTCACGAAATTTGTTGTTGATTTTTACTTACAGTAGATTTAATTATTGGATATTTATCACTAAAAATGTTACAAACATCTTACAGGTTTCGCATTTCATCCCTATAACCCAGTTTAATTAAAATTTTAATTCTTTAGGTTTCAGCTAGACGATCCATTTTTGTAAATCAACAAACTGACATTGCTAAACATATCAGGTAACCTTTTGTGTACAGGTATTTTGGCCTTTGGATTCGGCAAAATTTCATATATATATATATATATATGTATATATATATACCCATATATATATATATATATATATATATATATATATATATATATATATATATATATATATATATATATATATATATATATATATATATATATATATATATATAATATATATATATATATATATATATATATATATATATATATATATATATATATATATATATATATATATATATATATATATATATATATATATATATATATATATTTATATATATATATATATATATATATATATATCATATAGGACAGTTTCTAATTTATTCTACAGATAAAAAAAAGGACCAAGTTAGAAACTAACTAATAAGTATAATACGTTTGAACTCACCAATGTTGGTTTGTTTATTAAAAAATTTTAAAGTTGAAAGGTTAATACCGAAAAATTAATTTAAAAACTTTTAAAAACATGCCCATCATGGGGCTTTATTTTGTTAACTAGCAAACACGTTTTTTAGAGGAATTTTAAACACGAAAGTAGAGGGGACATAAGTGAGAGAGATACAATATTGTTTTTAACAAGACAAAATAAATAGAGAGAGTATACTAAATTGGTAGTTGGAAGGCACAACACAGAAGGTTGACGGGTTGCCTATCTTACGGTAGTGTGTATACAATAATCAACCTAATTCGATCTAATTTATGAAAATATATACAGTAATATGTTTATTTTATAATGGTTATATTAATTAAGAGGATAAGTGTGAAAGGTCACGAAAAATCTTTAAAAATATGATAGTTGTCCTGTAATAGTTGTAAAATAATCAATTGTCCAGACAATAGCAATATAAAGAAAAATAGGGAATAATTTAGGTAATAATATTAGTTCCAATGGTATATATAATATGTATAATACGGACATTTATAAATTACTCATCGGGGGCGGGAGCGTCCAAACACCGAAATTTGTTTTTTTGTAATGTTAAAATATAACTGTTTATGGAGCTGAGGTTCTGGGTCTCTCTCTTTTTGTCTATGACTTGGTGTTGAAGACTATATGTACCATTTTAAGAAAATAACGTTTATAATAAGTGGACGCTTTATCCAAAATTTTAGCGCCACCCCAGTTAAGGGAGTGGTTTTCTTTAATGAAATGTTCACTCAGTGCACAGGACGGAACCCCTCTCCGACAGTCGCTCTTAGGTGATGTAATTCTGCCTTTAAAGCTTCTAGAAGTCTGTCCTACATATGATAACTCACACTCATTACATGGAATTTTATAAACTATATTGTAATTCTCTAGCAGTGACAGGGGTGTTTTCGTTTTAGTGAACAAGAGAGCTAGAGTTTTTTTGTTATTTGCTCGCTATCTTAAGCTCGGTATTTTTAAAAATATTAATAAGTCTGTTAGTGAGATTCTCAATATGTGGAAGAGAACAAAAACAACCTATTGAGAGGAGGGTCCTCCAAGAATGATATATATATATATATATATATATATATATATATATATATATATATATATATATATATATATATACGAAACTATTTTTTATCTCTAACTGGACTTTTTTTTCTATACCCTTCAATTATTTATATGACCCTACGGATTGTATTTGGTTTGGGTTAAGTAAATTTAATATTATGGGCTTTTTGTTAATTTTTTTATATACGTGTTGTAAAGACCCGAAATAATAGCTCTCAGTACATATAGTTTTTTATTAGTGGTATAAATATTAGAGTATATTTTGCCTGAAGGAAAAGCTAACAATAGCAAAACTTATTTTAAAAGCAGTCGTAAACGCTAAGTAAATAAACAGGGCAAAATGCCTTAAATAATATTTTGAATTACTGTTTTACCAACCAGGTTTTATAAAAGGTATTTTTATGAAAAGAAAAATACCTTAATTCCCAAGCAATTTTTGCTAGACAACTGACTTGATGAATGTGCACACAAATAATTTAGCTCGTTTTTGTTCAGTAATAACATTTTACCAGAAAAATAAACAAGTAAAGAGCGGTTAGATTTTAATTTTTGTGTCTACAGGGGTCCAGATTTCGATGGTTTCACGGGGTATCCCGGATATTTGGAAAGATACAGGGTTACGGTTTTCACATCATTTTGGTACTTTTTTGGTGAAACGAAAGATGCCGTAATTAAAATTTTCGTAGCCCGCTTTGCTTCTAAGATACAGGGTGAAATTAATAATGTTGCATTTTGGGACCCCTCTCGTAATTTGGTTATCGTTTAACTTATCAGAAAAGTAAAAAGTGGTTCTCAGGCTGTTTTTTATATACAATTCAGTGGTCTATTTTGATTTTTGCCCTGAGTGGTCATTTTTATGATATGACCCAAAGATGGATTTTTTATATATTCTGTTTTTGTCTTTTACAAGCTTTTCAAAAATATATAACACTTTATCTTTATTTTCAATATTAAGTCCAATATTAGCACTTTTTGTATATATTAAAAAATCAAAAATCTAGATAGGCCAAGGTTTTTGAATTTGAAATAACAAAAGTAGTTTATGTCAGAATAGCGAACGTCTTTGCTGTATTTTTTCTCGATTTGCGTTAAAACTTTTTAATAGCTTTAGACTTCTCAACTATGGTAGACAAAAAATTATGAAAATACGATATGGAACTATATTTAAACAGGTAATATTATAGATATTTATTTTTCTCATTATAGTTAAATATTAAAATATGATATTCTTGTAGATATCCAGTAAGACGGCAACCGGATAAAAGAATTTTTTTAAGAATAAAATCAAATCTAAATGAACATGGCTCGTTAGTCAAAACGCGGCCTAAAACCCACAACAAGGAAAGTTGCAATATTGACGAAGTGAATGCAACACACGCTTATGTCGGGGCAGTTCCAACTAATTTTTGACGAAAAATTGAAGCTTCTGTCGGCGTTGTTAAATCCAGGGTTCAAACAATTTAGGAAAACTTAAGTTTAAACCGTATAAATTTCATATGGTACAAAACTTTTATCCTGGTGACCAATGCGGGACATGGCCATTATGTCATATCATTTTGAACCGACATAATGATAGGGTTTGGTCCCAGGAAAATAAACATGTTATATTTCCACCTGAAAGGCACGAGCGGTTTGGATTTAAGGTTCCATGCTTCATTCTTGGAAGTAAAATCGTCTATAAAATCTATGATTGCACCCTTACTGCAATTAAATACTTAGAGATTCTGGAAATAGTTGTGCCTGAAATAACCGAAGATGTTCCTTTGACGCGACTTAATGATCTGTATATGCAGCAAGACGGAAATCCCGGTCATAATGCCCAAATAGTGAGAGACTATCTAGACGCAAACTTTCCAAGCCACTCGATTGAAGCCAATGGACCTAATAGACATAACATTTGTACTACAAACTGCGCTTCACATATGACGCCTAATTTTTGACCAAAAGTTAATCAGCTAAGTAGTTTTTTGGCTATAACAGACAGACAGACAGGCCGACAGACAGACCAACAGACAGACCGACGGAGCTGAGAAAATATTTTTTCGGCAAAAATCTGGGAGGGTGATTTTTTCAAGGTTATAACACTTCCCTTTTACGAGAGAAGTAAAAAGTGCAAGAAGCAAAAAGTCTCCTAAGAGAATGAGATATTTGCAAGCAAGTAAGCTCAGTGTCGTCATATAAAAAACTTGGAGCATTAAAAGAGGTGGTGACCCAAAAAAAATCACCCTGTACATTATTCCAAATTCCAATACTTGTTATATATATGCTAAAAAGATAATATGAGTACCAATTTTATATATATAAAAGTGTAGAATATAAATTAAAAAAACTAAAAAATAAAATTTTGTCACCCTGTATCTTAACAAATATGCATTTATGGGGGCAAAATATATATGTACTTTTATACTTATTAAAAATTAGATAAACATATATTAACTCGATAAATACCTAGCCCACTTTAAACATATTTTAATTGTGTATATACTTTGTGTCAAATTGGACGCATTTTATTGGTCCCATTTATGTTTTCATCAACAAAATAGCGTTTAAAATAAAAAATAAATAAGAAATAAGAAAATGCAACTGGACGATATACTTATTACAAATAAATATTTTAATTCAGGTTTGGTTCCATTTGGTAGCGTTGAAATTGGATATGGAGCCACAAAATAAAAAAGAAACAACTTTTTTCTTTACCAGGGTTTTCCAGATATAATCAGATTTATTATTTTTAAAAAAATAACCTGGTAGGAGTCAAACGGCTAAACAGATTTTTAATTAGTAAGGAGTTAAAAGGTTGCTTATATTCTAGCGAGTATCACCAACCATACAGATTAAACAGTTCTAGTTTAATATGGTTAAGTCGATTACAAATATATATGTACATATGCATATACCATAGTGTGTGTCAAATGCATCAGCAGTCGGGTTTCTTGTTTTTTAATAATTTGTCTATTTAACAATAAAAATATAAAAATGCATACTTTTAATGCTCGAGAGAAACGAGAAAATCTCGACGAGAGAAGACCACTCTATCGTCTTGGCTGGTCTCTAGAGGGGAGGACAAATTGCTTTCTCGTCTCGTGGAGACGTGACGGACGAGAGAGAATATCTCGTTTGGGTGGCATTACTAATTAAGAGGTGTTAAAAACGATGGAAAGAAGGGGCAGGACCTTGAGGAACTCCAGACAATATAGAATTTCACCGCGATTCATAGTCAAATGATAGTTGTTTTCTGCGATTTGAGTGATAGATCACTTTGTATATAACACATTGATAAATAATTATGCGCTGAACTAAAATATGCCTTGCTCACTGTGCTTTATAAAATAATGAGGGTAAACTATACAACATTTATTTTAACAACTGTATACAAAAATTAAAATATAGCCACTCTTTACTCGTTTATTTTTGGGTTAAAATATTATTACTGAACAAAAACGAGCTAAATTAGTTGTGTGCACATCCATCACGTCACTTGTCTAGCGAAAATTGTTTGGAAATTAAGGTGTTTTCCTTTTCATAAAAATACCTTTGATAAAACTTGGTTCGTAAAGCCGTAATTCAAAGTGTTATTAAAGCAATTTTATTCTGTTTATTTACCTAGTGTGTACGACTGCTTTTAGAATATAATCAAATATTTATATTACAAATAAAAAAAAAGTTTTGAAAGATTTTATTTGGGGTCTTCACAACACATATACTGGCGATAATAAAATAAACTACTCCTTAAAAGTTAGGGTTATTAAAATTTTAACTCATTTTCAACTTGTCATAATTTTTAAAATGTTCAATTTACTGGGTAAAGCTAGACAGTGCCAGAAAGGGCAGATTTTTGACTTTATAATGACGGGTTATAAACGTCTTTGAACGAGCATGTGCCAATTATACAGAGTGTGAAAGAGAGTGTTGTAAAGACCTTAAAAAATATAGAGCTCTACCATTCGTGACGAGAACTGTGGAGGCAAGTTTTTTTGATTGCCTATATCATCTCCCTTTAATGCCGGATAGGAAAATTAATTAACTTTCTACAAGAATGAAAAAAAGGAACTTCAAAACAAGAAATGTTTGGAACCGCAAAAAAAAAGCCAATTAATAATTATTGAGTGGTAAAACCGCCACCAAAGATAATTACGGTTTGACATCTTCTTGGCATGTTGTCAATTAAATTTTTGATCATACGTTGTGGAACAGTATTCCATAATTCTTGAAAAACTCTTCTTAAATCATCGAATATTTGTACTGCCGGCAGGTGTTCATCCAATTTTTTTTGCACCATAACCCACGCATGTTTTATACAATTCAAGTCTGGCGATAGAGGTGGCAATCTAAGGTAGGGTGTGCCATTTTTTTCTAGATTATTCAAGACAATAGCAGCTCTGTGAGGTCTTGCATTGTCTAGAAATAAAAACCTATTCCCTATAACTGGGTGAAAATTCGGCAAGACGTTGTTTTATAACCTGCTGAGTGTACTGTTTACCATTCATATTTCCATCACATGCATAAAGATTAGTGCGGCTGTTAAAACATATGCCTCCCCAAACTATTATTTATCCTCCACGGTAGAGATACACTTTTTGTATTGTACGCCTATTACGTGGTACCCCTGGCAGAGTCCACACGACTATCCGAAAATCTCGCATACCTAGATTTATCAGTGAAAAGGATATTACTCCACTCATTCCTCCAATGAATGTGTGCCCTAGCCCATTCCAACCGTTGCTGCATAGACAGTGGAATAAGTGGAACTCAGCGCAAAAGAGCCTTGATTTTAAATTTATATCAACTAACCTTCTTCTTATGGTAACAATAGATAGAACGGTTCCTGTTGCGTTAAGAAAATCTTTTGAATCGACCCCTTCTTCGGCGCTCGAGTACTGTGCCAGTTTCGTTAAAAGGACGGTTGAGTCTGCTAATGACACTTTGTGATACAGTGAACAGTGCTGCGACATCTTCTTGAGAACGACCACTTTGAAGCATGCCGACTGCCCGACTGGCTTGTTCAACACTTAACTTAGGCCTTTTTAACACAAACTCAAATTTTAGGAATGTAAATATACTTAAGGTGTTGACGCACGTATAGGTAAATAAAATATTTTCACATATCTGTATAGATTGTTGAATGTAAGGATTAGCATGGAAACGGGCACTGTCGATTAAGAAGGCACCTCTCCGTTTTAGGTATCGAGGAGGACTCTACCTGCACCGTGTACCAGGAGAAGGAGGAAACTCCACTCCACTTCCTGTGCAGGCGTGAAGCACGAGCAAGACTACGCCGGGTTATTTTCGGCATTACGATTTTGCGTAGGGATGCAGTCAAGGAACTATCCTGGAACGATATCCAGACCTATATAGGAATGACAGGTAGATTTAAGAATGGAAAGGGCTACCAGACAGTTCTCTAGTACTCCTCCAAACTACTACTACTACATATGTTTTGGTATGTTCTTGGCTTAGGTAGATTGTTGAATGTAAGAATAGCGTCATAAATAGCGTTCAAATAAAAAAAATATACACTTTTAGATAATCGAGTACCATTTTGTTAGGAACCAAAAGATAAAGGATGATAGAGATAATCTAAAACTCAATGAAACTTGACTCCACAGTTCTCGTCACAAATAGAACAAAGACGTTTTTAATGCGCCATTATAAAGTCGAAAATCTGCCCTTTCTTGCGCTCTCTCGTTTTACCCTGTCTATTAAATATTTTCATAATTAAGGCAAGTTAAAAACGAGTTACGGATTGTAATATCCCTAACTTTTAAGGAACAGTTTATTTATTAGGTCAGATGAGTTTGGTTATATAGAGATAACAGAGTTGCATGTATTAGAAACATTTTGAAAAATGTTAGAAAAATTGGAAAAAAAGCCAAATCACTTTCCAAAATGGTCATAGACGTAAAAGTGCTCGTTCACTTAACCCAAACCAAACACAATCACTGAGGTGATGAGAATAACTGAAGGGTAGCAATGTTGACCTCTTTTTAATATTAAGCATGCTTGCAATACACCATAGAGATATCGCATTAAAGAACAACTTATCCCCTAAAATTGCAAAGGAAACTTGATAAAATACATTTAATTGTATACAAATTGGACGCTTTTAAATAAAGGTAAATAACCTCAGAAGAAACTATACAAAAGAATGGCACTCCACAGAGTTCACAATTCAATGTCACTTTTTTCTTACCAGCAATAAATAATATCAGTAAATAGGTCTCGGCACCGGTGAAATGTAGACTGTTGGCGGATGATCTTCTATTTATCATAAATGAAAAGAATGTCAGCGACCAATATCCTACAGGGTAACATTGAACTGCTAGAAAATTGGTTATTCTCAACCGAATTTCAAATATCCACAGAAAAATGCAGGTGTCTGCTTTTCTTTAATAAAGTTTAAAATAGTACTTCATTTAAGAATGTATAGAAATTTTTCGTGGATTCTAAAATACCCATATTTTTTGGATAGATATTTGATGAAAAATTAACTTGCAAATCGTACATTCAAAATGAACTGTTTAAATGTCAGAAAGGACTGAATATTCTTAAGGTAATAGCAAAGCAAACGTTAGCCATCGATACAAATGTGCTGTTAGAAGTGTATAGAGCTGTGATCCGATGCAGAAAGGACTATAGTTCCATAGCATACGATTCTGCTTTAGTATGGGTGTTAAAACTTCCAAATCCTATAAAAAATTCTACTGTGCGTCTGTCGCTTGGTGCTTTTCACACCACGCCTAAAAGTAGTTTGCTTTTCTGAAGCATCTGAATTTGTACTAAGCCACTAACGAGCTTATCTATCTCTATCATACGCGATATCGATACTGCATTCTACGAACTAATTAACCAATTTTGAGAAAAGGAGGTTGTGTTTTATACCTATATGTAGGTATGTATGTAAATATAAGAGGCATGCGCAATAATAGAAGATGTGCGGGAAAACGTGAATATCTCGAAAACTGCTTTAATTCTATATGGTATGGACGATAATAGTTGATGAAGCTGTGTTAATAAATCCATGGAATGGATGCCCGTTCTAAAATTCAGTAAAAAACCAAAATTTGAAATTTTCAAGCGCAGTTGATGTAGCTATGAAATAGTGTCCATATACAAAAATTTGTTGCTATCTATTTCTTTAAAAAAAAATAAAGCATACAAATAAAGAAATTAAAAATAATAAAAAAATAAAAAATATAAAAATAAAAAGTAAATGTACCTGACAAAAAAGCAGTGAAAACTCAAAAATATCATTTTAAACGACCTTCAAAATTTGACTTGTGAAGTCGGCGCCAAACGAATAACTAGAAATAAACAAATATTTCTTCAAGTACTAGATCATGTTATGTCTTTAAAAAGCTTGAATTCTAAGGGAAAGCAACCAATATCCAATGCATAGCTTTCCTTAGTACCCAGCAATCAAATAATAGTTTGACACCGACTTTATAAGGCAAACTTTATTTTGCTGAACTATCTATTATGGTTAGGAATATTACGTTAAACTTTTACCTTAGAAATAGAATCTACGCCTTAAACTTGTACTTAGAAACGTAACCCAAATTAGTTTAGCTGAGATCTGTGAAAAAGGCAGTTCAGTTAATATACTCCAAAACTTTAGGCAGCAAGTCATGGATGGTGGAAAACTTTCTGAGCAAAATCAGAAAAATGGCAAAAACAAGCATCAAGCACCATCACATCACCAATGCCACAGACCACACATTAAATCCAGAGCAATTTAAATACACCTACACCTACACACACCGCTGCATATACACTCAGGGCACATCCAAATTAAAATAATAATGACATAATATATCGCTCCACTAGTTACCGGAAACGACACAATGCCTATGGGCAATGACGATGCAAAACACCAAACAATAACTGGACACAATTACTTTTAAAAGTAATCATTAAGTCACAAGTTACTTATCAAAAAAGTTTTAAATTACTATATAATTAATTTAATGGAAAAAAATTAAATTCAATTACAAATTACTTCTAATTTATAATTAAATATGCAATTTCTTGTTCAATTAATTTTCTAATTCTGTCTGTTTACAAAACACTGGGCGTGCTTTTAGTTTTTAGGTGGCACACAGATGACACATCATTCTGGGCAGTAGTAACTAAGGGCAGGAAAGCCGGGTGAGCACGCCAATAAATATTTACATTTTACTCAGCTGAATTTTACATAACTTATTAGAAACAATAATAGTTTTAATCGTATATTTGTAATCTAAATTAAACAAATTTAAAAATATTAAAATAGATGGATTTTTTTAATTAACGAGAATTAGGAATTTTATATTTTGAAACTTAAACAAGTATACCTATGCCCCACCCTCATCTGAAATAAAACTAATAATAATAATGTAATTCCGTTATACTTGCTAATTTTGATTTTAGTATTTATAATAGTATATTAAAGTAAAGTAATAGCGATGTTTGACTATGTACTTAATCAAACAACGGTAATAGTTAATACAGGCAATAATAACAGTAACTAAAAAATTTGTTTAATTCAATGGCAAGGAGCTGCAAACTACCTCACACAAAATTCACGCATATTTGACCGCTTCTCTTTGTCACGCTGTGTTACAGGTTTTTGAACCACAAAATCTGGACAACCCCCAACTAAAATATTTTGAACATGAACAAAAATTATAGTTTCATTCTTTGGCGTTTTACAGCACTGGTTATTAAAATGAAAACTAAACTCCAAAACAATCAGCAATTACTATTAAAATTACAATTATCTCAGTAAACGTAAAATAATACTGTTATTTGTCAGTGGTCCAATGATTTCAAGAATAAAAAGATGTTAAACATAGAGAAAAAAATATTTAGAAGCTCGGACGTTTCTGTAATGATGATATCGATAGGGTTGCATCACACAGTTCTACAGAATCTAATAGGGAAAATATAACCTTTTTTCAGTTTGTTTAATTCCATTTGAAAATTTAATTCGAGAAAGTAACTGACTTGAATTGAATGAATGAATGATTACATTTTCAATTATTTTGGCAAAAGATGGAAAATTACCCGTTACTTCTTGAGTATGTGTAATTAGGTCACATAACGATTACATTTTGTAATCATTACTGCCTAGCTCTGACACCAACACGCATCCAATGAATTGCTAATGCAACATCCTAAGCGCACATACACCCACCAGATTTTGTAGACAACTTTTTGATCAAGGATTCGGTGAAACAAGCCAATATAGAACTCAATCATAACTTATAAGGTCTTAATCGTTGTTGGCGACCTGCTGTCCGAAAATTAAGTCTACCAAAAACATATACTGGAACGTCTTTAAACAAACATTAGAAAGCGCCCAGCCCCCGAGTAACATACCAGATCTTTAAATTAAGCTGTCAATAAATTCATAAAACACAGAGCTCACAAACGATATCAGTAGAGTACTCCGTGATCTATACTACCATCAGTGGTCTAGATCCCTTCAACAACTTACAAGTGAGAGCAACTTTGTTTGGAAAATGGAAAGAAATAACTAACTGCTCAAAAATCGGTAAATCCCTGTGTATAATCCCCCATACAGCCCAGCCCTGATACACTAGAAACATTAACTTCCACTTCTAAATAACAATCAGTTCCCCGATCCCGAAAGCTGGAAATCAGAGGACACTCCAATTGTTCATCAATTCCTCTCCGTTAGTCTATAAATCCAGACAGATTTAGTCAAAGGACTAATGAAAATAGCAACCATTAAAGGGTCACGTATACATACATTACCTAGTAGCCTCAAGATTATATTTGAGTTTGCACTTGAGTAAGAAATAAGGATAGTTGGCGACTTTTTAAATTTGGAGCATAACAAGAAGGGGTGAATAGTTTATACTATAAATTAGCAAAACTTTTTCTTTTCTAAGACTGTATTTAAGTAATTCATATATTTAAAACACTAAGCCAGATTTTTCAGAGAGTTCGTGAGTTGTACTGCGTCAATTTACATATATTTTTTTTAATGATCGTCTAGTTACGGAGACCTTTTAACACTATTTTTTGTATTTTTTATTGCGTATTTTTTCTATAAAACCAATATGTTTTTCTTCAATAACATTTCTGGACTATGTGGTGAATGCGCCCTATATTCTTATAATTCTATTGAAAACTCATCGCGCCATATAACGAAAAAAGGGAGAACAAGGTTTACCGAGCCAGCTAGTTAATCTGAATCACCTTTCTTCTATTAGTCAAAATTTAGGTCTCATATTTTCTTTTAAACAGTCTTTTTATTGCCGAGAATGAAACAACCCGTGCACAGTCAGATTAAGTGCAGACGATGATAGTTTGCCATTTTTCGTGTAGTTTTCCTCTAATGTTAGTGCAACTTTACACGAAATATCTCTTACCTGTATTACTTTTTACCACAGAAAACTTAATATTAGTTAGAAGATTATTTATTGAAAATATTCAGTAAATTTATAAATAAGTCACTTTCATTATCCCATCTATTAAATTGTCTTCGAAAATACAGTAATTAATCATTTTTACAACGCAGATGAAAATGCAAATATCAAACCGCTGAGTCATTTTTTGTTTTTCTCTTTATGATAAAAAGGAGGAATAAACACAATAGAAACTTACTATTTCCAGGTGTATTATCCAGGGGCGTATTTACGATTTTAATTCGGGAAGGCAGTCACTGTAAATCTACCTAGCGATGTTTATTTTGCTCACATTATACATATCTTCTCTTCTACATGCTCTATTTAAAAGTATCACCAACCTGCTTACTGACATAATCTTTAGGTACAAGCCCTAGATAAGAATTTTTTAACGTTTCACCGCCATCTTGTTCCGGCATGTTGGATTTTTACCAAAATATTACCAGGTCATCCTCATATGATCCTTTATTTTTGACTAAAATTTGAAGTCAGTCTAATGAGTAGTTTTTAAGCTATGCTGCGAACTGACAGACAGACAGGCAAACCGAAAGACCGACATATTTTTTGGCATCTAGGACGCTAAAACGTGAATATATGCAAGACCTGAGAGGGTGATTAATTTTTTCAGATTACAATTTTATTTAGCCGCCATTTTGTTCTGCCATCTTGAATTAGTACCACAGTTTTACTAGGTCATGTGTATACCACAATTAGTTATGACACACGATTTGAAATAAGATCATTAAATATTTTTTTAAGCTGAATATTTAACTATTATCTTAAGCCGCCATTTTGTTCCGCCATCTTGGGTTCGTACCAAAATTTTATCAGCTGATTCCTACATAATACTTGATTGCTGTGCAAAATTTGAGATAAACTGGGTAAGTACTCTTTTAGTATTAATTTTTTTAACATTTCACTAGGTCGCCATTTTGTTTTGCCATACTGGAATTTAACTAAGATGTTACCAGGTCATTCTCATATGACCCTTAATTTTTGACCAAAATTTGAAGTCAATCGGGTAAGTAGTTTTTTAGCTATGCCGCGAACAGACAGACCGACACATAAGGACCTTGGAACGTAAAGATCTGAAAAAACCTCGAAGGGTGATTTCTTCACGATTACAATAGTTCCTTTTTACGAGGGAAGTGAAAACGTAGCGAATTTCAGTGAAGCCGGTTTTCCAGATTGGTGCTTAGTGCTTTATTTTTTTTTAATTAGTTAAGTAAGCTATTGATCTTCTTTCTTAAAAACTCGATTTTTTTATTAAGCTGAAAATATAATTATTTTTATTTATTTATTGCTGAAAACAAAAAGACAAAAACGATGTTTTTTACTTATACTAGGCCAGTAAGCTGGTTATGGGGAGCGACCAAACAAAAGTTAATAAATTTATTTTCAATTTCTTAGCTATGCAGTACGCCTATGCGTGACATAAAACGAATGCTGTGACGCCATCAGAATCATTAAAATCTCATTAAGTTATGTTCTACTTTACCCCGAAATATAAACTATACATTCAAAGTGCAGTAGACCAAAATTATTTTGAAATTCTCTCAAGACTAATCAATATGGATGTATTACATTTTGATGAATTGTTTCTACTTTATGAACCCTGCTACTGCAAGTGTTAATTTCTTGTTACGAACTCCGGAGCAGGCTCTCTCTAAGGGCGGAGTGCGAGGCGGGGCACTGCACCGAGGCGGCCGATTGTAGGGGCGGCCGAATATTGTTCGAGGAACACTGACAATGCACTTTCCCCCTAAAAAAATTATAATACAACCGAAAATTAAAAATAAAACAAATTAGGCTCTCGGTTTCCAAATAATTCGTAAAAATCTGAAAATGATGTTATTTTTACCCTGGGCATCCTAAATAAGAGTACTATGAGTTTTAGATTTCTGAGGTGAGTTAAAATTTTGGGAGCCAAAAAACCGACAAATTTTGGCACTTTTTTCGGTTTTTGGCATATAACATCTTAGGGGTGCATATTGCATTTATATCCGTTCGAATAACTGAAACACCGACGAGAAAAAGCAAACAAAAATGGCTACACAAATCGCACCATACAGAAAGCTATTATTGCACTCCTGAACAACGAACATCAGAAATTTTGAACCGGGAAGGCAACAAGTAGTCTTACCATATGTAAAGGGCACAACAGGCAGAACCGAATGTATTCTGTATGGTTGTAGTGAGATTGCCAATATAGAGTACTATAAGACCTGAATAATCCGAGAAGCCATAGAAATAGAAAAACTAGGTGACTTAAATAAAAGGGACGAATCATTTAAACTGCCAAGAATTATAAAGCTGTTTAGTTCTATAGAGAAAAAATGTTGATAAAAATGATTTGTCAATTTTTGTTGTAAAACGTAAACTTTTATTTATTTCTTGGTTTCATATTTCTACCATGATTGATATCAAAATAAATGGAACGAGTAATTAAAAATAAACAATAAAATCCAACAATGCTGTTCAAATCAAACTATATAACAGTTTAAGCAAATTAAAGCTAGCCTAAATAAATAAAAAATATTAATTAAAAAATATTGGAAGCAATTAAAAATAAATAACAATAGGATTTAAAGTACTAAAATTAATTTAATTAAACACTAGCACTTGGTGTTTAACTATCAACAAGGTAAACGTCACTAAATAATTTAAATAAACATTAATACTTGGTGTTCGTTCCACGATTTGTAATAACTGCTGTAACCGTTCTTGGCATAGTTGCTATCAAATGGTCATTTGGTGGTCCTATATTCTTCGACAAAATTGGAAGCCTTGCACCTTGTATACTTTTCATTTTATGCTTTATAAATTAAAGCAATGCATAGTATCCATTATATATTACTATACAAAAAATTACATCACTTAGAATAGGATAATATCTCTTTTTAGAAGACATATAAAATTATATTCTTTTGTTTCGTTTAGGCAAGGTGTCTGTATACTAAACAATATTATAAAGACATTTATTACATCATTTTTCTCAAATATTCGCTGATTTTTACTTCCCTCGTAAATGGGAAGTATTGCAATCGTGAAAAAAATCAACCCTTGGGATTTTTTTCAGATTATTATGTTTCAGAGTCCCTAGATGTCAAAAAAACATGTTTTTTTCGATTCCGTCGGTCTGTTTGCCTGCCAGTCTGTTCGTGGCATAGCCAAAATACTCCTTACTCGATTCAAACATCAAATTTTGGCCAAAAATTAAGGCTCAAATGGGGATAACCTGGTAACATTGTGGTAAAAATCCCACATGTCGGAACAAGATGGTGGCCTAGTGAATCATTAAAAAAATTATTACTATAAAAACTAATTATCCACTTTACCTTAAATTTTGCACAAAAATCAAGTATTACATAAGAATGAACTGGTGACATTTTGAAATGAATATAAGATAGAAAAACATCAGCCAGAAAAACCTACGTATTAGTTTAATTTTAAATTATGTGCAAGCATTAAGTGTGATAAAGAGATCAACTGGTAAAATTGAGTTACGAATTCAAGATGGTGGAACAAAATGGCAGACGAAAAATTTTTAAAAAATCAACACAAAAAGAACTTATTCAATTGACTTTAAATTTTGCAGAAAAATTAAATGTGATATAACGATAAACTGGTACGAATTCAACATGATGTAACAAAATCGCGGTGTGTGTCCACGTAAAAATTACTATTTGAATTTATTTTAAATTATGCCCAAAACTCAATCCAGTATGATGGAACAAAATGGAGCCCAATAAAAATGTTTGAAAAGACACTATATATGTGTTCCTAAATAACTATGTACTAAATTAAATTGGGTCACAGATCACTATTCCTAATAAAAGGGAACGTAACGAGATAAGTTCCTGGTAAAAGAAATTTACCGATTTTTTTAAGTGATCCTATAGCTAATTACGTTCATAATTAAACATAACTTTTAAAGGCGCTTTGAAAGGAGAAGAAAAAGTTCATTAGTACAAGCTTTTGCTTAACTTGATTTCTTCGTATTTTGCTGCCTTTTCGGTTCCTATATGTCTTTCCGGTTCGCATGTCTGTCTTTCCAGTTTAAAATTTATAATCCATTTGTCAAGCACTTGCTGGCATTTGGCATACCTATGTAATGGTAACAATGCAATAATATGGGTAGCATGGTACCATATTATTAGACCACATGGTAATGTGGACCATCGTCTCTCTTTTCAAAATTCAAAATTTGTAACCCATTTTTAAGCACTTGCTGCCATCCGAGTGAGCTAAAATTTGGCATACCCATGTATCTTCGACGACAATGCAATAATATAGTACCATCGAGCGAGTTTGATGATGGAGACGGAAAATAGCCATAGAAAATCCTCAATTACACAACATAACCCTGTCGGGTTTGGGCTCGTTGGGTTTGTCTTGACTAGTATTATTTAAATTTAATACACACAAGTGAAGATATTAAGACAGATAATTAAACAAATTCTAATTTTAGAAAGTACAAATTAAAATATTTTTTCAGAAGACAGATAAAATTATATTCTTGTGTTGCATATAAGGAACGTGTCTATCTAAAAAATATAATAAACACATTTATTACATCATTTTTCTCAAACATGTAGACACTTAAGAAATTATAGTTCTTGGGATTAGACCATGTCAAATTTGAATTATTACCTGACGTTTCGCCTTCGATTTCACGAGGCATCTTCAAGGATCTCTACTCTACGAGATCTGAACACTGAATGAGCTCGGAGAGATTCATCATATATAGACTTGTCCTCGCCGTACTGTGGCCTCTGTGTTAAGATTGGTTTCGAGATTTCCGATATCAGACAATCTTGATCAGAAATCGAAATGACTCTAGGTAGTGAGTTAATAACTGATTCCTTTGTGTTAGATGGTGGTGGGAATTTGCATATAAGTATCTATTTGTATGCGTATTCTATACACAGAATATCTTTGTATACCATTTTCCTTCCTCTGTGAACAAATACATCTAGAAACGGAATCGTTCCATTAGATTCAATTTCCATTGTGAATTTAATATTTGTTATTGATTAAGGTAATCCAGAAATATAAGTAGATTATCCTGTCCATGAGGCCAAACAGCAAAAGTATCATCTACATATTTGAACCAGTATTTTAGTTTAGTGGAGCGAATGTTAAAGCAATATCCTCAAAAGCCTCCATAAAGGTATACGTTACCACAGGTGATAGAGGAGATCCCATAGCTGCCCCTGAAGTTTAGTCCTAACAGAGTTTATGTCATCTGCTGATGATGCTAAATTGGTTATCGAAACGCGCGTCCAGAACGTAACAAGTTGTAGTGTAGTGTGGTTAGAACTCTTGTATTTTGAGCCCCTGAAGTTTGTTTATAAAAAGTTCCTTGAAAAATGAAATAAGTAGATATAAGACAAGCTTCCACTAGATCTACTAAGTTATTATCAAGATTATTATGGTCCAATATGTATGACAATGAAAATTGAGTCGAATAGCAACATTTGTGTATAGTAATTCTACATCGAAACTGTCCAAAGTATCTTCGGGATTCAACTGGATTTTCTTAAGTTTTTCTATGAAATGTGGAGAGTTTTTTATTAAAGAATCTGTTTTTCCAATAATATAATAGACCATAATAATTTTGATAATAACTATATAACAGTTCTTGTGGAAGTTTGTCTTACATCTACTTATTTCAGAAACTTTTTATGAACAAACTTCAAGGGCAGCTATGGGATCTCCTCAATCACCTGTGGTAGCCAATACCTTTATGAAGCCCACTGAGGATATTGCTTTAATATTCGCTTCACTAAAATCAACATCCTGGTTCAGATATGTAGATGATACTTTTGTTGCTTGGCCTCATGAACAGGATAATCTCCTTATATTTCTGGACCATCTTAATCAGCAACATCATAATATTAAATTCGCAATAGAAATATAATCTAATGGTTGGATTCCGTTTCTAGATGTATTTGTTCAAAGTAAGGAAAATGATACTTAAATGCAAATGCAAATTCGCACCACCATCCTGCACAAAAGAAATCGGTTATTACCTCACTAGTATTTAGAGCCACTTCGATTTCTGATGAAGATTTTCTAACTTCGGAAACTCCGAAACTGAACGATGCTGTGAGAGGGAATAGCCAGTGCACTGAAGATATTACGCGCTCAATTAAAAGATATACTAAACGAACTCCGCGAAAGGAGAATGATAAGGAGCCAGTGTTAGGTAGTGTTATCCTTCCCTACATACATGGTACTACAGACAAAATAGGATAATTACTTCGGCGGTCCAACATACGTACAATCTTCAATACACATACGAATATTGGACAATGCTTGCTATCAACGAAAGATGTTGTACCTTTTCAAACAGAGAGAGTATCTAAAATTCCTTGCTCCTGTGGAGAAGTGTCTGTGGAACAGGACGCTCAATATCAACTAGACTTAAGGAACATGAACGATGTATTAAAAAGAAACAAGTTATTCAATCTGCTGTAGCTGAACACCAGCATACCACGGGCCATATTATAAATGTAAAAGAAACCAAGGTCCAAGCATGAGTTCCAGGATTTTATAAACGAAAGATTAGAAAATCTAATTGAAATTTTTAAACATACAAAACACTTCAATTTGAGATACGGGTTACAGTTTACATTACGCGTAGAAACCGATCTTAACACAGGGTCACGGTTCGGCGAGTACAAATCGGGAATAAAAGCTCGCCTGAATCTCTCCGAGCTCATTCTGTGTTCAAATCTCGTAGAGAGCCCTGAAGATGCAGCGTGGAATCGAAGGCGAAACGTCGGATGGTAATTCCAAGTTGACTCGTTCTAATCCCAAAATCCATGATTTCTTAATTGATCAAATCGGTGAAAGCTTACGTTCTTTGTAAACAGGTAGACATTTTTTTTTAATTTTTTCTGATTTTTTTAATGATCCGGTAGCTAATTATGTTAACAGTTTAATATAACTTTTAAAGGTGCTTTGAAAGGACAAACAAACAAAATATCCAAATCTTATTTACAAGTTGAGACAGGTTGATTTTTTAAAAAGTTTTTACTGTATAAAATATGTCACAATTTTCAATATCCTTAGATTTTTTGCACAGTGTATATTTCCGAAATGGCTTGCAAGTTTTAACATTCTCCTGCTTAGATTATCAAAAAAACCATATAAATCATTGTGCGAATTTTAGTGAAGCCGATTTTCTATAAGGTTAGTATTTGGACCTTTGTTGTTTTTTTTTTACTAGCTGAGCAAACTTTTGTTGTTCCGTATTACTATATTCAGCAAAAAATATAATCTTCTTTTTTGTTATTGCTAAAAAGCAGAAAGGCGAAAACGATGTTTCTTATATCTGCTGGGTTAGTAAGCTGGTAGAGGAGCGATCAAACAAAACGTAATAAATTTAACAAGTTCATTTTCTCCTCCTTAGCTTTACGCAGTTCGCCTATGTTTGACACAAACCTGATACTGTAACGGCATCAAAATCATTAAAATCTCATTAAATTATGTTCTAGTTTAGTCCGGAATATAAACTATACATTCAAAATGCAGTAACTCCAAACTTATTATGAAATTCACTCAAGACTAATCAATATGGATTTATTACGTTTTGATGAATTGTTTCTCGTTTATGAAGCCTGCTTCTGCAAGTGTTAATTTCTTGTTACGAACTCGGGAGAGATTATGTTTTTGAAAGAATTGATAGACGATAGTTCTTGTGATTATAATTAGATCCTTTATTTTAGAAAATTGGCAATTTTAATCTTACCCAACCTCTCGAATATAGTAATTTATCAGTTTTGATACATTGTATTGATAATTTTTAGGCACTTGGTTGTTTGGTCGGTTAGTCCCTTATGACAAATTGCATTAACTAAAATGTTATAAAAATAACCTTGAAATATTTTAAGATGTTTTATAGGGGAATATTAAAAATGCTGTTTGGGATTCTTATTGCTTTTTCAAGGGGAATATCGATATAACCTAAAGCAACTTCTACTTGTATATATTTAAACTAAGAATTATAAAGTTGTTTAATTTTATTTAAAAAAAAATTATTCGTTATTGAGGCTACGAAGTGTTTTCGAAAGTTAATCAATTTTGATAGGGTCCTGTATCTCGCTTATTATCGGTGATAGGAGAAAACAGAAAATTGGTGATTTATAAAGTTTTTTACGTAGAATTCAGTGACTTTCTTACTTTTTTCCTATTTATTCCAGCTTTTGAGATATGACTTAATGTAATGTTTTTTTCAATGAGACACCCTGTCATTTTTTTAAGTACCAACAGCAGAGTTTTTTATTTATATCTTTGGAGGAGATTGATCAAACTTCATGTTTGATAACAACAAAAAACTACTTGATAATATATCTTATGTTATTATACATAACTTTAACCATACATTTGATTAAATAATCGAAAAATCGACAGAAAACCTACTTCATTCAGTTTTTGGGATTTTTAATTATTACCTTTCCTCTTTATGTCTATTTCATTTTCCCCAGAGCCTATTTCAAGTAATTTGAATCATAATAAGTGCCATAAATTCAATCCGAAGAAAAGCACATAATTGTGACAAAATGTATAAATCTTTTATGGATAGGGTAAAAATCGTAATATGATCGAAAAATGCATATTCCCATAACAAAAGTTGTATGTCTTTTCGAAATCCCTATATTACTAAAGTTACCGAATTTACCAAATATTCAAACCAAAAAATAAACTACCGATAATTTAACATAACTAATCCTGGAACACACCGCTAAGAAAAGATTAACTGAACAAACTCTACACAAAATTCTACCCAAAGGCTGACATCGGCTCAAATGAACTAGTCACATATGAACAGGCAGCACAAGAATAAATACAATATCTCAAAGTACGTAGCGCTAAACATGCACTATGTGACAAACACCACCAAGCAATAATTACACTAAATCGCAAGAAGACGAACAAAGAAAACTAGGACTAAGTCCAACACTTAACTGCCAAACAAAGTTACTAGTAATTGATTTTTCTATATTTTTAGTACATATTTCAGGAAACTAACTGTTCTTGTTGGTTGTTCAATAGCAATAAAAAGGCTATTCCAAGGAATTTCCCACTGTTTATTTTAAATAATATTCTCTATTAAGGACTTTCTAGAAGCGTTATTGCTTGCAATTTATTTTATGAAATACAGCTCATTTTGATAATTCCGAGCTTGAGGAAATTTAAAAGTCGGTGTAAAGGGTGATATTTTCTATTTTCTAAGATTGTTGAGATCTATTGTTGATGAATTTTTTGATTTATTTACCTTTAGTCGGTTATTCAACCTTTTATATTTACGTTTAAGAATTCGTCGCTATTTCTATGATATATCAAATATATCCGTCTACTAAGTTGAGTAATTGCAAATTAAACAATTAAATTCGTTTAACTTTTCGAAAAATAAAAATCAATAAAAAATAAAATTCAAGGTCATTTAGACGGGAAAAAAAAAATTAAAAAATAAATATGGGTTTAAAAAAGGGTCAACTACTACTAATTCTATTTACGCAAACTTTAAATAAAGAAGCAAGCTTTTGTTCATTTTCTTAGATGTTGCAAAGGCCTCCAAGATCGTTTAAAAAAATGCATTTTACGAGATAATATTCAATCAGTATGGCATCAAATGTCTTTAAGAATTGTTATTAAATAATTATCCAAGTGATTACAAAAAAACTTTAAATTATGGTTACCTGAGAAAACAGTACTGAGGTCTGCATTATTTTAAATGTAGATAAACAGTATTTTTAATCTTAATATTCTTGGGCATATGATAACGTTTGCAGATGACACAGGACTTATATTTTTTTGAAAATACTTGTGTTTAACTGAAGAAGACCCAAATATTATTTTTGAACGATTACACTAATCTGTTAAAATTGTTATAACTACGTTTCATACTTGTAATAGTACATGCAACTGTTTAAATGTCTTATCTTAGTAAAGACATAGCGGAATTATTATGTAAAAATTATACAAAACTATTGTTTCAAACAAGTATGCATTTTATGTTACTTAGTTGAAAAACAGGTTACAGTTTGGTTCTACATGGGCATCTCAAAGTCTGATACTTTCTTTTACCCGCTGCACTGTGGACTGCGTTACTCCTAATATTAGCATTGAGTTATTTCTTATTTGTCCGAAGTGGAGGTTAATTCGAGCCACCAACTCGTCCTTGGTAGTAATCGGGTTAGCATATGCCAGTTGTTTTAAATAGCCTCAAAGGTAGAAATCAAGGGGATTAAAGTCAGGGAACCGGGGTGGCCAAGGAATATGTCCACTACGGCCTGTCCATCGGATAAACTGTGTTCAGATGTTCTCTAACCACGAGGCTAAAATCAGTTGTAGCACTATCTTGCATAAAGTAGATGTTACGAAGAATGTGAAGAGATACTACGTTTCTAATAATTGAGTAACTTTTCCTATGAAAATTCATATATAAATAAAACGGTCCTAGAATCTTGGTGGCAAGATGAATGAACCTATTAAATTGTTTGCAGTTATACCTGCCTATACGTTAACAATAAATTCCTGCTCATAGCGTCCCACAATTGTCGCATGTGGGTTCTCATCACTCCAGATATGCAGGTTATGGGAGTTTATTATTTCTTTTCGAGTAAATCCTGCTTCATCTGTGTATAAAATAGAATTAATCAAACGACGGTTAACACGGTGTTGCTGAAGAACGAATGTGCAAATTACAGCCTAGCAGGAAAGTCACTTGGCGTAAGAGCTTGCACTTTTTGAAGGCGAAAGGAACAGAGCAGCTATTAATGAAACGTTCTCTATACAGTTGACTTTGTAGTATTGTACTGGACTGCGAGATTTCTAAGGCTAATGGACGGAACCTCTTCTTTAACATTTAAATCTTTTTCTCCATTTCAACAGTACGAGCAGTTCTCTGAGCGTCGCAGTTAGCCTTATTGGGTCTAAAAGTACCTAAAACACACTGTAGTTCCGATTTCTCAAATTACTTAATGGAGCAAAAATTCTTACTATTTTATCTTAACCGCCGATCTACCCTTTCGAAAGTCTCTCTATCTGGAATCCGGAGATTGCGAAATCGATCACCATATAACCGTCTGGCTTCCAAAGCATTTGAGGAAGCGAATCCATACATGAAATGCATGTCCGCTAACTTGTTAAATGCATATTCCATTACAGCAGATAATTTATTTGAAAGTTGTTTCACAAAATGTTCAATGATAATAACTAGCATTAAAACGTCAATCAATTAAAACTTCATTGAGCAGACATTACCGACAATGCCAATTTTCAGGTAAATCAATTTAACTATCAGGGACGAGTTGGTGGCTCGAATCACTTTGACTCTGACTGCGAATAAATAAGAAATAACCCAATGCTAGTGTTAAGAGTAATGCAGTCCACACTTCGGCGGCCAAGAGAATGTATCAGATTTGGAGTTGCCCATGGAGATCTATAGGTTTTCCAACTAAATGCCTTTACTGATAAGTGCGTTTTTGTCAAAAATCTGTCTCTATTCAATGTCAATTAGAAGTCAATGCAATGCAAATTTTCAGTAGCGCAGTCCACAGTTCAGATTTGTTTTTAATGAAATATCTTTACGCAGATAAAAGTTGTGTAGTAAAGCAATTTAAAAGTAGTTGCTTCTCGACCCCTCCCCCTCCCCGTTCCGTTACCTTTGACTTGATTTTCCTAAGTAATTTAAGCTATTACACCAATCACCGAAATATTATAATTTTTTTTTTAATTAATTATTTGGAAAACTTGTTTTTAAGCTCCCTATTTTAAGAACGAACATCGCAGTTGGTGAGCAGTTTAGGAGAAAATTTTATATGACAAACTAACATTATTTTTGCTCGTTCTATTGATATCTCAGCGATGGCCGACATATTCTGGGACACCCTGTATAAAAGTGCAAATTTAAATAAAAACGTAATTACACTATAAACCTACTCCAACAATATATAATACCCAAACCAAACGACAACAGTTTTAAAGTCAGTTCATTGTTTAATTATGAAGCTGTAGAATTTGCTACTGCTATAAATAAGCAATACACAAAACTACTTATCCAATTTATCTCAAATTTTGCACAAAAACAAGAATTATGTTGGAAACAACTGGTAAGATTTTGGCACGAATCCAAGATGGCGGAACAAAATGGCGGCTTAATAAAATTGTGAAAAATGCAGCCCGAAAAACTACTTAATGGATTGGATTCAAATTGCGTGTCGTAATTAATTAGTAATAAATATATATATATATATATATATATATATATATATATATATTTGTAATCGTAAAAAAATAGTCCTCTAAGGTTTTACATATCTTCACATTTTATCATCCAGTAGTAGTGGCAACGTGCTCGTATTTACATGTTTAACCGTTGCTCCGTTTAATACCCTGTTTTTTTAGTGGGTATTTTGATAAATACGATTTTATTTTAAAATAAAGTGCTCTGTCCTAAGGTGTGATTTGCTTTAATCGGTTGTAAATAATTTTGATTAATAATAATAAAATATGATTAGGTTTTGTGTTGTTCCCGGTATTCACTGCGATAGTTTTTGTAACAGGTTTTATCATGTGCAGTGTTTAAATCCGACGAGCAGCCAGCTGGACGCTCTACGATCTGAGACCTGCCTGCGACCGTTCATCCGTGAAGTTTACCATCTGGCGATGTTATGGGTATGCTGCAGACTATACGTGAAGAAATTCAACACATGAGAGCTGAATTCAGGAGCTTGCAGGATTCAGTCACATTTTGTAGTGAAAAGATTACCGACTTTGAAGCTAATCTGGCTAGAATAAATGACTGTGTGAGGTAGGTTGACAAACTTGTGGTTGAGAATGATCAGCTTAAGACCCAAGTAGATAAGCTTACACAAAAAATGAACGAACAAACGAAAAAAACAATGAAAACTACCTCCAAGCTGTTCAAATGATTTGCGATGAGATCCGAGTTCCACTACAAGAAGATATTGAAAATATTCATCGCGTTCCCAGTAACTCGAAGTATACCTTAGCAGGCAAAGCTAAAAATATAATACTTCGTTGCGTAAATCAAGGGGGGAAGGACAAAATTATATCTGCAGTTAAGAGTAGAAGGGAGTCGCTAAACTTAACATCAACTCATGTCTCTCAGGGAATCTCAGAAAAAATATTTATTAACGAGCACTTTACCCTTTTTAACAAAATTCTTCATAAGGAAGCACGAGAAAATGCTAAAATCAAGGGTTATAAATGGGTTTGGATAAAGAATGGTGGTATCTTTGTTTGGAAATCAGATAATTCGGCAATAATAAATATAAAAAACTCAGAAATGGTTAAACGAATGTGATCGGTTCTTTGACTTTTTTTGACTTTGACTAGATTTGACAGCCTTGATTCAAAAAAATGCATAGGCACTGATAATATCCCAGTCATATTGATAAAAAAATCTAAATTTGATTTTGTTACGCCCGTTAATTAATATATTCAACACGTCTCTCAGAAGAGGAGTGTTCACATCAAGATGGAAAATGTCTCATATAATTCCGATATTTAAAAATGGGAACAAGCATAATGTTAAAAATTATAGGCCTGTTAGCAAGCTGTGCGTTTTTGGTAAGCTATTCGAAAAAATAATATATGCTAAAATACTGGAAAATGTTAAAGATATAGTTATACCCAAACAACATGGCTTCATGACAGCCAGATCAATTGACACTAATTTAATTTCATTCGTTAAGTGCTTGTTGGAATCAATGGACAATAGAATCCACGTGGATGCAATTTACACCGATTTCAGTAAGGCTTTCGATAAAATCAGTCACCAAGTACTCATTGGCCGCCTTACTGAGGTCGGTGTGTCTGGCTATCTTTTAAAATGAATATATTCGTACTTACAGGGTCGGACTCAAGCGGTGGCAGTGAACGGTTTCATTTCGAACTCATTCCAGATTTCCACAGGTGTTCCACAAGGCAGTCATTTGGGCCCACTATTTTTTGTTTTATATATAAATATTATCTTAAGTTGTTTTAAGAGTTCATTTTTTCTTTACGCAGACGATTTAAAACGTTTTCGCGCAATACGAACACCGGAAGACTGTCTGGAATTGCAGGGGAATTTGGAGAGGTTTTCTGTCTACTGTGAGAAAAGAAATTTATTTTTGAATTTAGACAAGTGTTTCGCAATTTCTTTCAGCCGTAATAAAAATCTAATTAATTTTAATTACATAACTAACAATACGAATTTAAAAAAAGTTTCGGAAATCAGGGATCCCGGTGTTATTTTGGATGTGAAGTTGGCTTTTAAATCCCACATATAAAAAAATTACAAATGATTCCAATCGATTATTGGGATTCATAATGAGAAATACGAGGTATTTTAATGCATCGGTTGTTTGGAATCCGCAGTATCAAATTTATATAAAAAGATTAGAATATGTACAACATAAGTTCGTAAGGTATGTCGCTTTTAAAATTAATCATGTAATTATAGATAGAGATTATTCAATAGTTATGAGACAGTTTAATATTTTATCGCTGCAGTGTAGGCGTGAAATGGCTGATTTAGTAATAATTTTTAAAATAATGAAGGGTTTAGCATTTGCTCCACAGATATACTCACAGGTTCAATTTAATGCCTTCAACAGAGCTGGTCAGAACTCACCTCTGTGTAGAGTGTTGAGTTCTTTCAACAGGCATTTAAATGACATGGATTTTTTTGAGTTGTCATTAATTTGTTTTAAGCATAGGCTTAATTAGTTAATCATTTTTTCGTTTAATGAACTATATGTACTTATATTTGTTATTGTTTTATACCCGCTAAATTAAGGAATTATATAGTGGGTCACATTTTTGGATTGTAATCTGTTGTTACCCCTATTGTGAAATAAATAAATAAATCCCTAACTAACAAAAAATATGTTTTAACAATTTCGTAGGTCTGGCTGTCGATCTGTCTGTCTGTCAGTTCGCGGCATAACTTAAAAACTACTTACTAGATTCACCTCAAATTTTAGTAAAAATTGAGGATCATATGGGGATGACCTCGTAATATTTTAGTAAAAATCCAATATGCCGTAACAGATGGCAGCCTAGTGAAACGTTAAAAAAAATATTACTAAAAAACTAATTATCCAATTTCCTCAAATTTTGAAAAACGAGTGTTACATGGGAATGAACTGGTACCATTTTAGTATAAATCCAAGACAGTAAAACAAAATGGCAGTCTAATAAAATATTTAAAAAATGATTTAGGGAAAAAGTGGTAAAGTTGTAATACTATTTTAAGATGGCGAAACAAAATGGCGGCAAAATTTTTTGGTAACGTAAAAAAATCTTATTCAAATCACTTTAAATTTTGCTGAAATATTAAATGTGATATAGGGATAAACTGGTACGAATTCAACATGACGGTATGTGTCAATGCAAAAACTACTTATTAAAGTTAATTACTCCCAAAAATCAAGCGTGGCATAGGTGTAAACTGGTAAAATATTGGTAGTAATCCAATACGATGGAACAAATTAGCGTCCAATAAAAATATGTGTTACTAAATTGCTATGCACTAAATTCAATTGGGTCACACTTTACTATTTCTAATAAAAGGAAAGTTTCATAACGAGGAAGGTTCCGGGCAAAGGAAATTTACCGATTTTTTTATCAATGCGCTTATCTAAAATCTTTAAAATGTTTCTTGAGGGTACTGAAATAAAAAAAGCTTTTTACGTCAGAGGAAACTAGTTGTGCTGTGGTAGAATTATATTTTGAGATTTTCTAATGAACTGAATAGATCTTTTTACTGAATAATTCAAAACAAAAAATAATTAATCTAGCAAAACATTCCTTAATTCCTTGCAAAGTTATTAAGATCGTGCATTTAATTTAGATCTTCTGACTCTAGCTTCAGTAAAAGAAGCTGGTCTTAAAATAAACTTTTTACCTTCAATGGACTGCAGAAATGTTGGTCAAAGGATTCGTTAGTATGAGGTAGCGACAACATAATTTCCTTAACAAAACGTGATAACTCTGCAGTAACAGAAAGCGGCAAGAGAGATTTTAAGATTAATTTACCTTCCATATTTACTTGCTTGTTATGAGTTTCTAATAAATGAACCTTTTGAGTTTTTCTTTATTTCATAAATATGTTTTAACAGATACGCAGTGATGCGATATATGTACAAAGCGTTTATTTATATTTTGACCTCCTCTAACTAGAGCTTTAACTATGGAATATGTATAAAAACTTTGAGCACAAAAGTTTTAAGATTTTCTCGTATTATGTTTTAAGAATATCAAACATTTTTTAAAATCATAAAAAAGTTAAAAAATATATTTAATTTTTTCGTCTAAAGGGTTTCGTCTCTCCGATTATAAATATACCAGGTTTGATTAAAACTTTATCTTTGTTAAAAACCGTGTTATAAGAGGCAATGTAGAAATCTTAATTCTTGGGATTAGACTGTGTCAAATGGAATTACTATCCGACGTTTCGCTTTCGATTGATCTCCTAGCTCCACGAGATCTGAACACTTGAATGAGCTCGGAGGCATTCAAGCGTGCTTTTATACCCGACTTGTGCTCGCCGATCCGTGTGTTAGGATCGGTTACCACGTGTGATGTAGACCGCAATCCGTATCTCTATTAAAATTTCTTGTGTGTGTTTAAAAATTTCAATAGATCCTCTAATTTTTAGTTTATAAAATCCTGGAACCGATGCTATAATCCTTGTTTCCTTTACATTTATAATATGGCCAGTGCTATGCTGGTGTTAAGCTACAGCAGATTGAACAATTTGTTTATCTTCCTAAAGTCTAGTTGATATTGAGCGACCTGTTTCTCCCAGATACACTTCTCCACAGGAGCAAGCAATTTTATATGCTCCTCTTGTTTGAAAAGGTACAATATCTTTCAGGGATTGCAAGCATTGTTCAATCTTCTTATGTGTATTGAAGATTGTACGTATGTTGGACCTCCGAAGTAATAGTCCTGTTTTGTCTGTAGTGCCATGTATGTAGGGAAGAACAACACTACGTAACGGTGGCAACTTTTCATTGTCCTTTCGCGGAGTTAGATTACTATATTTTCAGTGCAATAACCGTTCCCTCTCAGAGCTTTGATCAGTTTCGATGCTTCCGATGTTAGAGAATCTTAATCAGAAATCGAAATAGCTCGGTTTTCTATACACAGAATGTCCTAATGTACCATTTTCCTTCCTTTGAACACAAATATCTATAAAGGAAACGGTTCCTTTAGATTCAATTTCCACTGTGAACTTGATATTATTATGTTGTTGATTAACGTGATCCAGAAATATGAGGAGATTATCCTGCCTAACAACAGAAATTTTATCTACATATCTGAACTAGTATTTGGTTTTATTGGAGCGGATGTTAGAGCAATATCCTCGAAGGTTTCCATAAAGATATTCATTGCCACATGTGATAGAGGAGATCCCATAGCTGCCCCTGAAATTTGTTCATAAAGAGTTCCTTAAGAAATGAAATAAGTAAATTGAAGACAAACTTCCACTAGGTCTATTAAGTTTTTGTCAAGATTATTACGAATCAATATGTCGGATATATTGGAAATTGAGTCGCTGACAAGAAAATTTGTGTATAGTGATTCTACATCGAAACTCACCAAAATATCTTCGAGAACCAACTGGATTGCCTTAAGTTTTTTCACGAAATGTGCTGAGTTTGTATCCCCAAAAGATATTGTACCTCTTCAAACAGAAGAAGTATATAAAATTCCTTGCTCCTGTAGAGAAGTATATGAGGAAGAAACAGGACGCTCAATATCAACTAGACTTAAGGAACATGAACGATGTATTAAAAAGAACCAAATTGTTTAATCTGCTGTAGCTTAACACCAGCGTACCACTGGCCATGTTATAAATGTAAAGGAAGCCAGTATTTTAAGCATCGGTTCCAGGATTTTATAAACGAAAAATTAGAGGATCTATTTAACTTTTTAAACACACAAAAAATTTCAATAGAGATACTGGCCTACATCACTAGTGGAAACCGATCCTAACACAGGGTCACGGATCGGCGAGCACAAGTCGGGTATATAAGCCCGCCTAAATCTGTCCTAGCTCGTTCAAATCTCGTGGAGTAAAGATCCCTGAAGATGCATCGTGCAATCGAAGGCGAAACGTCGGATAGTAATTCCAATTTGACACGGTCCAATCCCAAGAACCATGATATCTTAATTGACCAAAGCCGTGACAGCTTCCGTTCTATAAGAGGCAATGTATTCCTACAAATTTCGTATTTATGTATTAGAAGTTTTTGTCAATTTTCTCGGTTATCTTTAAAGATAAAGGAATCTGGTATATTTATAATACATAATATAAGAAAAGACCCATTTAAAAAATTTTAGGCACAGTAATTTTTTTTGTGATTCAAGAGCAATCCTACATTTATTATATTTAAAGTTTCGTTTGTTTCTCCTATAGTTTAAATTGTAGATAGGTACCAAAATATAATTGAAAACCCTGTACAAAATGCAAGAATTGAACATTTTATTTCAGGCTATTTTTTTTTGTTCAGTTAATAGTAGAATACGCAAAAAATATTATTTTGCGTAAAAGGGATAAATTCCTCAGTATGATTGTAAATCGAAAAGAATCCAGTTTCACTAAATTACCTATTAGTATTAGGTTGAAGTGATGAAAAATAATTTATACATACTATCTCGGTTATGCACAGGGGCAATGCGGGTTTGTGATTTGCTAATATTCACCTCTGTATCTATCAGCTCTTGTTATTTTTTAAAAGATCAAAGTGTTCTTTTTATAGCGAATGTCAATATTCTATAAACATTAAAAAGTCTGCTATTTTGGTATTTTGTAAATACATTTTAAGCAAAAAAAATTAGGCTCAAGTCGCGGACTTGAGGCGATTGCCTTCAGATTTTAATAACGACAGATGCTAGTGAAAAATTTCAGACGATCAAACAAATTATTATAAATAGTACAAAAGCTTTCACGGCTGGAGTCTATTAAGAAATTTCTTGTTTTTAGACCGTGTTAAATTGGAATTATTTTTCGATGTTTCATCTGCAATTGCAGGCGGCATCTTCAAGGATATTCACTACACGGGAAAAAAACGCTGAATAGGATGTGGTGGGCAGAGTTCAGGCATACACTGAATAAGCTCCTCTGAGCAGAGTTCAAGCATTATGCTAAATATGTGCTCACCGACGTGCGACTCCTTCTAATGACTGGCTTTCAAGCATGATATAGCACGTAGCCCGCGTCTCAGGGTGCACCTTAATTTCAATAGAGTCTCTCTAATCTTCCTTTTATAATTTCCCCCGACGAATGCAAAAACCTTGGTATCCCTTACATGTTTCTTATAAAATGAAGTTGTTTATGGACAGCGGATTGAACAATCTGTTTTTACTTACACATATTTTTACAAACATGGCCAAATGGGGAAAGTTGTAGGCCATTCAACTGTAAATTCAATGCCGGTTTGTTTACGGCTCTATTTTTTTTTATTTTTGAGATATATTGAAAAAACTAGAAGTTTGCATTTTCGAAGAAGAGCAGAATTTTATATTTTTTTTGTATATTATTTACATAATATTTTCAAAATCTGTAAAAACATTATCGATACAACTTTTTAAGGGCAATGCATCCCAGCGTTTAGATTTTGATTTCGACATTTCGGTTTTGAGATATAATCATCCACTTTTTTTTTCTTATGACAGTCATTTTCTTTTTTTAGCCAGTTTTAAAAGAACTTTTTTCCGTTTTTAATGATGTATGACACCTATTAAAAAAATGTTTTTCTGTCAAAAAATGATAAAATTCGAAAAATAAATTGTTAAACTAAAGTAGCGGAACAGATTTTCGGAATTGTCGGAACTATTTCTGTCAATGATCTTTGCCCGTTTATATTCTGCTCGTAAACGAAAGGTCAAATTAATCGATTTGCTAGAAAAATAACACAAGAATGGTTTAATTAAAAAATCAGGCTAAAATAAGTAGGTATTGGTTTTTTTATTCATTCCACACCACAGGGTAAAAACCAAATAGTATTAGCAGCCTTCGTTGTTCTCGAAATTGATGATTTTCTACAGCCTAGTAATGGTGGTTATGTCTGTTAAACACGCCACAATTGGTCAAATGCGTTTCGTCTGACCATAAAACATTGTGTGAAAATCGCAGTCTCCTCTGAAAATCACCTTCATTGAGCCGTTGTACAAGGGTGGGTTTGTAAGGACAGTAACGGGCTGCGTTCAAGACGCCATGTATGATTGACTTCGGAATAGTAATTTCTCTGCTTGCAATTCGTATGTAAGATTTTCGGCAAAATATTCTTGAATCTACGTTTGAAAAAATTTCACACATTTCGCTAAATACTTTACAATTTTTGACACCAATTCAATAAAATCTGTAATTAAATGAAAATATCTGACAGCTTCTGTACTGTAGCAACGGCAAATATGCTTCGCTGTCATCTTCACGATCATGGCCAACAAGAACAAAAAACGAATTTTGTCATAAATACAATTTTTTTTAATAGGTGTCGTACATCATTTTAAAGGGAATAAAAGTTCTTTTTAAATTTGCTAAAAAACTAAACGGCCCTCATAATTATTGTCTACATAATGTTTTTACAGATTTGGAAAATATTATGAAATAAAAAAATACAGCACTTCCTCGAAAATGCAAACTTTTATTTTTTTTCAAAATATCTCAAAAAAGAAAAAGATAGAGTAGCCATCAAACTTCGAATTTATAAAGAAATAGCCTACAGCTTTCCCCAATTGACGATCTTTCTATCCCATATGGTTTCCAAGATCCCAAAACATTCCCTACCAATTTCGGACACACTGTATAATACACACATTTTATAAGCTTCTTCTACCGATTAGGTCTTTCGGCGAACTTAACATTATTGTTTTAGAGTTATTTAACCATAAAAATTTTGATCCGGCATTAATTGATTCGAGAAGACTTAATGTCTACATACATCATTTCTCAAAGTACTCTTTAAGAACAACCTTCTGATGCGGCTATGGTAGCGAACATTTTTATGAAAATTTTCGAGGAAACTGCTCCAAGCTCCGCTCGTTTGCAACCTAAATGTTGGATTAGAGATGTTATAATAACATGTAACTATGTTTTTAGATTACCTAAACCAACAACATTCTAATATAAAATTCTTTATGGAAATTGAGTCAGACGATGAATGAACATACGAACAGATATTTCAATTTTCATTCTCACCATCATCCATCACAGAAACAATCGGTTATCATCATTATTCATTAAATGGCATAAATCATTATTCTTTAAGGCTCTTTTAATACGTTGTGCAAATTCAATTCCGATGAAAAAAGAGAAACTGACCGAAGCTTTAAAATCAAACGGATATTGCATTGAATATATTAGACGTTCGATTAGATATTACAATAATCCCAGACCTCAACCAGTTTTGGTATAGTCATCCATCAAGTAGTATAATTTTACCTTTTATTAAGCGTACCTTATATAAAATTGCAAGAGTTCTGCGGTGGTCTAACATTAGCACAGCTTCTTTAATACGCACAAAACGATTAGGCAATGTCGCCGAAAACTGTAATTTCTTTGAGGAGTTTATAAAATCTCTTGTTCCTGCGGCAAAGTGTATATAGATGAAACTGGACTGTCTGTATCTACCAGAAATAAGAAACATGAAAGATATCATAAAATCAGTAAATTTACTTTAACCTTTCCTTCGTTATGTATATTTTCTGTTATTAGGACTAGTGAAATGTGACCGAATTTAATACAGCACATAGTTATGTATTTAAACATATACACTAGTCGACCTCGTCGTGCAAACTTTCTAACCGAAAAGTCTCAAAATTTTCAAAAAAGACTGGGAATAAACAGTTAAAATTATTGTTTTTTAGCATATTTTGGGAAGAGTCTTGGGGCTTTCAAACGATGAAAAATTATTTCCTATTTTTGTTTTGAGTGATATGGATAAGATATCTTTCATCGAATTCTTTCATAGGTCCCAAATTTGTTCCACCATATTGGATTTCTACCAGTTTCAACCTAAGCGACACTTGAGTTTTGGGCATAATTTAAAATAAGATGAATCACATTTAATTTCTCTGAAAAAGTTAAAGTCAATTGAGTAAGAAGATTTTTTATGTCTATTTTTTAAAAATCTTATTTGGCTGCCATTTTGAATTCGTAACACACTTAGTAATATTTTACCTCTCACGCTTAATGCTTGCACACAATTTGAAATTAAATTACCCTAAAAAGTAGTTTTTCAGACCGATTTGTTAGACACTTTGTCAGGCCGACATGTTGAATCCATTGGTTACCTGTGCATCCCCATGAAACACTTGATTTTTGTGCAAACACTTAATTTTTGTACCAAATTTGAGGTAAATTGGATAATTAGTTTTTTAGTAATCATTTTTTAACATTTCACTAGACCGCTATTTGCTTGATCAACATTTGACAATCGCGTGAGTAGTTTTTTAGCTACCCAGCGCACTGACAGACAAACCTCCGAAATTAATAAAACAATTTTTGGGCATCTAAGAAAGCTAAAACGTGAAGATCGTAAAACCTGCGAGGGGGATTTTTTTCACGATACAAAAATTTCATTTGTCCTCCATTTTCTTCGGCCATAGTAATTCTTACTACAATTTTACCAGTACATTTCTATAACACGGTTATATGTAATAAAATTTGCAAGAATCAATGTTTGTACAAAATTTGAAATCAATCTACTAGTTGTTTTTACTAGTTGTTTTCAGGCTAAATTTTTAAATATTTTATTAACTCGCCATTTTGTTTCGCCACCTTTGATTCGTACCAAAATTTTACCAGTTGATTTCATAATATTTTATATATATATATATATATATATATATATATATATATATATATATATATATATATATATATATATATATATATATATATATATATATATATATATATATATATATATATATATATATATATATATATATATATATATATATATATATATATATATATATATATATATATATATATATATATACAATGAGGGCATAAAGTCTGGAAACCTTGAGATATGTCAAAAGCTATACAAGTTGTATAGTTTTAAAAATTGACACAGTTTATTGTCAGTACATGACAGTTTCTATGGGAGTTCTAAAATAATCCACCAGGTTTCACTATGCATAGGGAAATGAGTTAATTTTGTTTAAAGCCAAATTTCCATTTTCTCATTTTTTATCTCAAAGACAGTTGACTTTAGGGATAGTGTATGCTTAATAAAATATGATCAGAATTTCATGTAGATTCTTAAAATGAAATAATATACAGGGTGTTCCATTAGAGATTCTGAAGTTTTGGCGTGTAACTTGATTTTAAAACACCCTGTATATTTCAAGACATTTTTGAATCATAAATCGTAAGGAACTATACAACTTTTATCTGAAACTTTTTTACCCAACTTGTATAGTTTTTGACATATCTCAAGGTTTCCAGACTTTATGCCCTCATTGTATATATATACATATTTTAAAACGGTTCTTTGGCTAACTTCTTATATATTTTTTTGGGAAAGTTTTTCTTGGAAATAAGCCAATTTGTTCAAATATTCCATTGAATATACAGTAGTTTTTAGTATGTCGCGAGCAGACAGACCGACAGAATCGAGATAACATGTTTTTCGGCATCTAGGGTCCTTAAAAATCTTAAAAAATCTCGAAGGGCGATTTTTTCATGATTCCGATACTTTTCTTTTACCAGGGGAGTAACAAATTGTTCACTCTGCTGTCGCTAAACACTAGCATTTAACGGGACACATGGATATATAGGATACTAAAGTTCTTGCATTCGTCTCGGGATATTATAAAAGGAAGATTAGAAAATCTGTTAAAATCATTAAGAATCTCATTCAGTGTTTTGATTGTGTATGGTGAAGATCCCTGAAGACGCCCCGTGCAATAGCAGGCGAAACATCAGAATGTAGTTCCAATTTGACATAAATATCGTACATAGTATGCTTAAGAATTAAGCCTAAATGAGAAAGTTGCTCCAGATCGAAAATATATCTTTAGAAATAGGAATCCCGTTTATTTGATTCAAAAGTTTCAGAATATTTTTGGAATACATTTGTGATAATTATTAATATTCTATAATAGGTTAATAGATAAGCAGTGATTAGGTCAATACACGGATCCCAGATATTATTTCAAATTTTGAGTAGCGAATTTTGTCCCATTTTAGATGTGCTCGCAGCATTGTGCGATGCTGTTTTAATATTTATTTACTACAGTACAAAACATCAAGATACAATTTGGTCTGTTACTTACTAATTTTAAATAAGTTCCGTGGAAAATAGTTTCCGCTTCACCCATAACTATTTCGCTAAAAATTTAAGAGCTTTCAACACACTGAAATACACAGTTGCTAAGGATATCCCGTACTCCGTATATGTATTCATTAAATAATATATTTTTACGATACCCAGTCGCAGTAGATAATCTGTGTTAGAATCACATTTTTCCGAATTTAATATTGATTTAAGAAAAGTTGGCTCACACTGAAGAAAACGAAATATTTCGTTACAAGTTTCGTCGAAATGGTTATACACCAGTATCACTGCCTCCACATTGAAAACACCCAATTAAACTTTTCTAAACTATAGTATTTATTAATGATTTAAAATAATCGTTCAATGGCGGCATGGGTACCTGGAATGCAGACCACATACTCACATAACAATTGCAATTTAATTAATTTAGAAATATCTGCTCACAAAAACATGAATAGTTCAACATAGTGATCTCCCAGATACGGTTTAAAGGCTTCCACGGAATAAAAAACGTCGTTCTAGTTAATTTTACCACCTCGTAAGCCCGTCCAATCAAAAAGTTTTATTTTATTTAAATTAGAACTCCAGTTGTGTAAATAGGACACATAATTTAAATAAAATAGCTGCACTTGACTGCTGAAATTTTCAGTATTACTCTGTCCATGATTATTCAGTTGAGAATTGGGCATTATTCCCACTTTTAGTGGCAAAAATAACCCATTGTGACAATTTTCAAAGTTATTTTTGAAGCTGAAATTTTTTAAAACGCACTTATTTTATCGCCATTTGTTCTGACGATTGTTTGATAAAAGTGGCCACATTGTGTACGTGACACCTCCACACTTCTTAAATGCAATTATCAAAAAACTGCCTAAAAATTGTTGGACAGTTATCAATTGACTGAAAATAAGATTTTTGCACTATTGATTGACTCAATTAGAAAGAAAACTATATTGATTTTTAAATGCTAATAAAATGTCGGAGGGTTTTTCAATAAAACACTGTATAAAGTGCAAACTTTATAATTTTAATGATATTCTCCCATTTTTTTTTGTTCTTCCTTTGCCAAGGCTCTTTTACACAAAAATGGGTTACTTACATTCCTTTCTGCTACCTTATCTAAAATTTATAAATATAAAACTAAAAATTAGCTCCTCGTAGTCTTACAGGAAGGAACTCCAGAACCATATGTAGAACTCTTTGTTTATGTACCCCAAAAATTACACCATAACTTGAAACCCTACAAACGATTGTTTGTCCTAAAATAAAATCAATAAGAAATGTGAAAAAACAAGATATTAACAACTTAAAAACTGTTCAGAAATTTTGCCTTACCTGTGGTCTTACCTCACCCCTAGGTGCTAATTGACTATCAACAAAAAGAAATTCTGGGCAACTTCGATGGCACTGATAGGAAAGACATTCAGGCACCATTTACATGGTTGATCAAACGTCGAACTAAACAAATTGAAGACCAAAATTACCGAACGATACCCATTAGGCGTTAACGGCAGTACACTTTAAAAAAATTAATGTGGAAACCACCAAAAATAAAAAACTTGACGTCCAGTCTACCACTTTTTTACATGGAAGGACACATGTTACCTTAAATAGTATCAATTTATTAATACAGACTCTTACTCCTCCTTCCTACTCATGAAGTATAATATAGAAAATACAGAAGAAATTAGAAGTTCGGATCGGTGAACCAAAACTTACTTGACAGATTGATAAGGGTAAGAATAGTAACTCTATATAATTAACTCAATCTTGTTAATATCACAGTGTTTAAACAAACTAATTAATCATATGTAAATTTGCAAATTGTATAAAGTCTTCACTCCGACAGTGTAGATCTAAAGTGTAACTGTGTATTATTGAACGGGCATATAATATATATACTATTAAATAAAAAATAATAAATAATAGTATATATATATATATATATATATATATATATATACATATATATATATATATATATATATATATATACATATTATAAAACAAGGACAATAAAAGCAACATTATGCACATTCAGGACAAACCAAATTTTTACACTTAACAGGTATTCAATACAAATATAAAACGATAAAATAGAGTCTGAATAGTCACATACCGCTTACCTGAAACTACAGACGTAATTTGCTATTAACATGGTCGAGAATACTGTATCTATATATATATATATATATATATATATATATATATATATATATATATATATATATATATATATATATATATATATATATATATATATATATATATATATATATATATATATATATATATATATATATATATTATATATATATATATATATATATATATATATATATATATATATATATATATATATATATATATATATAAAGTTGGCTCTATAAATATAATAAAAAAATAAATAATTATAATTTGGAATAATCTACTGAGTGATTCTTTTTTCAGGGTCATGTCCCCTTTCATTCTCCGAACTTTTTATTGCGACGACACATATGATTTCCCATTACCATTCACGAGCTCCTTTTTAGTTTTTTCTTTAATTTAATAAAACTTACTACTTCATGATCTATCTATAAATGTACTATTGAACTAATAATTTGGTAGCAAAATTTAGGACGCAAACTGCAATTTATTTCACTAGTCAAAAAAAACCACAAAAAGTGGCAAGGTCGGCTTTGCTTAACGACAGTAATTCATTTGTTTATAACAATAACATGACAGTTGTCAAAACTTTTAATTAAAGGGCACTTGTGTCGTTTTTAGAAGTTCATTTAATTTTCTCCACGCACTTCGTGTATGGAATGACTCATGGAAAGCTAACGGGTAGTTTTAAGAGGTCTATTGCCCTTATAGGGAGGACAAGAACAGTAAGAACGGTTCAGCTGGAGGAAGCTGTCCTAAATGCAATTGAAGCAATCCAGAAACTAGTACGAGAAAAATTGCGACCGAATTAAATGTTACTTAATGATTTGCAACGTGTTCAAGCTCTTTTGCCAATGGATTTTCCCGCTAAAAGTGGCTTTTTGTAGAGGGATAAAAAAAAGTTACAGTACAGATTCCAAGATTTTTATCTCAGGTGTTGTTTACCGACGAGGCATGCTTTTCCCGTAACTCAATAATAATTTTTCACAACAATCATGTGTGGGTCGATGATAATTCTCATGCCATATTTAAAATCCATTTTCAAGAGAAACTTTCTGTAAATGTTTGATTGGAGTCGTAGGGGATTTCCTTTTTGGAGCTCACTTTTTGCCTGGCAGGCTTTGGTGAGCAGTACAGATAACAATTTATTGAGCATGTTTTACCCGAAGTTATGGAAGATGTCCCACTAAGGCAAAGACGGTCTATATGGTTAATGCATGACCGTGCTCCACTGTACTTAGCACGTCAGTACCTAGAAGGAAATTATACCGATCTCTGGATCGGGCATGCTGGACCACAATTTTGGCCACCCAGGTCACCTGACATTAATCATCTAGATTTCTTTCTCTGGAAAGGTGTCCCCAGTCCCCAAATATTAGTGTACATAACACCAGTTCAAAGCGAAGAAGATTTACGAAATCAAATAGAAGAGTCCTGTACAAATATTAGAAACACTCCCGGGATTTTCGAAAGGGTTCGCTAGACGCTAATAAGGCGTACAAAAGCATGTATTAAAGTCGGGAGAGGCCATTTCCAGCAGTGCCTTTAAATTGATTTTTTCTGGAAGAAATTGTAAGGTTGGTAAATTATCTTTAGTTTACAGTTGTTTTAGTTTATTATTTTATTATTAAGCGTGACTCTGATTGCAGTTTAGTTTTTTTTATATCATTTATTATTTAGTTTTTATTTATTTATGCAACTTAATCAAAAGTTTTAACAAATGCCATGTTATTGTTATTAACAAATGAATTACTGTTGTTTAGAAAAGCCCCCCTTGCCACTTTAGGTTTTTTCGACTAATGGATTAAAGTGTTAATTCAATTAGAAAGTAGTACATTTAGGAATGATGAAGTAGTAGTACATTTTATTACATAAAAAAAAGCTAAAAAGGAATTCGTGAAAGGTAATGGTCGCAAAAGAAGTTCGGGAGATAAAAGGGGACATGACCCTGAAAAACGATTCACTCAGTAGATTATTCCAATTTATAATTATCTCTTTTTTATGGGTACTAGTTACAGCATTACACGCGACAACTTTCGACTAAGTAGGTTCCATACAAAATAAACAGAAGCGGATTTTACATAAAATTACTATTGCAAAATTGCATTAGGATTGCAGTAGATGCATGAAAATGGTTTTTTACGCGAAAGCCGTGTTCCGTACGAAAGTAATTCTAGGGAGCAAATTTACTCCAAATTAAATATAGATTTTAAAAATAATTTTTGTTTTCAGAAAAAGCAGTGGCATATCATTTTTTTCTTAAAAAATAGGTATTCAGTCCAAACCCCGTACGGACGCCACTGGTACAAATTAAAAAAAATTTTGCGTTAAAAACTGCTGTTTAATGAGAAAAAGGTGTACACCAAATTTGATAAAAATATCTTAAATAATATAAGTTATGATAGAAACTGATGATGAAAACTTTTCATTTTCGGACATATGTAACTTTTTGTCTTAAAATCATGCAAAGAATTGTCCTTTAAAGTTTTGCAGCGTACTTTTTTAACACCCTGCCTATTATAACTGAGTAGTACTGTTCTTACTGGAACCTACTCCTCTTTGTATTTACCTAGTCTACCTAGTTATAACCATCTTTGTCGAGAAACGAACGGCGAGTGAATCTACCCAGTGGACTGAAATTTCGCCAAAATAACAGTAGAAATTATTAAAAATTACGAGTTTTGAGTTTACTTTTTAAAACAAGTACAAGTGTAGTACTTACGAAAATATTAACGAATATAAGGACTAATAATAAGTAATGTCCTATTAAAATGAGTACATATGGTCACTACTGGCATATTTAATCTTTTCCTACTTGCTGAGAAGTCCCATATATCTTGTCAAACTTTGCGGAATAACCGTTACTTCATATTTTACCCCGTATTGTATATATTAACATCGATAAACAGGTCGACAGGTAAATTTCTCAAAATCGGCTCAGAAATTGTGAAAAATTTTGCGTGGATGTTTCAAAAGGCGTTCAGTGCATATTAACATCCCTAAATTTTGCCGGGTATATTTGAATAACCTAGTAAATTTTCAAGCACTCTTTTGTCTTTACACAGCCACTGGGGAAAAGGAGAGAGACAGATGGAAAGCATGTTATGGCACAAAAAACTTCGTATTTAGATATCGCTGCATAAAAATATCTAAGCACCTCAAGAAGAATAGTATATTAACTACATAGTTGAATACTTTCAAAATAAAATTTATACGTTGCAGAACGCTTCAATGGCAGATTTAGGAAATGCAGCTGAAAGAGACTTTAGGGAGTTACAGGCGGGACCTTTTGTTATTTAAATTCCTTCACGCGAATAAGAATCGTATATAAAGCATGTCTAGGGCATAACGGAGAAGAATTTGAACAATATTTACGAGAAAGTTCTATCAAGTTTACTTTTAGGTTTTAATTTATTTTTGCATATACTTAAATATAATTAAGAACAAGGGGCCTTTCGATGAGACGTGTCTAGGTAAAACTACTTTCTTATGTTTTACTTTACTTACTTTGTAGTTTTGTTTTTTTTGTTTGGATATTTAAAAATCGCTAAGAAAATATTAACAATTGAATTTTGACCAAATATATTAACAATTAAATAATCACTATTTCAGAAAGTAATTATGATTATTAATAAAATTTATTGATCTTAAAAATTAAATAGCAAAATTTCCTAGTACATTAAATATATTTAACGGTTCTAACTCGTCAAAAAAGTAAAGTTCTGCATATTGCGACTTTTGTATGGGGGAATTATTTTTATGTTCTTTTAACATTTTACTAATTTCAGTTTTAACCAAATAAGAGAGTAATTTGCATATTTTACGAAGCATGTATTCTATTGCCCCTGCCTCGTACATGTTCGTGCCCAGATAAGCATCCCCCTTAAGAGAACTCTAAACTTACCTGAATAAATGCAGCTTCCAATAATTATTCAATAGTTTTTGTTAAAACTACTTTTTTTCATCACTGTGCTGAATCCTAAAAAGAAAACAAAATATTAATTTCATTATTTTTTAAAAAGTAAAGGAACAACAATAAATTAAAATAGCCAATATAAAACAATTAAAATTGGCCATTTCAGAAGCGTGTAATTTTGATAGTTTGCATATCATTTTAATACACTTTACCTTATTTGAGAGCAAATTTAATTGACTTAAAGCTAATGTGATACTGTCCTCAAATAAAAAGTGTTACGTGCGGGACACATAAAATTAAGCAGTTAGCTATGCTTGGAACCTACCAACTCAAACGAATATAAAAAATGTTCAAAAATATAAAAATCACATACCGATTTTTATTTTTTTAAAGGCACAAATCAAGGTTCGGCAATAGGAAGACACCAAATATTGTCATTACAGCGACAGTCTTAACGGTGCTAAATTTGAACAAAACACCTAAATCGACAAAAACCCACTAGCGAACAAGCTGGATGTTCAGCCAAATACAAAATATGATGGTTGACTTTGAAAAAGATGTCCCCATTTAGAAAAAAAACCGTTGTGTTTTGATTTACCCCATAAGAAAGTAACGTTACACTTTTACAATACTGAATTGTAGTTACACTTCCACAAATGTATGTTATTTTGAATTAATACTTCATATATGTTTATTCGCCAAGACGTCAGGATTTACTTTTTTGTCACCTGTCCAAATTCATTTACTAAACAGTGTTTACAATTTCAATTTTTCATTATATTTATATTAAATATTCTTTTACATAACTGATACCTTTTAATTTTAATATACCATTATTTAATTTTACAGTTACCAAAAATCTGGTTGCACGAGGACTTCTTTGCACCGAAAAAAAAGGTAATATATTTTCTTAAATCTTCATTTGTAGTGTACTATTTATTAAAATTATAAAATTTCTAACTAGTTTACCTTATTTTATTTCTGGTTTAAATCAAATAAATCACATAAGTATATATTTGAAGCCAAGCTGTTTGATTACCTTTACAAAATATGGTATTTCCATACATTTCAATTGTAGCCTGTGTCTCATACATTTAGAATAAATTAGATTTGCTAACTAAAATTTACTTTATACTTTATTACCTTTTGGATTTAAATTTAGTTTATCATAAAATGCCACCAATAATTTCCTGTAGAATAATGGCAAACATTCAGTAACCAAAAGTTTGTTTTACTTAAATACCATCTTTTCTCCTATTCTGGTTTAAAATTAGAAATATAAATTTATTTATTTTTTTAGAATATTTCGGGTTAAGTGACCAATTACGTTTTGACGTTTTACTTTCTCTCGTCTTTATTTAGTTTACTCGCCTACGTTAACACCAACACCTTAAACCTCCACCAGTAGAATATAAAAAACTTAAATTTGGAAATCAGGGGTGTTTTCACTGAATATCGATTCTTTTCGTTTTGTTGATGAGGGGAACGGGAACAGCATATAAGGACGAGTTTTTGTTGCCTAAGATTGTTTTATACATTTTTTTAAAAGCAATCTCTTGGTAAAAAGCATTTTGCACGGTATTCGTTCTTTTAAGTTTTGACTGTGGCCGTGTAAAGCCACCAAAAAGGCCGATCCTGTTTAGATTTTGAACATGTTTTCTATTAAGCATTGATCAAATATCGGCCAGGTAATTAATAATTTTATTTTATTTATTTATTTAGGCAAAGTAAATCATTTTAGTTTTTCAAATTTAAAATCTTTGAATTTTGGCTACAATGGATTTTTTCTTTCTTTACAACTCGACGGCCAGTTGCCTGAAAACGTACTTTGTCTAATTGTTTGAAAGGGCACTTGTTTGAAAAGCCACTTTCTTAAAATGCACAATCTTAAAAAGCAAACATTTCTTTATTAAAGCACAAGACTTAGGATAAAATCTGTAATCATTTTAGTTTATAAAAACTTTATTGGGCTATGTAATTTGCAATGTCCGAAGCACAGTTTACTTAAGCAACTCCTCTAAAGTTTCCTTCAAACCTTTCAAGTAGAAGAAGTAAAAAAACTTCCTTGGTTCACAACTGGCGAACGTGTTTAAAAGAGGGCCCCATTTTACAAGAACTATCTTTGCCTCCAGTACTAAGAGTAACCAGGTCCAGGGGTATCACGACTTAAGCAAAACGTCGATTCAGACTGCAGGTGCAGCAGTCTTAGCACATTTGAAGTTTCTTATTTTAACAAAATTTTGGTAACAACTTAAAAAAATTGAAATAAATTAATTATTAATTATACTTATATGCTTATTGCAAACTATATTATCTATACATAGTCGAATCTTGTGCGAGGGAAGTTGTAGGTAAAATCGACTTTACCGATTTTTTTTAAAAAAGTTAAAATAAAATGTTTTTATTTTGTAACAGAATATCGGAAAATCTACAGTTTTTCAATAAACAAAAATATAAAATTTTTTAAAATTTAAAACAATCTAATAGTACTTTTTTCAAATAAATGATTTTTAAAATATTTTATTAAGTCGCCGTTTTGTTTTGCCTTTTTTAAAAAATTACCAGTTTATTCCCAAGTAACACTTGATGTTTGTGAAAAATTTTAGTCAAATTGGATAAATAGTTTAGTCGCCATTTTGTTCCGCCATATTGGATTTTTACCAAAATATTACCAAGGTATCTCCGTGTGACCCTTTATTTTTGACCATAATTTGAAGTGAATCGGGTAAGTAGTTTTTTACCTATTCCGCGGCGAAATGACAGACAGATTGATAGATCGACAATCAGACCGGCCGGCGGAATTGAGAAAATATGTTTATTGGCATCTAGGGACCCTAAAACGTAAAAAGATCTGCAAAAACATGGAAGGGTGATGATTACAAACGTTTTTATTTGGCAGCCTTATTAGGCCATCTTCAATTATTACAACAATTTTAACACTTCATGTCTATATCACACGTAATTCCTGTACAAAAATTTGAAATCAATCTAATAATTAGTTTTTCAAGCTGAATTTTTAATAATTTTATTAATGCGCTATTTTGTTTCGCTATCTGGATTCCTACAAAAGTTTTACCAGTCCATTCTTACGTAATATTTGATTTTTTCGCAAAATTTGAGGTAAATTGGATAAACAGTTTTTTAGTAATAATTGTTTTATATTTCGTTAGGTTGCCATTTTGTTTCGCCATATTAGATTTTCACCAAAATGACACCAAGTGATCTTCTCCATATAACACTTAATTTTTGCCCATAAAAATTTATATATGATATATATTATATATTTATTTATGTTACCAATGTGCAAGGCTAAATAGGGTCATACTTTACTATACTAAATAAAAGGAAAGATTTATGACGAGGGAAGTTCCGAAGATTTTTTTCCTCGTAAGAGAAAAGTGCTGTAATCGATAAAAAAATTCACACACTTCATTCAATTGGTGTAGTGTGGTTAGAACTCCTGTATTTTGATCTAACATGGCATAACAAAACGGGGGCCAAATAAAATTAAAAAAATATTACTAAAGAACTACTTATCTAGTTTACTCAAAATTTTCCAGAAAAATTATGGGAATGACCGGTAAAATTTTGGTACAAATCCAAAACGGAGGAACAAAATAGCGGCGGCTTAATAAAATGTTGCACAAGAATCAAGTATGATATAGGGATAAACTGGCAAAATTTTATTGAGGAGCCTTTATGGTGAAACAAAATAGCAGCCTAATTAAATGTTAAAATATCAGTAATAAAAATTACTTATCCAATTAAGTTGAAATTATACACAAAAATCAAGTATTGAGCAGGAAAGAACTAATAACATTTTGTCTGAATCTAATTAAATGTTTAAAAAGCCGGTAAAATTCCATTTTCTAGAATAAAACTTTTTTTTGGAGGAAAATAATAAATGTAATAATTGATTTGTTTATAAATCATGTAAATACTTTGTATTTATATAATGTGTTAATTTATTACTAAATAACTAGAAACTGTGTTATATGTGTAGTTGAATCCGTTAAAAAAAATTTCGGGTAAAAGCCAATTTACCGATTTTTTTCGTTTTAGTTTTTAAGTGGAATAATACCGCTACTCTAAAGTCATAAGGTCATTAATTTAAAATAAATATATTTTTTCCTCATTGAGAGGTTTAAGTTTAAATATGACATGATAGGCTTGATGTTTTGTAAACTCTAATATTTAATTTCAAACACAAATTCAATTTATTTTTGATAAAGAAAGACAAATCAAAGGCGCTGAAAATAATCCTTGTCTTTTTTCCTTTCTGATCATAGCCTTGCTTCACATTGCTTTGTATAGCATCGTGCACAAAGCGGTGAATCAGATTGTTCCACAGAATAAAACTTTTTTGTTGTCTGTTTGTATACAAAGTTTCTGTTAAAAGGTCTTATCGATATGCGCTGATGTACGTAATATTTTAACGTGATTTAGTCGTGAGTCTGAAATCACGTAGTCGAACAGAATATTTGAATAGTAGAATTATTAGCTTAATTGTACGTGGAAGCCTTATTTTTAAAATATCGGGAAAGTGTTTTCGTAATATAATAAATTAACAAGCAACAGGTATGTTTATTTATTTGCTTAAACGTTGGGTTGAAGGTAAAACTAAAATAGTAAATCATAACGGGCCTCTTGAAAACAATTAGTCCCATTGAGTTTGATAGTTTTTGAATATGAAGCAGAGAGTTCACCTTCTTTCAGTCATTTTTAGAGAAAAAAAATAAAATCATTGAAGCACTTTTTCTATTCAAAAGACCAAAAAGAAGTTCAATATTTTCAATGCAAAACCTCTTTGATTGACGTTATTTTAATTTGTATTAAATATTCACATACTGCCATGTATATTTATTAAATCCGAAAATTTACAATAGCTTTTCTACATGAAACCCAAAAACGCCTAATCTATGCTAATCAAAAATGCAGTCTGATTATTTTCCATTCCAGAAATCTCAGTAAGTCAAACAGTTTGGCAAAAGCGTTAGTTCAACGTTTGGCCGCTCTTAACATGTAGCAACATGCTGGTTATCTTCAGTTAAAATATTTTATATATTTGTTATAATTTAGTCCCACCCTGGCGAGAGCAGTCTGATTTCTAGATGCGACGAATTTCGGCAACCCGGAATGCATGTGTATTTGGTTGGTCGAGTCGTATAATTGAGATTTTAGCCTGTTTGTGAGGTCACAGTTTTTTATGAATCAATGTCAATAAAACCAATTGAAGACTATTCCCGAAATTTTTAGGTTTTGCACGTGGCACCATTACAAGATATTTTTTTCTTTTTCAGGCTTTTATTCTTTCATTCTTTCACTCTTTCCTACTTTCTTTAATTCTTCCTCTACTTTTCACCCCTTCTTGGATTTTTATGATGACCATCTTTTGAACAACCTATAAAATGTGAAATTTGGATTCAGAGAAAAGCAGCACTAAGGTAGCTTAGCAGTTTTTTTGGTGAAGACTCCTGTCCATTCCTGGAATCTGTGATCCATTTTGCGGTGGAGGATTCTGCCTGCAAATATAAGTGTCGGATTGGGAATTTTAGTTGGGAACACTCCGTGGTAATTGACCACTTTGGTGTGAAGCATTTTGGAGGCCCTAACTGCGGACTCTCTGGAATATCCACTTTTAATTGCAAGCTAAGTACCTTTTGTAATATATTTTTGCCTGTTGTTGTGATTTTGAAACGTTAAAATTCCAACATTTTTCGCTTTTGTAATATATTTTTTGGCTCATATTTAGATTATATGTAATATATTTTTGCATTTTTTTCAAAATTTAAATAATATTATACCTGTAAAATTATATTTTGCAAAATATTTTGAAATTCGGAAAAAATAAGTAAATTTCCAGATTTTGTAAAGCTACTTATCTTTAGTGTCTATTTTCCATTTTCAGTTAATCGATATCATTTGCACAGCATCGTTTGTTCTAAAATTCGTTAAAACAAATTTAATTATTTTATAAATATACTTTGTATACATTTTCTTCTCCAACAGAAATTTGATACCAATTCTCTAGAATGCCTTGATGTGACGGTAACTGGGCTTATCGACTAATAGAAATTGGTGTTATTATGTAATGATTTTTATATTTCTAAGTTGATTGTATTTGCGGGCTTATAGTTACTTTATTGTCAATTGCAAGATATTTCAAAATTTAAATATATATTAATTCTTACATTATTTTCAATAATAATTAATTTGCCTTAATAATTTTATCTCTCATCTCTATCTTAACACTAAAATTAATTTTCAGTAATAAAATTTCTTGATCTTAATAAAATACTTTACATATATTTTAATTACAATTCAAACATTTTGTTTAAGGCTTATACATATCATTTTAAAACACCTACAGTTATTTTCTTATTATATGGCTTTCAGACAGGGTAATTGCTGTTCTTATATTGTACCTTACTTTGTTCAGGGCTTACCATTTTTAGTTACATATATTTGATTGTTGCTCTCTTTTGATTATAAGGTATATTTGATTAATGTAACTACTAACGTAGATCATTACTGGTGATATTATTTTTTCGTATATATTGAATTTTAAATCATCTTATCTTTTAATTAAACTTTTCTAAATTTCATGAGCATCACATGGACTACTAAGTTTTCTAATTTTACTTTATGACTTACCTTTTAGTGCATCTGCAAAGGTAAAGCAGATTTTATTTATGCTTGTCTATTTCTGTAAAAATAAAGCAGATTGGTTGTGCCAATATAGGGCAGATTGTATTTTTTAGATATCTTCTAAAACAGGAAGAATTTAAAATAAATTATTGAAGTACATTTCTAGTGTTTTCCTTATTAGATGGTATATATATATATATATATATATATATATATATATATATATATATATATATATATATATATATATATATATATATATATATATATATATATATATATATATATATATATATTACCTCTTATCTTCTATCTTTTGGTTATCTAGAGCTGGCGCCCATTTTAAAATCTGTATCTAAAATATCGCACTCACACCCCTTGTGCCTCCGCATTAGCATTATACTGAGCAGCTAGAGGCAAACTAAAGAAATAAAATATTGTTTATAAAACTTAAGAACTTTTAAATAATAATAACAAAATAAAACACAAATAAAAAACAATTAAACTTTTATTTCAAGATGAACGCTCATTAATTTTTTCAAAATTAATTTTTTTCATTATTACGCCAAACATGAGAATAATAAAGTTACTAAATTAAGAAAATTTAGTTCTAAAAACATTTATAATATATTTGACAGGCCAAAGCAATGCTTGTTGGAATAGAGGAAGGACATTTTCTTTATAGCCAAAATCTTAGCCATAAAATAACCCATATCAACGCATAAATATAAATGTACTAAAACTTATTATCAAAATACTCCAATGTGCAATTTCCCACACCAAATTTTAATCCAATGCCGAACCCCCATTATTTAATAACAACTTTTTCACACTACCGTTCCCCTAATTTTCAACCAAGGCCTATAATATAAACCCAAACACCATTTCAATTTAAACCAAATCATTTGCCAACAAAAAAACACCCATATTTCACGCAAAAACCTAGTCAAGTAACAGGAACTAACCTATAAACAATCAATTACCATTTAATTTTAACCGAAATTAAAATCTACCCCCGAAATACAATACTTGATAAACCAACACATCATCAACCCAAACTAGACAAAAACCCAAATTTAGAGAAACTGAGCTACATTTACAAGATGTACAAAACACCTAAAATTTTAATAAACAATATTTTGACTCAAACTTATATTATCCTAATAATGAAATCGAAAATCAATATTTTGATACAAACTTTAATTTGATATAAACTTTAATACTAGTGAATATTTATTATTTATCAAAATCAGGATCATTTTGATCAGGCTGACCTACTCTATTATGATTCTTATTACAGCGAATATAAGGACAATGCACCGCAATACAAAAACGGTACGTTGATCCAATGCAATCCAATATTAATAACTTAGATTGTATTTCACGAGACAGTGATAACAGTAAAGACACAAGAAATTCTATAGAGAGCCAACTAAACTCGACACCTTTATAAACATGGACATTACTATATTAAATTTGTCTCATATATTTGTTCCTGAACTAAACGCCAACTGTTTAATATTAAATTCAACCAGCTCACATGATGCCAAATCACGATCAAGTAATTTTATTCGACATGTTAAGCTATTTAACCTAAATGAAAATCAAACATTGTATGTATTTGAAATTAGGAAAGAATATGATGGCCTAATAGGTAGGTACTAGATCAATTAAAAACCGTCGTAGATGTTAATAAAAGACCGATAATTACACCTATTATTTTATAAGGGCGAAAATAGTAGTAAAGAAGAAAATATTTATCAACTAAAAAAAACTATTCTATAGAATTCTGTCAAGAACAAAAAAGTTGTTAAACAACTAGCTAGTAAAATATGAAGAAGATTTATGCCTCATTGATTATATTAAATTTGGCGAATAAATCGAAACACCACAGGTTATAGACAATGTAGAAAATTATTTTGCTTTTACTACGATAACTAACGAAAACATTACAATACATAATTCCAAACCTTTTGATGTTGAACTTTGAATTGAAAAATGAAATTTTATTAAATTACATTTTATTGAAAAACCGGAAGTCGATAACGACATCGAAATCGATCAATCTCAAATGACTTGTTAAAATCTAATTTACTGGAACACTGCAATTTAGAAGAACGTAAGGCTATTAGTGATTTATGTTTTGAGTTCCGTGACATATTTTAGTGCGATTAAATACTCCTGGCCTTTACAAATCAAATTCAATACAAGATTAGAGTGACTAACGACATACCAATTTCCACAAAAATCCATAAGTACCTAGACGTAAAAATACAAATATAAAAAATGGTACACCAAGATAATTATATAGTGCGGGACACGAAAGAAAACCGGGCGGAGTCAATTGGTTTAGGAAGGTCGACCAATCGATTTTTCTTGATCGATTTACCTATACATATATTTTTTCTTGAGTTCTGTCATTAACGGTTCCCGGGCTACTGCCTACGTCCACTTTCATGGGACCATCCAGTATAGTAATACACGATTTACAAGTCCAGATTTGATAAGGGCAGCCAGCATCAGATTCAGTGAACGAGATTTATCAAAATTTTAATTTATGCAGTTCGACTTTAAGCTACTCGGGTATGCCAAAATGGCCGTCTGTCTCCGTTTTTCATATTACTTTATACAGAGGCCGTCATTGTGAAGTACTACACAGGGCGTTTCTTAATTGCGTGCTGATGTTAAAGGGGGTGTTTTTATGTCCTAAAAGTCTTAACTTTTGAGATACACGATGGTAAAGTTTAAAAAGAAAACATTTTTTTTCATCCCAATTCTGATGCTATTGTAGATAACTGCATGAAATTTGATACACATCTTCTATGCATTAAGGAGCGTACGGATTTACCCAGGTTAATTAAATATGCACGCCGCTGGTAGAAATTTCAAAAATTGATTGTTAATAACAAATGTCCTTTTATGCATAAAAGACGTGTATCAAATTTCACACAGTTATTTATCTATAATAGCATCAGAACTAGGATTTAAAAAAATGTTTTTTTAGAACCCTGTATCTCCAAAGTTAAGACTTTTAGTTTCATATTAAACTTTTTTCTTAAAAAGGTCCAAGAATCACCCTCCTTTAACATTTGCACGCAATTAGGAAACGCCCTGTATAGTACTTCACAATGACGCCCCCTGTACAAAGTAATATGACAGACCGAGACAAACGGTCACTTTTAAAATTTTGATAAATCTTTTTCACTGGAATCAGTGCTGGCTCCCCTACTATAACTACATCGATGTGTCAATTTTGGAAAAATATGAGTTCTGTAGTTTTTCAAATATTTATTGCAATATTAGATATTTTTTGACACCCGGTATTGAACAGAAAAAATTTTTTGTTTTATTGACAGCTACTTTACGAACAATTTTACAAAATATGTGAAAAAAAACTAAGCCATTTTTTGAGGCTGACGGCTGTGATTCTAATGGTTCGATTTCTTCTAAATCGGTGTCTTTCCCTGAAAATGATGAGGTTTCGTCGTCACTACTTGAAGATCCCAGTGTGATAACTAAATCATCAATAACCGTTTCAATTGTCATCTACTTCCCAGCATTTATCTTCAATAGAACCAACATGTTTAACATACGATTTCCAATTTTTAGCCGATATTGAGTCAATCGCTTCTTATGTTATTTTATTTAAATCTTTAATTGAAAGTTCACCGGTGTTGCGCTCTCGAATGTATTTTTTTACTCCTGCACATGCGAGTTCAATAGGGTTGAGGTCGCACATGTATGGAGGCAGCTTTAAAGGTGTATGACCGAGGTTACGTAAAAGACCGTCAATTTTATACTTTTTTTCTCTAGGCTTGTTGGCTGATATTACTTCATATAATTGATATTTTCTCCATGTTGTTCTAGCGGCAAGTGCATGGAGACTCTAGGCACATCCCAGTTACAAGTGGACCAGTGCGAAATTTACTAAATCCTCGATTAATTTTCCGTACCGCTTAGCTGGCGCACTTTATAGGTGAAGCGGCAAACTATTACAACAAATAAAATAACATAAAATTTATTTGCGTACACAAATTTTACTTTTCCGCTTGTTTAAGACTATGAACCCTTATTTTAAGGACCGCCCGGTTTTCTACCAAACTCTGTGTCTCTATACCCAAAAATAAGCTTCCGGAAGTCGCAAATGGGGGCTCGTAGTCGATTACCGTAAATTAAGTGAATTATTGATAGATAAGTACCCGCTCAACTAGTAAAACTATTACTAATTCCAGATGGCGGAACAATATGGCGGCCAAATTAAATGTCTGTAATCGTCAAAATATCACCCTTTCAGGTTTAACGTATCTTCTCGTTTTAGCATCTATAGATGCCAAAAAATATGTTTTGTCAATTCCGTCGGTCCGTCTGTCTGTCAGACCGCGGCATAGCCTAAAAACTTACCCGATCGCCTTCAAATTTTGGTGAAACTTTAAGGGTCATATGGACATGACCTGATAACATTTTGGTGAAATCTAGTATGGCAAAACAAGATGGATGGTGGTCAAGTGAAGTTTTAAAAAAATATTACTGAAAAACTGGTTTTCCAATTTACATCCAATTTTGCACAAAAATTAAGTGTTATATAAGAATAAACTGGTACAATGTTGGTATGAATACAAAATGGCAAAATACCCAGAAACAAAAAATCGAAGTAATAACACAAATATACAAAATGGTAGACCAAGATATTATACAAAACTCTGTCTCTCTATGATCAAGTCGAATCTGGATCGTACACAAAAAGATGGAGGCTTCCGGAAAACGCAAATAGGGACTAGTAATGGATTACCGTAAATTAAGTGAATTATTGATAGATGATACCTATCCGCTACATAATATCGCCAATAGGCTCGATACTTAGCAAAAGTCAATGTTTCTAATCCTAGACTTGGTCAATAGAAGAAAAGAGAATGAAGACATTCACAAAACCGCATTCTCTACAGAAAACGGGCCTTATGTATTTAAACGTATGCACTTTGGTTTAAAAAATGCACCATTAATCTTTTAAAGAGGGACGGATACTATATTAACAGGCCTACAGAACGAAGATTTTGTCGTTTACCTTGACGACTTTATAATATTTGGCATATCCTTGCAAGAACATATTCAAAGGCTCAAAAACATATTTACCTGACTAAGACAAGCAAATTTTAAGGTATAATTTTATTGACAAATTTGAATTTTTACGAAAAGAAGTAAGTAGTAAGTAGTAGTAAGTAGATTACTAAATGCAAAAAAGATTTCGGTAAACTAACTAAACCTTTAGCTTGTTGCTTAAAAACGGATTCAAAATTAACTTACGATCAAGTTTTTATCCAAGCATTTATTACTGTAAAAAGTTATTAATCAACGCACCTAGATTGCAATACTTCGATATTTCCAGATATTTGATGTTGGCAACTGACAACGTAGCCCTCCGCGCCATTTTTTACTACATACATTGATCATCGACCTCTTGTTTGGCTATTTAAATTACGATAATCCTATAGTAAATTAATAAAATAGAAATTAAAATTGGAATTCGATTATGATATAGTTTAAAAAAAAGGCAAATTAAAAACCAACGCCGATGCCCTATTTAGGATTCAAATTAATGCTATAGAAAATTGACTACCTTGTACATTAATTAGTTAAGTATGTGTGATGTAGTTTGTTGATATATATCATGTGCTGAGGCACAAAAATTAAGTTTTATATAAAAATAAACTGGTAAAATTTTGGTATGAATACAAGATAACAAAGGAAAAATGGAGGCTTAATAAATTATTTAAAAAATCAGCCCGAAAATACTATTTATTGGAGTAATTTCAAATTTTGTGCAAGCAATAAGTGTGATATAGAGATAAACTCGTAAAATTTTGGTACGAATTCAAGATGGCGAAACAAACGGTGGCCAAATAAAATCAACGTGAAAAATCTTCTTATTCAATTGACTTATTGATTAAATTTTGCAGAAAAATTAATTGTGATACAGGGATGGTACAAATTCAACATGACGGAAGAAAGTGGCGGTGTGTGTCAATTTAAAAGCTTCTTGTTTAATTTATCTTAAATTATATCCAAAAATCAAGTGTGGTCTAGGCAGAAACTAGTAAAATATTGGTAGGTATATACATCACACTTTACTATTCCTTAAGTATTCAAAACGAGGGAAGTTACGGGTAAAGGAAATTTACCGACTTTTTTAAAAAAGTTCTCGTATGTATATAAATAACAGTATGAAACTCTAATGTCTTTGAAACCATGTTTTTGTTCCTTTAATTAAAATTTTAATAAACTAATAAACATAAAGTTAGAAAAAGGTTTGTTTACTATTTCAAACTTAAACACTTTTACCAAGGTTTTTACGGAAGAGTTAAGCCTACTACCAAGTAAGCTTTAACAATAATTTGCAGCGTGGCAAACAGAGGACTAAGCGAAAATAAGTAAATCCGTTTCCAGAGCAATTCTACTTATACTTCCAAATTGTACCGAATTAGGCGGCATTAAATTACCAAAATTGGGTTAATGAGACTTGTACAGTTCAAATTTAGTTAAAATTAGCTTTGCCTAATAAGTAAATTTGTTTCGGAAGGAAATGGGCCTGCAGAAGTTGTATTTTCACGTATTTTATTTCTGTGTGGTGTTTCTATGATACATTTTGCAATTTCCGAAGCAATTAATGTATATATACTTATGTATACAGGTTTGCTGGTATGTTTGAAAACGGTCGATTATTTAAGTAAAAGTGCAAGCAAAAAGAACAAATAAAAAAACTTTGGGGTTCTCAAAAATCCATTGAAAAGATAAAATAATTATACAGGATCGGTCATAAAGTTACGTCAAAGCAAATATGAATATTTTAAAGTGAAATACCCTCTCTCTGATATGTTTATCAAATGTGTCTCTTCTTGCCAATTAAAAACAGTACTGCCAACATTGGAGCTATCATAAATGCCGGAATGACATACAAATTATTCCAGAATTTCCCCAAACAGAAACCTTTAGGAAAATAAAACAGTACAGGACGTTGTACTTCATAGACACAGTGGTACAGAGCGATGCATACATATAATAATATATGCTATGCTTTGAAATATTTTTTTTATAAATATTTGATCAACAGCAAAAGTTATGGTACGAGCTGGGATCGAAACAGCACCTGTTGATCTCTAGCACATTGCTCTAATTAATTGAGCTATCGTACCACTGATAAGCAATTTGTTAGTAAGAACTTGGACATATTCAAACTCGCCAGCATCATAACCATTACTCATTCTGCCAAATATTCTAACCTTATGGCGCGGCCTTCCTGACTGGCCGTCAAATCTGACATCGCTATTAGGTTCTGTCTATATTAGTAAATTTATAATTTTTACGTTATGCCCGTATAAATAATGGTTATGATACTGGTGGGTTTGAATATGTACAAGTTCTAACGGATTGCTTATGAGTGGTAGAATTGCGAAATTGTTTAGAGCAATGTGCTAGAGAACCAGACGTACGGGTTCGATCCCCGCTCTAACCATAACTTTTACTGTTGATCAAATATTTATAAAAAAAAGTACAAAAAGCAGTGATAAAATACTTCTATTAAAAATATGCTATTTTTTTACCTTTTTTCTCTTTTGTTTTATATAATATAATATACATACTCTAACAAATATTTTTAATTAGATATTAACAAAAGGTTAAAAGAAATAAATAGTCCGGAATTTAACAAAAGCAACGGTAAGCAAATAACAATTTATTTTAAGAAATATATTATTATTAATCGTATCATGCAACAAGAACCACGAATATAGGAACTATAATGTTCATACTTAATTTATGTATTTATTATATATGTGGTCATATATGTTTCTAACAATAAGACGAAGCACTGACCGATACCTCTATTATTTATAATATATAACAGGAACTATGAACACAGGAAATAAAATAATATAATGTCATTAAGTTTTGTACTATTTAAACCCAGCCAGTTCATTGGAAATTAATCTAACAAAAAAATTGGTTGTTTCCGCCATATGAGCAATGTGTGTGAGAGAGAAAGGTTAACTACATATGTTGCTGGTTACCTGTTGGGTATTTTTAAAATATAGGTTATACATGATTAGTTATATTTAGTTCCAACATCAAAATTATCACCCATTTTTGTACCACAAATGTGTACTTCCCCTTTAAGTTCCGTTTTTGTAGGTTAGTTTTTAAGTGAAAAGTTAATGAGAATTCCATAGTGTTTCAAACGTAATATGACCATTTCAGATGAGATGCCAGATGATTTTTAAACAAAGCCGGTTGCCAAACGGCGTGTTAATTACGCTAGATCTGGCATAATATTTACTGTGTCGGAAACACTGATTATAAAAATATTAGCTCTGTTACCTTTATCTCTAAATCAAATAGCTTAATTTTTAAACCAGAGAAATTAAATATTATATAATATAGTAATATACAGGTTGTCCCAAGCTTAGTGACCTATTAGAAGTAGTTGGGGAATGAAGTTTCTTTCTCGAATATTTTTAATAATGCCGTGTTGCCACTTCTACTTTAAATCAGTGGTAGAATCAGTTTTTTAAATTGATCGTTCTGTATATTATTGCATTTTTGTATTTTCCCGAACAAACCTTCTGTGTTATATTTCGTATAGTTTACAATAATATACAGGATATTTTATATAGAAAACGAATTTGCTACCGATTTAGGTCAACATAATTAAAATATTTTGCATCATGAACTCCTCTGCCCTGAGTCAAAATTCGAAAGTATTCTATTAATTGGTTGCTCAGACATATCTAATAGGCCACTGAGTTTAGTGCATCCTGCATATCCAAATATGTGTTAAAAGTAAAAAAAAATCAACTTAAACATTAAAAACCCGATAATGATTTAAAAAATATCTAACTACTCAAAAAAGTATAAACTATTAAAACAAGTCTTTAAATAAATGAGAATAGAACGGAGCTGATTGTAATATTTAATGCCTTAATGCAACTTAAAAAAAATACGCTGGACTTCATCTATAAGATATGTGAACTTCTCCGTATGATAGCTCACATAATATTATATTATTAATACAGGCTATTCGGTAAAGGGTAGGTCAAAATAACCCTAGTTCGGCATAGAAACAGAGTTCCTAAAGTGCCCCTTGACGAAGATACATGGCCCCAAAGAGTTACCCTGCGATTTATCTGTTCCACTCTAACTTTTAAATCGATTTGTATAATTTAATGAAATTTTAATATTTTATATAGGCCATAAATAGTCATAAAACCATTATACAGTAGATATTTACATCGGCCGCTTTTTTACACTATTAGGGGGATTTCCAGTAATCTCATCCAGAATTTCTTTCTCTAACTAAGAGGTCCTTGCTTTCCTTTGAGAATCTTCTTTACAACCATACGGCAAAAACTTCCTAAAATGGATTAGCGAAATATTACCTACTTTTACCTTTTTTTTTATTTCACTTGACTTTCTACCTGTTTCTCTTAAGATACGATCAAGCCTTTACGGTAAACGTCAATTTGGAAATGTTTCAGTATAAATTATTCTTGCTTTCACACAATTGCCGAGTGCTTGTCCATAAATTAGATGCATGTCAGGATATTCGCTATAAGAATAATGCTCCATTACTTAATTCTTGTATTTTCAATCAATCAATCTGAGAATTTTCAGTGTTGTTAATAAAACGTTGTTAAAGAAATAAATACGACTGGTGTTTTATTGTAATAATCTGATTTATTATCACAATAACGTGTTGTACAAACACCGGATGTTTTTGAAAACGGCTAATTTTTTCTAAAGAAATGTACTTTTTTTTGAAGAGGAATGCCCAAAGTATTTAAAAAATTAGTTTTCAGCTCTGTAAAATGATACCTGGCCCAACGTTGGGTAAAACAGGTAAAGTAAAAAAGGGTCTCCAAGAAAAGCAATGAACCCTTACTTAGAGGAAGACATTCTGGATGAGATTACTGGAAATCCCTCTAATAGTACAAGAAAACTGTCGGTCGAAGTTCACGCGCCCAAGTGGGGTGTTACTGAGACCCTTCAAGAACAACTGCTACATTACCACCACGTCTAAAAGACACATGCCATGTCTCGCACGGATTATCCTTCAAGAGTAAATAACGCAAAATGGTTTTTGCATCGATCCCAATTTTACTATTAATATTTTGCTCACAGACATAATTTGTTAAACATGCATGAAGAAAATCCCCATGCATAGACAAGGCACCAACAAAAGTTCATAATTAACGTGTGAGCGGGGCTTATTAGGAATAATCTCATTGGACAGTTCTTTTCTCAAGACAGATTAAAAGGTGCCGTGAATTTGCTATTCTTACAGCAAAGCTTTAACGGTTTATTAGAAAGTGTGCTCTTGGAAATAAGAAATTAGATGTGGTTTGTGCACGATGGTGCACTACCCCCTTAAGAAATTTAGTTCGTCAGCACTTATCAAATACTTTTGGTGATCGATGCATAGGTCAAAGTGGGCCGATTTAATGTCCAGACGGAGGTCGCCCGACATGACACCATTGGAATTCTCTTTATGGGGAAATTTAAAGATGCTTCTATATTCGACGCCACTTTAAGCCAGGAAAGACTTGATAGAAAGAATAACATACTATTGCAATGAAATTTAAGACAATCCTGGAATGTTGTTTCGAGTACAATGAGAAAACATCCGTCTGATAAGGAAATAACCCAACCAGCATTGGTAGTCACTGTTACGTATCAGAAAAGATCTATTATAGCTTACGCAATTAGATAATTCATTTAAATCGGTCTGGAGACACCAATACTCGCCGAAACTATATAATTTCGTGCGGTAACCCTCGACTCGCGGACGAAAACGAGACGCGGCGTTTCCAGTCACTGAATATTAGAAGAGATCTTTTAGTTAAAAGAGGAATATTGATACAGGTTAGCTTGAAATAACGTTTTTAGGAGTAAGCATACGCTTTAATAGAAAACACCTCATTCCTACAAAACCTGAATAACTTAGTCAAAGAAACAACGCTAAATATTATTTCAATCAAAAAGCAATTTTAAACTTATACAAGAAGACGAACATTCTTTGCTTTTTGAGATACTTGTATTACGGGGTGAGTTATTATATTATGACTGAACTACAGGGTTATTTATTAACAAAGCTAAAAAAAAAGTGTAAATACAAAATGTGTAGGGTAAGAAATACGTTTTTTGTTTAATTGAATACCCTGTATATTGTTTATTTTTATGAAAGGCCATTCTCTAGTGATTTCAAAAATATAATTTGATTATATTGGCGCAAAGCGTTTATCAATTATTTTAGTTTAACTGCAACATTACTTGCCATATAAGTCTAAGGTAAAATTATAATATAATGCAAAACTTAAATATTAAATTAAACCAAAATAATTGAAAAACTAGTTGCGTCAAAGTAGCCAAACTATATATTTTTGAAATTAGATAAAAGAACATTCATAAATTATAAAAATGCAGCAATGACAGACGTTTATTTTTTTCATAACGGATTCTGGCGGTTTAAAAGAAACCCTAAAGCTTTTATATCTAGGTGTAGGTAGGTGCCAGATATAGAGACTCACCCTGTACATTTTTAAAACAAGTCAAAAAGTAATTGTCACTTTTTTAAATTAAATAATCAAAAAGAAGCTAAATGCTTTCTTCTTCCTACACATCGCAAATAAGACAAGCGGATTTTTCATAATCAACAAAATTTGGCGGACATAACATAAATAGCAAACAGTTATTTGCGCGCCAATTTCTCGGATGGATGCAGGCTTTTCAAAGACGATGATGAAAATTGCCGTCACTTGTTCGATCTACTGCGTAGCTATATTGATCTATTGAGCAAGGACTACATAAAAACCTTAAAGTTGAAATTACTAGTGGTGGTAAATTTGATGTACCTCCTACGTTATTGGGACGGATATTGTGACGTCCTGCTACTAGTTTGCGAAAGTTATTGAACCCAAAGTATGTAATAATATTCACCAATAAGCGACTTCTTCCATGCTGTTCAGTTTTCTTTCTCTTTCCGCTGGGGTTATTATCCAAAATGATGTGAACTGTTGTAGTTAGAACGTCTGCCAGATTATGATGTACTTACAGTCATAATGTCATAATAATATATGAATATTTATTAGCTACTACTTCGCTAAACAATAAAGGAATAAATATGTATTGTGAAAGTAGAGAATAGATTTACTTCCTTCAAAATTGAGTTGCTCCCGATCTGTTACCTTAAAATGTTACTAACTTCCTAGACAGTGAGGTTATTTTCAAGTACTTGTGTAATCGTGGGTTCTTTCAATCAAACTTCTTAGTAATGTTTACTATAAAGTTGTGGTCTCATTTAGTTAGTTAGTAGACTGTTCCAGCTACTATCCCAATGAAGTAATAATACCACGGAGTAGTTAAATCACGTAATGCTTTAGGTATTGCTTCTATTAGCCTAAACTTTATTGACGTTTATACTTTAAGGAATCATTTTTGGTGACCAATACCAATTCCTCAGCAAGTTATAATAAGAGTGAATCAGTTTTTGGATCTTTAATGCTGCTTGGGAAAGTATAGAGGGACAAGGTGTTCATTTCTAAAATATTTTCAAGTGAACACATTCTTCCGTTTTAGTGATTTCCGAAATGTCAAAAAGATTCAGTTTTAAGTGCTTTTTGTACGGTATCTTTTTTTAAAAGAGGAGTAACCAAAATATTTAGGAATCAGATTTTAGCCCTGTAAAATGACACCCGTCAAAGTTCAGCAAAACAAGTATGGTGACAAGTCCGTTCCTGACGCCCTTGACTGTGTACAACATCTACTGTAGTATGGTTTTACTTGTCTTTATGGTCTTTAAAACGTCATTAAATTACAAAAGTCGGTTAAAAAGTTAGAGCCAAAATTGCTGTGTATCTCTGTTAGGAATGTTGTTTCTACGACAAACAAGGGTTATTTTTGACCTCCCCTATAAGTTTTCGAGAGGATGTCATATACCTGCCGGATATGATTGTATATGGTCTATATAGGGAAATAATTCGACTAGAAAGTTTGGAAAAATATATTTTAAGAAACAAAATTATAATGTCTGCATGAAAATGTGTGAGTGTGTAAACAAAATTTTGGCGCATGATAACTTCAAAATACAAGAGTTCTAATCACACTACACCACAACTTGTTACGTTCTGGACGCGCGTTTCGCTAACCAAGTTAACATCATCTGCAGATCCAGTTTATGTCATCTGCTGATGATGCTAACTTGATTAGCGAAACTCGCATCCAGAACGTAGTTGTGGTGTGGTTAGAACTCTTGTACTTTGATCTATCTTCCACCACAGGTTCCAGCGTTATAACTTGAGAATCGAAAAACCGATTTTTTTTCAAAACTTGGGCAAACACAGTATAGGACGGTGCCTTGCGGGGTTAAAAGTTTGGATGTCGTGGGGCGTGAGTAAAACTCAATTGAATTTAAAGCCGGAGCAGTTTATTTCTATTATAAAGGTTTTGTATGAATCTCCAGACCATACGGTATTTTCGCTGTTATGTAAATAAACTTAGGACTACAATTTAGTGTATCTTTAAAATAGGTTCATTCAGTGGATAAATAACATCGGGTGAAACTGCTGTTTTAGCGAAATCTGTCCTTTTAATCTTTAACCAAGTTTGTAGCAAATTTGTCAATTAAGAGGAAATTAGGCAAAAGTTTGTAAATATATTTATAGCGGATTTCCATCGGGTGAAAGCTTCGGCTACTCAGTGTGTTTACTTTTCCTAGAGTATTAATGGGATTACAGGATTTAGCATGTTAGTGGATCAGAATATCTTTACTCTTTTAAACAACGGCACACATTTTAATTTTTGATTTTTGCCATAAACTGAATATAGTATTGCGGGTCTAATAATCATATACGTGACCAATTATGATATTCTAATACCACTTTAACACGTCCAGTCGATGCTATTGTAATGGAGGAAGTAGTTTGCAAAAAATGAAGTTTATGTGGACTCGCTGCGTGTCTGATATTCGAAATTTATCAATTATGGGTTACCTATAGCTAAACTGACAATACCAAAATAAATATTGCTTTTAACCGAAAAAAATATGCAAAAAGAGCCATCCCTGAGACTCTGATATTTAAGATTTACGTCAGACCATAGAGATCAGTTTACATATAAACTCTGTTTCTTGCAACTTCCCCCTTAATTACTGGAGCACCTGCTGGCGTACAATTCTAGGAGCGATATTATAGGGACATACTTAATCATTTAACAGTTTATTAGACATACAGCGATGAACACACATTTTGGTAGTGTGCTGCAGGACTATACTGTCGGTTATAGAAATGAACCGATAGTCGTCTCTAAGTTTTTCTTAAGTGAATCAGAATACTAGATGCATATTGGGAGCATTTTAGAAAATGCCCCGTTAAAACAAAAATATTGCTTTACAGATGTCATCAGAAACAATGGCAAACATTAAACCTATTTTGTTGTAGTTTATGCAAATTACTAAATATTTTTTTCTTTTTATTATCCAAGACTATAGGTTACATCATTATTAATTCAATAATTTTTGTCCCGAAATTTAAAAAAAAATCTTAAGTTTTAAATGAGTTATTTCAGAACCCACAATTGGACAACAGGAGACGAATACGCAGTTGTTTTCTCTATATTGCTTTTTTAAACAAACAAGAATTGAATAAAAAACTATTTTACTTGTATTATCTTATTTTAATATAATTACCCTAACGTTTAGGTAAATTTCGGACAAACGGAAATTTTAGGCTACAGTGATCTTTGTGTATTTCTTAGAAAATGTATACAAAATTAAACATGCGTATTAACAGTAAAGCGTGACAACGCACATTTAGCCGCAACTATTTTTTGGAAAGGATTCCAGATAGAAGAACGATAGAAGTTTTGTATCAATATCAACGCGTACGAGAAACAACAATCGTAATTCCAGCGAACTAATTTCATTAAAACTTTTATTTTTGGGGTCATATGAAGACCTTATTGTAGCGTGATGATAAAATTGTTGAAGAAAACAATCTTTACAACGAAATTGTTGCTGCACCCGAAAAGATGAAAATACTCCAGATACTCTTCGGGCGGTTTGTAAATACCTGATTGGCTAGTTTCGTGATCTGTAAATATTGATGGTGGAGTACTTTCCTAAATATAAGATCCTGACTTTTGCGGTTGCGGTTAAGAAAGACATTTTAACTATCCGTTTATGAAAGTTTGCAGAGAAGGACTTAAGCATTTTATTCAGTAAACCACATAAGATAAATAAATCTAATAAGGGTTTTTGAAGATGTTTATTAGGTGCGTGTGAAAACAAATGGATAAAAAATAAACAGTTAAAGGCACAATATAACATAAAATTAAAAATAACACTATATTCCAGTGGGGTTTAAAAGAGGACCAATGGCGATATGTTGCATAAATAAAACTGTATTTTAACTTGAGCCGAATTCAATTTCGCTATCACCGTCATCAGCTAACGTAATTATCAGTAGCTTTGGATAAATGTACGTATTTTCAACTTTTACAACATGCTGATTAGAATTATGCCAGTTTTCACAATGTATAACATCTATAACTTTTTTTATTAATTCAACTCCTGACACGCCCAAAGCAGAAGAAACATTTTGTACCCTTACTCTTGATTTAACTTGACGCTGAATATGTTTGATTGAATTAAATACATGTAATATGAAGGAAGTCACAAAATAGTATGTCCCATTTTTTGAGCCATGCTGTCACAAACCTATTTCTTTTGCAATTTTAGTATTTTGAAACTTTCAAAAGATCACTTTTTTATATCTAAACTTAAAACAAATATCATTTTCTAACATATATTCCTGTACTTCAGATTTGATATTGGCTGCATCTTATTTAGTAGGAGACTATTGTAACTTGCATTGTTCATAACAGTAACTCTATATTCGAGAACACTCGATAAACCTGAATTTTAAAACCAATTCTCAAAAAGTTCTGGGTATATGTCTTCGTGATAATTAAATATTTACAGCCGTATTCACTAAAAAGGTTTCAATTTTAAACCCTAGGTCTTAAATCTCAAACCCTCTTAAACCGTATTCACAAGCAAAGTTCAAGTCTAAATTTAGACCATCATTAAACCCGATACTTAACACTTAAACCTGTCAGGAGTTTAAATTTTCCAATATGACCGCATTCACTGAAACGTTCTAAAGTCATTTTAGACCGGCAAATGTCAAATTTAGATCCAAAAGTTAGTCCTACCTTTTAGGTCGGTTTAAGAAAAGTTTTAATTCACTGCTTACCTTAGTATAAAACTATCGAGTTATAATTTAGCAAAAAACACAATTCAAATTGGTCGCCTGTTTCCCTTAAAGTACGCCGGCCGGACCGCCACTATTATTTAAAAGTATTTAGGTAGAATATTGCTCTTGAAAATTAAAATAGAAATCAAAAGTAGAAATAATTTGTCACGAAAAATGACACTGTGTTTTAAATAATATGTTTTTAACGTATTGTTTTAATAGGAATTACCAATGAATATTTTTTTCGTACACTAGTTAAGATTAAAAAAGAAAAAAGTATGAAAGCAGTGGAATTCGAACTCAGGCCATACAATACGAAACAAATAGTTATTTCGGAGCAACCTGAAAACGCCTCCGTACGGTATTAGGTTCTAATTTTTCCACTCATCTTTATATCATCTCATCCAACATTCTTTTTTCCGTACTTAGTACCGAGTGTGCGGAATTTTGACCATCCGGCCATGCATTTTCCCTCTTTAAAGGCAGAATGTTTGGAGATAACTTTTCAAATAAGATATTTTTTTATGTCTAGAATCTCCGCTTCTTCACTTGAAAAATTTGCTATGCATTTTCGCCCGCTATACCTACGTCATTTTCACAAAAGCAGATACATAATAAATACTAATCAAGTCGGTTATGGATAGTGTTTTGTTCATTGAGCGGTCTAAATATGGGTTTAAATTTAAACCTGTTGGACTAATTTTAGAACTAGTACTAATTGTTTAGTAAATACGGTCTAAATCTTAAACCTGGCAGGGGTTTAAGGAAGGTTTAAATATGGGGGTCTAAATTTTAGACCCGGTCTATGTTATTGAATAGCGCTGGTTATGTTTTTGGCAGATAATGGCAGACAATTTGAAACCCAGCCGGTTTCACATCCAGCAGGCGAAATTGTTGATCGTTTATCTTTATTAGATAGTGCTTTGGTTTGATATTTTTACTGCTGTCAATCCACACTTATTGCACAGAATCATGAATAATGAACCAAGTTTTATTAAGGTAAATTATTGGCTTATTGTCAGACCGATACTTTTTAATTTGTTTTAGACAAGAGTATCGAAGGATTATATGGAGGATGCGGTACAGACCTGACATTTGTAGTATTCAAAAACCCTGTCACTACATTCGCTACGTGAGGGCGAGCGTTATCATGATAAAGTTTCCACTTTTCAATCAGCTCAGGTCGTTTTTTGAGGATGTGATCCTTCATCAACTGGAACAAAACTTGTTTATAATAACTGGAAGTTACTGGACTACCATGTGGGACCATGTGCATATACACCATGCCTTTGTGATCAAAAAATGTTATGGTCATAGCTTTAGCGGCAGATCTTTGCGCACGTGCTTGTTTTGGAGGGGGTCCTCCTTTTTCTACCCACTGCGTACTCTGTTGCTTTATCTCCGAATCATAACAATACACCCAAGTTTCATCCGCAGTAATAATGGTCTTCCACCATTCTTCGCCTTCTTTTTCAACGCATTGTTTCCAGTATTCACAAACCACTCCCTATTCGTTTTTTGTTCTGGTGTCAGTATACGCGGAATCCAGCGAGCACAAACTCTAGACATGTTTAAATGCTTGTGTAAAAGAGTAAAAACACTTCCAACAGATATTTTAAGAATATTTGAGAGTTGTGGGATAGTCAGACGTGAATCTGTGCGAATAATTACTGCTCCAGTATTGATGGTTTCCTCAGTTAGTGCCACAATAGGAGCACCTGGACCGCCTTGCAACTCACAACTTTCCCTGCCAT